>JAWPHD010002830.1:0-239225 GCA_037043455.1 Cyrtodaria siliqua | reverse complement strand
AGGCTATCCCAGATTCCTCATACCCGGCTAAGAACTAAATGTGGCCCATTAAACAAACACCTGTTTGACACAAACTTGATTGAAATTCTTCTCTGTAATCTGTAATTGTGGCGACAAAGAAGGTACAAAGCAGTCCCTTACGATGCCCTCTAAATACACATAGAGATATGATAAATAACTTGCTGCAACTTCACACCAAACCAGAGATCAACATTCTTCTGCACGGCAACCAAACATTAGCGAGTGATACAAACACGCACATTTGCTCAATCGTCTAACACAAGAGAGATTCAAATGGTATATTGATAATATCATAATCACGTTTGGGGAATCTGTACGCAGCGGGCACAGGGTAATGCATTAGAAGCAGATCCTATCAGACAAGGCGTATACTAGTATTTTAATCTTGTAAGCGCTTTCTTTCGTACTACAGCTACTGGTGTAGACGCTAACGTTCAGTACGCTGATCCCATCTACTCCGTATCGTACAGAACATAACTGCAGATAGTTTCTAAGTGCTTTAGTTTAAGTAGTTGAAATTGTGTTGGTACATGCATATTCATATGACTTTGGTAATTGTTGTTCATAATTGTGATACTTAGATGAACTGTCGGAGTTTCATAATAATCATAAGAAACACAAAATAAACAACGTCAAAGTGTGTTTATATACTGCACTGATCAAACCTTTCTTACTATGCACAAACCTGTTCTCGCAATTACAAATCCCCAGGAATGATAATAGTAAAGTTTACAGAGAAATGTATCTGGTGTAAATGCAGATCTAGACTACAAAACACTAGCAAATGGCTTGGCTCTTGTAGGGAAGAATCTGAGTCTTCGAAACAATCACTTTATAAACATGCATGATTCGTATATAAAATAGCATACGACTAATCGTTTTCAATCTCGAGTATGTCAGAACATGCTCATTTGTAGATCCACTGATTTGGTAAATACCATGCTACAGGCTGTAAAATGAAATGGTGTTTCGCCTTAATGTTTGCGTAGGTGTTTTGTTAGACTGCCTGATTGAGTAAATCCTGTGCTGCACACGCTGCACTTAAATTGTGTCTCGCCTGTGTGTGTACGCATGTGTATTTTAAGTTCCCTCGACTGGATAAACGTTTTACTGCAAACGCTACACTTAAATGGTTTCTCTCCTGTATGATTGTACATGTGTCTTTTAAGATTACTTGACCTGGTATACCCTTTGCTGCAAAGGCTACACTTAAATGGTGTCTCGCCTGTATGTATGCGCATATGCGCTGTAAGATTGCGCTGACGGGTGAATTGTTGACTGCACACGTAACACTTAAGTGGTGTTTCGTCTGTATGTATGCGCATGTGCTCTGTAAGACTGCGTTGACGGGTGAATTCTTGACTGCATACGTAACACTTAAATGTTTTTTTGACTTTATGTGTGCGCGTGTGTATTGTAAGATTGCGCTGACGGGTGAATTCTTTACTGCACACGTAACACTTAAATGGTGTCTCGCCTGTGTGTGAGAGAATGTGTATCTTAAGATCTCTCGATTGGATAAATCCTTTACTGCAAATGCCACATATAAATGGTGACTCTCCTGTATGTGTGCGCATGAGTCTTTTAAAATTATTCGAATGCATAAATCCTTTACTGCACACGCTGCACTGAAATGGTTTCTGGCCTTTATGTTTGCGCATATGCACTGTTAGACTGCTTTGACGGGTGAATTCTTGACTGCACACGTAACACTTAAATGGTGTTTGGCCTGTATGTGTGAGCATGTGTATTTTAAGATCTCTCGACTGCATAAATCCTTTGCTGCAAATGCTACATATAAATTGAGTCTCTCCTGTATGTGTGCGCATGTGTGTTTTAAGATTACTAGACTGGATAAATCTTGTGCAGCAAATGCTACACTTACATAGGGTCTCGCCTGTATGTGTGAACAAATAACAATTAAATGGTGCCTCTCCTGTATGCATACACTTGTGTCGTTTAAGACTACATGAATAGGTAATCCCTTTGCTGCAAATGGTACACTTAAATGGTGTCTCGCCTGTATGCATGTGCATGTGTATTTTAAGACTATTCGAATGGTTAAATCCTTTGTTGCAAACGTTACACTTAAAGTGTGTCTTGCCTGTATGTATGCTCATGTGCGTTGTAAGACTGCATTTCTTCGCCACTGTTTTTATTGGTTCTTCCAAATTCTTCTGATTTTTCAATTTCTTATCCTTTTCACCCAAGTCTTCTAATTCCTTCAGCAGTAAGGATTCTTCGTCTACTTCTTCGTCTACTTCATGCTTGCCCTTATAGCTCAATTCTTCGACTTTAATTGAGTGAGTGTTCGTTCCCTTCGCAACGTCATTTCTTTCCATCATGTCAAAACCCAAGGCATGATCGTCGTCGTCTCCGTCTATTCGCATGGCTCCTCCTGTGTGCATATTGTTATACTCAGGTATGGTTGAACGTCTTGCTGACATCTTTGTTACTACTGACACGACGCTAGCTCATCTTAAAGTTCAATGTTCAGTGTCAACAGTTACCGACTATGTTATATCACTTTCATTTTCGTCTGATGATAAAAGAAAATAAAAGGCTGCGAATATCCCCAACTATAAATCACGAGATCTAAGAGGAATCGTGAGAAATCCTTGGTCGAAAATGTTTGAGACGCTCACACTCTGTTTTTTTTTTTTCTCAAATTTCAACGATGGAATAACGCGGGAATACATTTTCTTATATACACCAATTTAACCAATCAAATAGCGATACAAATTATCCCTTTCAATGTATATTTGTACAAGGTATATAAAGACAAATGTAATAACAGCTCAGTATAGATGTCGTCGTTAAATAAGTAATAAATGCCAATCGTTAAATAAGCGTAAAATGTTTCGTTTCATAATTAATCATTTAAATATGTTTTATTTAAACCCACGCTGCAAACGGTGTCTTGCACATATATGTGTTTTTGAAGAAGATAAATCATTTACTGCAACGTTACACGTATATGGTGTCTTCCCTGTATGTATCTGCGTATTTCTGGTAAGACTAACTGACTTTATAAAGTCTGTGCTACACAACCTGAATCCGTTCTGTAGAGAGATCCATATGTGACTGAAGATGCATTTGCATGTCGTTACGTCGTCTTAATGTGGTGTCTGAAACAAACAAAAAAGCGCGTGTTGTTTAGCATTGCATGTATGTATGTCTTCATTCTCATGGGATGATCAATTATAGAGAGTACCACCATCCGCGGATTCAAATGTCTCGCCTATCAGAGACCGGACTTTCTATACATTTCTAAATCGGAACAAGGACATCACTTTTTTAAAAAGCAATACAGAGTTATGGAACATGTGTTTCTAATTTACAAGTGAACTTGATAATGAAGACTTGTACCGACTAGGTACCGAATCGAATTTTCCTAACGACTCATCAACGCAGTATATGTTATTTAGAGCCACCCCAGAATAGGTGTAGAATACGTAGAAATCCGGGAACCTGCCATACTCTTACTAGCGAATAGATTCCTGTGGTTCGTTAACGTGATCACCCAGATGACGACCCCATCAGACGGGCGAGGCTAACGAAAAGAGTCTTGCACAAGAATACACCGACGGAATTCAATGAACCAAGTGTACAAATGACATAAGTAAGGTACTAAAGATCCGATATTAATGTAAGAAGTTAACTAAAAACACTTAATACTGAATAATGAAATCATTAATACAGAATATCAAATTTAACATCTTACCGTCAAGAAATGTAGAAATAATATTACAGTTTAAATTATTGTATCATAAAACATCGGCGTGGCGAAACCACGTGACATTTTGATCGGTTTCACGGCAAAAAAAGCGAGCGGTTCAGGTCGAAATTTGCTGCTTCTTAACTTTCGTAATATTTAATGAATTTTGTTCAAATAACTCGCACATACCTTAACAATGTGAGCTCTTTTCTCAGCCGCAAAAGGGGATTTGTTTCATTAATTTTTTCTGAGATTAGCCCTCCCAAAATGTCCACGGTTACGTATTTATTTCGATTCCAAGACTTTTGGAGAGCTAATCTCAGAAAGTACTAGATACAGCTATAGAACCGTTTTATTACCGAGCACAAACTAGTTTCAAACGGTAGCTAAACGAACTTGCAACGCGACACTGAATAAACGCGTTTAACTGGTTTTCTGTCGATCAGCCAATCAAAATTGAAGGAAAACGTTTGTAAACGTTTTTTCGGCTGAAAACTGGTTTGTCCCATTTCGAGTTTCTGCGTTTGAAAGTTTAGCCAATCAGATTGCTAATATTTAGTTTAGTCAGTCAGAATGCAGAACGTCTAAACTGTAAACGGTGACAGAGCAAACGAAAACAAAACGGGTTTCCGTATTTTTCCGTTTGACCAATGAAAATGCAGATCACTTAAACAGTAAAATATTCCGACGCTCTAAATCAATAATCTATATATAATTATTTCGTAGCATACGCATACAATTTAATTAAAATAGAGATGCTTTTTTAAGCTATACATTGTGTTGTATAAATAATGAGTTGCATAGCTATATGATACATGCGAAATCTCAGAATTACAAAACTAAGGTACAGATTGTATACACAGTTAAGCTACATGTAAATGGCAGAATTACACACGACGAGTCCCGAATTGGTTCACAATCATAGGGAAGAACCGGATGGTTGACTTTACTCACGTAGATACATATAACGGTTCAGAGTTCTCCCAACCAAGCACACATGTATTTGCCCCAGAGCGTTGCGAACCGAGAGTATCAGGCGATACACGGGACACAGTAACGGTTGTTCATGAGGATGTGAATGTAAACAATGTTTCTTTGTGTAGTGACGACAGTGTTATCTATGTTAAAGAGGGGTCAAGTGGAAATAGTGCACACAATGGCATACCCTTGGTGACCAACGCAGATATTTTCCGAGGAGACTAGCCAAAAACTCACTTGTACATCCACAGAAGATAAATCAACACAACCATCTTTGTTTCGTTCGTTTGCAAACATAGGCTTATCCAACGTGCACATGAATGACAACGAGTCCGAGATCCACGCGTGTCGGGTACCCAGCGAGTAGGTCGTTCACATGTTTCACGTGCTGAAACACGACGAGTCCCACGAAAACATTCATCTGCCCCATATAGGCGTAACGGAATCAGTGAATCTCGGAGTCGCGATCGATTTTCTCCACAATCTACAAATAACGGGGCAGGTGAAACTACTGACCATCAGAACTATAACAAATCAGATACTAATCCGCCAAACGTGTAGGAAGACACTGAGAAGGTGAAGTGGCGTTGTTCACTACTTAATATTCAAGGTTTAGTGACAAAACGAACAAACAAACTCAAAAGTGCTGAAAATAAACAAGTTTTCTCGTCGAGTGATATTGTTATGTTTACAGAAACTTGGACAGATACATTTTCAGATATTCATGTAGATAATTTGTGTTGCTTTGTTTTGCATATGTCTGAGAATTTAAAATCCGCCAAGCGAAACTCCGGAGGTATAGTTATTTACGTTCGAAATGATTATGTGAGTGATGACACGTTAGTATTTACTAGTCAAGATGATTTAATTTGGATTAAACTTAATGGTTTTATATTTTCCTTAAATAGTGATTTGTACATTTGCCTTACGTATATATTACCTGATGATAGTAGTCGGCAGGCGTTTGTTGAAACAAATATATTTGATAGGATGTTAGATTCCATTGCATTTATTGAAAATAAAACGTCTAACGATTGCATGCTATTGATTTGCGGAGACATGAATAGCCGTACGTCGACAAATTATGATTTTGTTTGCGATGATTATTATGTACATTTGCCTATGTTAGCGGATGATTATATTCCAGACAAAGAAATGCCTCGTTTTTCACAGGATAAGGGTCACACAAATAATAACGGTTTACTTTTGTTAGATATGTGTAAGCAGAGTGCTTTGCGCATTGTAAATGGTCGTTTTGGTGAAGATAAGGGAATTAGTCGTTATACTTTTGTAGGAAGTAGGGGTAGTTCTGTTGTTGATTATGTATTGTCATCTCAAGATCTACTATCTTATGTTGATTCGTTTAAAGTAAGTGACCCGAATATATTATCTGATCACTGTCTCATTTCATTTTCATTTGTTTTTTCGAAAAAGAGAATTGAGCATGCTACTAATAGCCATGACTATGAACATGTTGATTTTAAATATGTTTGGGATAACGATAAAAAGATGGAATACATTGAAAGTCTTAGTAAAAGCGATGTGTGTGAAAATTTATTACTGTTAAATAATAAGTTAGAGCACTGCGTGAGCAATGTTGATATCGATACATGTATACAAGATTTTAATGCAATTATTGATGATGTGTCTTCACCTTTGTTCGAATAACGACATTCAAACATTCGGCGTTTGTAACAAAAATGATAATCCTTGGTATAATGACGAATGTAATGAAAGAAAATTTGATTTTTTGTACATGCTAGATAAGTATAGGGACGATAAAAGCGACGATAACAGAATTAATATGGTAAGGGCGAGATCGACTTACAAATCAACCATAAGAAAGTACAGAACATTATATGATAGAGATAAGACTTCTTTATTTGTGAAAGCTAGATATCAAAATGCTAAATTATATTGGCGTATGTTAAAAGACACTGCAGGAATAAAATCATCAAATATACCGCTGTCATCTTTTGAACAGTATTTTAAAGCTATAAATGATCCAGAGGATGTATTTTTCACTCCTGACGATGATATTTTATATTTTAATGAAAGATATGAGCAGAAAGAATTTAGTATTATGTTCGATGAATTAAATGTCATCGTTACAGAAGAAGAGGTAATAAAGTCAATTAAACAATTAAAAACAAATCGATCTGCTGGTCCCGACTTACTTATAAATGAATTATTTTTAAACGGACAAGATATTTTAGCACCGACTTTATGTAAAATGTTTAATATATTGTTAGATAAAGGTTACTTTCCAGATGTTTGGTCAGAGGGATATATTATTCCATTACATAAACAAGGTAGTATACATAGCGTTGATAATTATAGAGGTATTACCCTGCTCAGTTGTTTAGGAAAGTTATTTACTAGAGCGTTAAATAATAGATTATCTGAATGGGCGGAAAAGTACAGTGTTTTAATTGAAGCACAGGCGGGATTTAGGTCGGGTATGAGTACTGTCGATAACAATTTTGTTTTACATGGTTTAATTACGCATATACTGAATCAGGGGAAACAATTATATTGTGTATTTATCGATTTTACTTTGGCATTCGATTACGTTGTTAGAGATAACTTATGGTACAAGTTAACCCAATTTGGAATTAGAGGGAAAATTCTTAACATAATTAAATCGATGTATACAACTGTTAAATCTAAAGTAAAATTTTGTAATAATCTAAGTGATGAGTTATTTTGCATGTTAGGTGTCAGGCAAGGCGAATGTTTGTCACCTTTTCTTTTTTCCATGTTTCTTAACGATATTGAAAGTGAATACTTACTTAGTGGACTAGAAGGATTAGATGTCAATATGTTTAAAATGTTTATGCTTTTATATGCGGATGATATAGTTATATTTGCTAATTCACCCGAAGAGTTACAGGAAAGTCTTAATATATTATCAAATTATTGTAGTAAATGGAAATTAAAAGTTAATTCGACAAAAACAAAAGTAATGATATTTAGAAAAGGGTGAATGTTGCCAAGAAATTTAGCATTTTATTACGAAGACAGAGTTATAGAAACTGTCAGTAAGTTTACTTATTTAGGAATGTTTTTTTTCTACTGGTGGATCTTTTACAGAAGCTCAAAATACTCTTTCGGGTCAAGCGCAAAAGGCAATTTTTAAAATGAACAAATACTTATATAAATTTACATTTATTTCACCAAAACACAAATTGGACCTTTTTGATAAGTTAATTACACCAATTCTGAACTATTCATGTGAGATCTGGGGGTTTATACAAGCAAATCCTATTGAACGAGTCCATTTGCAGTTTTGTAAAAGGATTTTAGGGGTTAAAAAGACAACACAAAATGATTTCATATATGGTGAGTTGGGAAGAACATCATTCATTAATAAGAGATATCTCATTATTATAAAATATTGGTTAAAACTTTTACAACTGAGGGAACAAAAATATGTTAAAATTGTGTATAATATGATGTTAAGTGACTTGGAATTGTATCCACAAAAAGTTAACTGGGCATCGCTTGTTAAACATTTATTGGCTTCACTAGGTTTTTATTATGTATGGATCCAACAAGGAGTTGGAAATGAAAAGATTTTTATTAACGTTATTAAACAAAGACTAAATGATCATTTTATTCAAAATTGGAATCATAGGTTGCAGAGCTCAAGCAGAGCTGTTTTCTACAACAGTATTGCAATTTTTCAAATTCAGCCATATTTAGAAAATATAAATGTGTACAAATTTTGTCAATCAGTTACAAAACTAAGAGTTTCATCTCATAGATTAAAAATTGAATCTGGCAGATGGGTTAAACCTATTAGAATACCTGTTAACGAGAGAACGTGTGATCTTTGTAGAGTGTTAGAAGATGAATTTCATTTTGTATTAGGTGTTAACGATTTTCGGAGTTAATGAATCAATATATATCTAAATATTTTTGGAAACGTCCTAACATGATTAAATTTATAGAATTAATTAACTCAACAAATAAAGTTAGAATTCGTAAATTAGGTATATTTATTTATGAAGCTTTTAAATTAGTAATGAACTGTTATATAGAATATAACTGTAATTGTTCGAACAACGAGTGTACGTGCGAGGTGCGCGCGTGCATGTGTATATGAATAAATGAAATTGTAAATAATATGTAAATCTCTATGTACAGTTGTTAACACCTTCTCAATTACACATGATTGCATAATGGCTTATGAAAGTTATATTGTGATATAATATATACTTACCGTTTTCATATATATATATACATGTATATGTAGTAATTACTGCACTGCTACCATGTTATACTTTGTATTTGTATCCTCACGGGCTTTATAGCCTATTGGAAATTTGAAATAAAAGTATCTATCATGTATATTTAGCGTTTTTACATAAATGGGATCAATGCTAGGTACCTTGCTTTAAACAGCCGCCGCGCAGGTGTTAATTGTGTAATCGTAATAACTGACACGCGGAACGGCGGCGGATTAAAACTTGAGTTGACTATACACATTAAATATATTAAGTGGTTAAACAATTACACATGATTGTATTGTACTGTGAACACGATTTTTGTTATATAGTCCAGATCTTTATTTTCCTCAATCACAGGAGAGAATACATACATGTTACTGTCAAAATAGAGTTAAAATATATACAAATCAATATATAACCGACATTTGACCTTAAGAAATAATTAATAAATTGTCAAATTTAAAACAAAATGTCTGTTAAATAGCAGTATTTATAATTCAAAATTGGAATCATAGACTGCAGAGCTCAAGCAGAGCTGTTTTCTACAAGAGTATTGCAATTTTTCAAATTCAGCCATATTTAGAAAATATAATTGTGTACACATTTTGTCAATCAATTACAAAACTAAGGGTTTCATCTCATAGATTAAAAATTGAATCTGGCAGATGGGTTAAACCTATTAGAATACCTGTTAACGAGAGAACGTGTGATCTGTGTTAGAAGATGAATTTCATTTTGTATTAGAGTGTGAACGATTTTCGGAGTTAAAGGTGAGTGAAATATAGCGTGTCTTTTGAGCATATATTCTGAAATATATGTATATAATATATAATCTGTTCAAATATTACACTTATTGGTTGTCCCGTTTTGTCACAGTAGCCAATTATACCTCATAGCGCACACGCTGATTATTTCTAAGGTTTATAGTCCCTCTACCATTTGAGCCCCCGTAAGAATCCCCCGTTGACTCGGCATTATGTTAATTTAACTTAATTTCGCGTTCTATGTCTATGGGTGTGTTTGGTGGTTTATATGCTGCACCGCAATAGTTGATTAGTCGGTGTGTGATATATTGTTAGTTGGGGGCACGTGGAGAGCGTGTCATACTGCAAATCCAAATCTAATACGTGCCACTCCTCGAGTGTTTTGTTCACCAGGTGGCGGGGACTTATGGCATATATATACTCCCTGGTACTATAGAAATTAGATTCTGTGTCATTTATTATGTTGTTTTTATTTCATTTTATTTTTTTATCAATTATGTGAAAAGTAAACACGTACTAAAATATATTTGTTCAACGTCTACTTTTCGGCAAAAGTAAAATCCTTATTATCTGACTCTCGTATTAATGTACAAGTATTAAAACATGTCCATGCATTCGGAATATACTGCATTTCGCGCTTAGTGTACACTACTCAACTTTTATAATCGGTCACCCAGGTTTTTGGAAAATACTAAAAACTGGAAATCACCGAAACACATACCAATATTTTATTAAGTTTATCAACAATGTTATCTGAAATAAATGATAACCTAATAAATACTGGCATATGTTCCGGTGATTTCCAGCTTTTAGTATTTGTGTTATTTTCAAAAAACCTGTGTTACCGATTATAAAAGTTGAGTAGTGTATATGTACCAAGATATGCGGTGTTGCCGGTGACTTAACTGTCAGAATTTCGATAAAAAGAGTTTAATTCCGACATTTTCATACACACTATACTGTTTTGCGTGCTTTCCCTATGTACTTATGGCTTTTTTTTATCCCAATAACGTCACTTCTGGTTATACGAGGAAGACTTTTCCCCCTTAGATTTATTTCGATTTTATAGCAATGCCTGTCCGCCATTTCGATTTTTATCTTTGAAAACATATTTTCTACTAAACATACATCAATAGCATAGTAAACATCGTATTTATAATGATATTTAATAATTAAAAACATATGAACAGCGAATTAGTTGATTTAGGACAATGTTCATCTTTAAGGAATCAATATATATCTAAATATTTTTGCACAAGTCCTAACATGATTACATTTATATAATTAATTAACTAACTAATAAAGTTAGAATTCGTAAATTAGGTATATTTATTTATGAAGCTTTTAAATTAAGAAATGAACTGTTATATAGAATATAACTGTATTCTGTTCGAACAACGAGTGTACGTGCGCGCGGTGCGTGTGTATATGAATAAATGAAATTGTAAATAATATGTAAATCTATGTACAGTTGTTAACACCTTTTCAATAAAATGATTGCATAATGGCTTATGAAAGTTATATTGTGATATAATATAAGTAAGTAAGTAAGTAAGTAAATATTTTATTATAGTGACATGTGTATACGGAAATAACAAACATTTAATACAAATGCATAGAGAAACACCCGGCCCAACGGACCTATAAGTCACCTTATAATTATAGTTTACAAGTAGTCAACATGGTTAAACAATAGAAAATACTGTTTTGAGCTCACAATGTACAATTTACAATACAATTAAAGTTACAGAGGGTTCATTCATAAATATTATATATATTGCGATAAATAGTGTCTGTTTAGTTCAATAATTGCACCACATGTTTACAGTTACGAGTTATATAACACACTTCTTCTAAACAGATAAGCTTTAACAAGAAATTTTACAACTTTTCTTGTGTGGTTATGAATCAATAAAATCAGTCTATTAGAGTCTGTCATGTTTTCATATATTCCATTAGAAATAATTTCACCGAATATCACAGTTCGTATGTTGTTGTATAAAGGACACTTCACTGGAAAATGAGTCTCGTCTTCAATTAATCCGGACTGACATAAAGTACACAGTCTTTGATTTGGTGCTTCACCAACGTCGCGTCCAGTTTCAATTCTTAAAGGTAATATATATACTTACCGTTTTCATATGGACAGTCCTGTTACCATATAGATATATACGTACTAATTACTGCACTGCTACCATCGTATACTTTGTATTTGTATCCTCACGGGCTTTATAGCCTATTGCAAATTTGAAATGAAAGTATTTATAATCAACGGGTGTCACTAATCCTATCAAAAAACTAATATAAAGTTGCATAGGTGCGATGTTTTTACAAAAGTTTAAACTGATTTACAAAAACAAAATAAAATCAATGGTTGTCACTTATCCTATCAATGAACTAATGAACTTACATATTGTTAAAAGGTGCGGTGTTTTTAAAAGTGATTAAATTATAAGCATTCACTGTCAATGTATGACACACTTTCTTTTAAAATAAAGCTGTGATTTAAAGACAAAGTGCC
Organism: Cyrtodaria siliqua; assembly: GCA_037043455.1. Taxonomy (NCBI): domain Eukaryota; kingdom Metazoa; phylum Mollusca; class Bivalvia; order Adapedonta; family Hiatellidae; genus Cyrtodaria; species Cyrtodaria siliqua. Next base: position 226,991 of record JAWPHD010002830.1, on the reverse strand, counting down.
TTGGGGATTTTTGTTTTAATTGATTTACAAATTAGTTATCAAACAATACTTGGCAAATTACATTTCTTTCATTGATACAATTAATAAGATAAGACAAGATCATTTTATTTCACAATTCCAACTTTTAAAATCAAATCAAATATTTTATTCACTCAGTTCATTACTGTAATGACATCATGAGGTCATGAATATACTATACATATTATAAGGCTCAAACATGCATGTATGTAAAAATGGTACAATGTGTATTATTAAATAGCATATATTAAGCGTAGATTGTTGGGAGAGTTACTTTAAACGTTAATTCCTCAACATATTTGTAATAGCGTATACAATCTACATTTTCAGTCTCTAAATATTGGTTACGTATAATATAAATAAACAATAGAATATTAAAGAGCAAAACACTCTGTGCTTAGACAATTATATTCCGTTATCTTGTTTAATTATATTCAAACGAGTTACATATGTATATATGCTTTATATAATAGAGGTTAAAATAGCAATCGTTATGGTAAAGGTTATAATAAAGCAAAAGGAAATAGTTGTCTGAATGGTATTTTCATACAGTGGTTTGCCGTTTATCTGATACACAAACAAGAAAGTCATTTCAGAGGGATTGAATAATTATTGTTCAATATTATAGTGTCGTACGGGAACAAATTAAACGTGCATGTATACAACATATATTTTAGATTTTAGAATGTGCTTACAACCCTTTGACTATTTCATTTCACACAAGTTCGACTTAAAGACACATTTCCCAGCTGATTTTAGTCGTTGAAAAGTCATGGATAGCATGCTTTTTAACTGCTTACTTCTCGCTGACTGATTGCCACATATACATTATATTGAGGCCCCATCACAGTTTTTTTCTTTTCATTTACTATTACCTTAGTTTTTGATATAAGATATATTGTAACTAAAAAAACCACTAGATTGTTTATTATGGGGGAGCATATAGTGGCCGCTTTTTCCGTCCGTCCGTATGTGCGTCCGTGCGCTTTTTGTCCGGAGCATAACTCAAAAAGTATGCTTGATTAAAGTTCCTGTTAATGATAAGGATATTGAGACTGAGTGCAGTTCATAGGAACCATAACTCCAGCTTCACTACTTTTTTTAATTATCTCCCCTTTTTGAAAAATCTTATCCGGAGCATAATAGAGTTCCGTACGGATTCATTTTGAATAAGGAAAGGTTATGAATGAATGAATATAAATACACTAAAAGGAAGCAGAACAGGAAATGTTCAAATCTGACCACAGAGTCACGATTTGAACAAACTTGGTAGATGACCATAACCTTAAGGTAAATGCAAAATATTAAACCTCTGGCTATTGTAGTTTCAGAGATGAATATTGTTGAAGTGTTTCCCTATATAAGTCTATGTTTAATATGTGACCACTGGGGCGGGTCCAAATTTGACCTCAGGGTCACCATTAGAACAAGCTAGTTAGAGGACCATAAGACGATGTTACATGCAAAATATCACAGCTCTATTTCTTGTATTTTTGCAGACGATTTTTTAAGATAAATGAAACGGATAAGCCCCATTGCGGGGGGCATTTATGACCTCAGGTGCACCATTCGAACAAACATATAATGATGCTTCACGTAAACTTGGGGTTGTCCGTGGTCGAGTGGTCTCAGACTTGAAATCACATGTCCCTCACCGCTGTGGGTTCGATTCCCCATGGACTGTTAAGTATGAGTATCAAGCTATCCAGCTTGCTTGTCGGTGGTTCTACTCAGGTGCGCGCCCGTGCACGAAAAAATGCCCGGGTTTGCACCTGGGGTCTTCCTCCACCAATAAAAAGCTGGAATGTCGCCAAATGACCTTAGCTGTTGGTGCAACTATAAAATCAAGTTTAATGAATTCATATAAGATTTGATTGAATTCCGACAAACGGTTTCTGAGAAAAAGTCGTCAGAAGCAAAAGATAACGACGACCACGGACGACGGAAAGACAACGGACGGACGACGGACGAAGAGTGATTCCAAAACATCACATTGAGCCTTCGGCTCAGGTGATCAAAAACACTGACAGATGACAACGATTTTTGAATTTTGAAGTCCCGATGAGTTTCTTGCATTTGAGATTTACTAAAACATGGCAGAGAAGTAATTGATAATAGAGTATATTGTGCTAAAAATACAAAAACTATTAATTGTTAACACGGGTCTTTTAAAAAAATCCATCTATACGTAGTTGTTTTAACATATAAACAAGTGCACATAAAATGCAAAACGGTTATAATTTTTACTACATTATTACCGTATACACTCTTTATGGGACGGGCCTCATCCTTTGACCAAAAACTAATAATCTCAATTTTCTTGTGCAAATGTATTTCTAACAGCGATTTACCGTTACCTATAGAAATTCTCTCTCCCCCCCCCCCCCCCCCCCCCCCCCCCCCCCACCCGTCCCAAATACAATAGGCTCGAAATGTGTCTTTAAATACTTATTATAAACACGTGATATTTTCGTCTGCTTTGTGCGAGCAGTCAGCACATCACTACTTGCACGAGACTTCCGTGCGCCTGTCTATATCTATGCATAAGGTGTTAGTTTTTTCAGGGATTAAGTAGTATTGGAATAAATGTTTATAGGTAAGATTTTTTCCATCCTCACTAATCGTCATTGTTTTGTATATAGTTTTGGTAATTACGTATCATATAAAAATATAACAAATGTTAACATGCGCGATATTATAGTACATTTTATAACAAATACGTTTGTTGTGTTTATTAGATTTTTGAATTTAATGATGTTTGGTCGGGAATAATACTTTGATTTTAAAGTAGTGATCGCGATTATGAAAATTCGTTACAAAAAAAAGAGTGTCATAGTGAATACTTAATTAATTGTATCCTGTAATAACATTCGTAATTAAACATTATAATTTTATATTGATAGGTATTTAATTTATTTATATCCCCGTCGCCTATATGCTGCACGGGAAGCGAGATATAAAATTCCACGAAAGATTCTTTCGTGTGTTGACATACTTTATTTAAAACAAAGTGTCCTTTAAGTTTTCAGGGAATAAAAGGCTCAAAGCGTACTGTTACTTTAGTGTCAAATGAACATTGCAGCTGCCCAGCTGATGGACACTCCTGTTACCATATATTAGCTGTGAAGATGGCATTAAATGTAAACAGCATAGTTGAAAATAAATTAATTAACAAGAATCAGCTGCCAAAACAAAACTGGTAAAAAAAGGGCCAAAGAAAGCCGATTTTGAAGTAATACCCCAAATTCGATTAAGGCGCCAGCCGCATTACATTCTAATAACCAAATCAATCCCCTTAATAAAAACTAAAAAACGTTAAAAAAAAGAAGCGGAACACAGCCGTAGTAAAAAAAAATACCAAAGTACACAAAAGCACACGAATATTACTATCCCTTTAAATGAAAACAGTCCAGTTTATGAATTATTTTTAGACGAATCCCTTTAAAAAGTTGTTCCTATGATAACCAAAATACACCTAAACAAAAGCTGATACGTTACAATAAAGAAATGCCAGTCATAAATTAATTGTCATGCATTTGAGAAGAATCTGTTTAAACATATTTATTTTTACATCGATTGCGAAACAAATTCTTGCAACTTAGATTAATCACTCTCGATGGCTTCCTGGGTAGAGCCAGTACTAAGCAATGTGGATTAATTATCTTGCTCAAGGATAAATAACGTGGCCGCGACGGAGAATCGAACCCACGACCTCTCGATCATGAGTTCGGTTCTCTACCACTGGACTCCGCACTCCACTACGTTACAAACAGTTATCGATCGGATAAATCCATTGATATTTGCGTTAAAACAACATGGATTCCCAATTTCGATTCGAAGATAGGGAACTTATTGAGAATCCTACCGGTTGGTTGAATGATAAGATAATTAATGCATCACAAAACCCTCTAAATGAACTATTTCCTAATATTTCCGCTTTTCAGTCCACTTTAAACATAACACACTTTGTGGACAAACTTTAAAAATGGATTTTAACTAACAATAAAGAAAAAGAAAAAGTCTCCTAGTTGCCAAATTCATTTTCGAATGGTAAAAACCATTGGTTAATGTTCTCTCAGAAAAGCGATTCATGTTCAGTTTAAGTTGTAATAGTTTAAAATCAAATAAAACTTTAAATTCGGATATTATGTTACAACTTTCACAAATGTAGTCAAACGAATCCCCATTTATTAGCGTTGTTGTCTCAAACTGTGTCGTTTTTTTGCAATTGCATTCATGACAGAGGTATTGTTTAGCCCAATGTCGATTCGATATTCCTCAATGGGGTCGTATCTTATTGAATGTTTAAGTGAGTGAATTTTTGATGCCAGTCTGCGAATCAAAAATAAATAAAATTAAAATCTACTGCCACTGCAGATTACCGGACCTATTTACGACCTGGTTAAATGTGACAATAAATCATGTTCCATTGAATGGTTCCATAAATATTGGGTAGACCAATTGAATTCTCCTACGTGGAAATGTTCAAACTGCAAGTAAATAATCGTATGTATATACACATTTTACAAATACAAATATCTTTATTCAACATTTTTACATACAAAACATGTTTAAAGCATGTTAAAGCCTACACAATTACACGTATATGTGAAGATAGTGATATAGTAGGTGTGATATTTAACTTCACTAGTTTGTCAATTATGCATCCTTGTATGGACACTTTTTTACTGATTTTTGCATTTGACATATTTAAAATACACGAATAGCTAGTCTCTTATAATTCCGTTTTGAAGAATTTAGCATTGTAGTATTGTTTTAGTTATATGCGCCTAAATACATAGTTTTATATATTTTCTGTGAGAATGAATGAACGAACGAACGAACGAAAGAACGAATGAATGAATGAAAAAAATGTATATATACATACAATAATGAAACACAATGTGTTGGTTTTATTTTACTGTTGTCAGTCTTGAGACCATCCTTTAATAACACGCATACCTCTGTCGGTTTATATTTGTAACAATTATAAAATCGGCAAATTCAATGGCTGTTTTCAAAAGCGTATAGCTTTGTCAATTATAGACGGATTTTAGTTTTTTTCAGATATAAATAAAGTGCATAACGCACGCTTTAAGAATATATAAATATTATCGGCAAAGTACTTCATCAAAATATTTTGGGGGCCAGGTGGTCAGAACCAAAATATCTCTGCTAAAATAATACGATTTCACATGTATATATACTGCGACGTATAACTTTTCCAATTTTTACAGGATGGATTTAAATTATCCTTACAGTTTTAGAAAGTAGTTACCTTCAGCTAAATAAATATATAAACCTATTACCCGTCTAAGCTGTATTAAATAATATCGAGAGGGGGTCACGTGTTTTAAGCGATCAAAATAAGGCAGTTTTGCGATTCTTATGGGTTTAGATGATACATTTATTAAATCGCATATTTGGCATCCCAATTTAAATATTTTTACTGTTTTGGAAAGTATATTTTTTAAGCTTTCCAGTGATATTAGTTTTACCATATTTGATAAATACTAAAAACGTTATTCTGGGGCCGACGTAGTCCTTTTGTTTTCAACCATAAATATAGCATTTTCATCTATGATTTACGACGAATACTGATTTAATTTATAATTAAAGAGGCAATTTATAACAAGCTGAAATTACTTTCCTTTTCAATACATGTTATTTGTATGATGATGATGCGAGTTAATACAATATGCACTGGTCAAAATCATTATAGGAGCAAACGAAAACTATCTGGTAGTCTCAGAAACAACGTTATTTAATAGTTTAAAACTATAACGCATATAACACATTATTAATTTAGTCTATTTTCGTTCTTGTACTTGTTCATGAATGTGGTAAGTTTATCTTATTAGAAGTAACTGTATGATTTTTTACATAATTATCTCTCAAGGACGACATTATTTGCACATTTCGAATATCTTATTTCAGCTTGGAAACACGACTCTTGATTTTCTTTATTTAAATTCGCAGCCTCCTTTCAGTTTCTCTCTTTTATAGGATGTATTAAATTCGTGCTTTTGTGAATAATTCTTGTTGTTCGTGTGTTTTAAATTAGTGAATTCTCAGTTCATACTATGTACTATATCGCATATTAATACATTGAAAGGGGGTACATCAGGATTTTTCTAGAAATATCTTAAATTATAAAAATGTTTCTATTCATGATAAAACACTTATATCAATCAAAATACAGGCCAGCCATTTCTTAGGCTATGCGCCAGAGATTGCCGGCTTTTCTCCTGCATTACCGGCTTACCGGCTTTACAGTTGAAATTACCTGCAAAATGACAACCTTCGGGCAAAATCACTAATTTTAAAGTGTTTTTTTTATTGACCAGCTGGTTCTGTGTTTATGACTTCCACAATATCATAAAGTCACCGGGAAATCGAGCGTTAATTGGTTGTTATCAAGATATTGAGCGCTCCGTGTGGTACCAACTAGCAATAGTAGCGCGTGACCACAGTATCCATCATCACCAGAGCAGATTAGAAATCGGTAATAAATTTCTTCAACAAATATGAAAAATATTATATAATGCGATATAATACACGATCTGACAAATAATCTTATAATACAAATATGTTTCATAATCAAGTTATGGCAGTTTCCACAATTTTACCGACTGAGTAACTACAGGAACGTGCTCTATTAAACGCTTTGGCGTATAGGCCCGGGCATATACATAAATTTGAAAAAAAAAAAAAATGTGAAGTTCAAAAATGCAATACAAACTGAAGTCGGAGGGGCAGGTGTCGGGTGGTGGTGTTTAAGTGTCAACGTGTGTTTCCTATTTGATTTAACGGTGTAGGTATTTCAAATTTGTGAATTGTTAATTATCAAATTTGTCAAACAAATTTCTTCAAATCCCACACAAGTTTTCTTTCATATATACGCCAAAACGCACCATTACATAGCAAAGTTCAAAAAAAAAAAGGCCGGGAAAGCATGCCCTGGCCCCCTATTTTGTCGGGCCTATATACGCCTCTGAAACGTTTTTTATTAATGAAGCCCTAAGAATATAATGTTCGAACCATATTGTTAAGGTTTAAACTTTGAATACGCCATATAGATAGGACGGAATCAGACGCAACATGCTGAAATTAACCCTGGTGCGTAGCCTATGATAGCACGTATTACTGTGCAGAATCAATTTCTTTGCAAAAAAGGGATACTTTTTAGGCTCATTCATTATATTAGGCTCTTAAGAAAATATAAACTGTAAGTATTTGTCAAATTTAAGTCAGACACTTAGACCCGTTTGAAAAGCCTGATATATTCCCTTTAACCAGTTATTCACGCTTTATTTTCAACCAGTGTTTCTTTGCCATCATAACACAGCATAATTGTATTCAATATTAAACTATGAAAATATGGTTCCCAATATATGACATAATAGCAATGTATTCGGTTATTATAAAAAGTAACACACTATATATTTAAACGTATTAGCGCTATTTATAAAATAAGTTTCATACACGCAATTTAATTATTGTATATTTGAATCAGCTTGATTCATATTAAAGAGGGTCCCGTTAGTGTTTCTTCGTTACTTGCATATTTGCGAACAATTATTAATACTCTTTTGAACGAAGATTGTTTTGCTTATTACTACATTTGACATTATTGCACCAATAGTGTATTTATCCCGTTGTAGTTTAAAGAAAATATATTGAAAACTCCAACATGGTATTATTTTTAATTTAAATATATATGCAAGCTGCTTTAAAGCGAAAATCATATTTAAATGATAAACCGGAGGTGATTATTTTAATGAAATTATTCAAGATTGCTCTGCGTTCCTTTAAAATCATTATTACATTCCCTATTCATGCCATTACATCTTCTTTTTTTAATTTCAGACAATGGGGTACATTTTAATGATGTTCTATATATTGCAGTGATTTTCAAATCAGCTGTACCCACCTTTATCTGTGTCAGCCCTATTTTTGTAGTATTAACAATTTGCAATTTAAATATTAATACTAATTAAATTGTATTCGTATAATCCACTCTTAAACGAATTTTAATGTGTTGTCTATTTAAAGTTACGTTCAGGTTTTCTTTTTTCGGGTTTTCCCTTATTCCCATTACGGCTAAATCAAATGCTGTTTTCATTTATAAAGTAAGCTACTTTTACAACACTAAATAATTTGAAATATTTATTTTTCATTAAATCGCAGTGTGCTTGTACACACTACGCGAGCTACAGATTAAACAATTAGTGATTGTCGATGTCTGGTGTTTATGGCAGTAAAACAGTTGTTACCTATCGAAAATCCCGGCTAATTAAACAATGTATTTAGTTAAGCACTAAATGGTGGGTGAATGCAGTTTGCACATAGGAATTAACACATTAACTATTGTTTGTAATTAATATAAATGTTTGTTTTATTTGCTGTATCAATCAAACACTAACTTAAAATAATCAATTCAATTCAATTCAATATTTTATTCGGCATAACATTTACATGTTTATTGTCTTAACAAGGCGGAATACAGTACACAATATTTCAGAGAAGAGTACAAACAAACATACATACTTCATTTAGAGAATGAATATATATATTTCAGTGGAACATTTATAATTATTACGTTCTAAAAAAGGCATTTTATCACATGTTATTACCATTATCAAGATTGTATTTGAAAAGCATTTATATTTAAAGACTTTAGAACAATGCATAGAAACTCTGACTACCGTTACATCCATTAACCATTCATTTATCCGACTAATAAAATTTAAGTTGTTTATCCGTTTACCCATTAAATACAATTTATAATTTGCTTCAACGGACCTCACGCACTATACAAATCACTCCGCTTTACTTTGAGATCACGAGGAATTAGTGACAAATACACGTGACTGTGTTACACATAACGAAAGGATATTACCACTAACGTTATCAATATTATTGTGATTATTAGTCTAGGATTAAGTCTAATTCTGATTGAATGGATGTAACGTAGCCAACATGTAAGTATTTATAAGAGAACAAATTAACATCATAAATCATTTATAGAATACATGATAATAACATAGTTCTCAGATATTATATATGGCGAGGAGGCTCGAGCCTCATATAAGATGCAAGTTATATGTATTTGAATTTACAAACAAATACTATATTACACGCAAATGTGTTTACACACATATGCAAATAGAAACACTAATTATCACTATTTCTAAGTTCGTTGGCTAGATATATATATTTTGCTAATCGTATTAACAGTCCAGTTGCTTGTGTGTTCATAAGTGACACACATTTTTGACTAGTTGGCCAAGAACAATAGTAATTTGGAAAACAGTCATTACGTATATTTCTGTATTTAGGACATACCATTAAAAAATGATACTCGTTTTCTACAACATTCATATTACATTTTGTACATAACCTCATATTTCGTTCAATATTTCGAAATCGACCTTCTTCAATTGCAAGTTTGTGTGCAGAACATCTAAATCTAGTAAGTGCTTTACGGTGATTTATATTAGCAACGCAATTTAAATATTTTTCAATTTCAAATCCGTTTTTAATTTTGACATATGTTTCAAGCTTGGGTGAGTTATTAATTTCAGAATACCATGTTTGTAGATATTGGTCTGAAATCCTTTCAATAACCTTTTGAATTTGTAGATTTGATACCGTACTGTTATTCCATATGTAGCCAATTCCCAGACTGTCTAAAAGGTTTTTTACTTGAAACGCCCATGAATTTTCGTTTACGACGGTACCGTCCACACCAATATCAACATAAAATACTTTATGCTTTAATGATTCCGTTGATTTCATTATCTTAAACCAGTATTTTATAATTCTCATTTTTCTAATTACGGCTAAAGGAAATCTCCCCCAGTTCGCCATAAACAGAATTGTTAGTAGTTTGAGCTCGTACACCAAGAACTTGTTTTAAAAATTTAATGTGTACACGTTCTATATCTGGTGCACCATGAAACCCCCATATTTCAGAACCATAATGTAATATTGGTGCTACCATGGTATCGAAAAGTTTGATTTTTTCAGAGACATTTAGTGGCACAGCCTCAAATAATGAATTAAGTGAAAACAAAGCTTTCATGGCTTTTTGGGATAAGACTTTTTGGGTCTGATAAAATGAACAATTTGCAGACAATGTAACATCTAGATAAGTAAACGTCTTTACATTTTTTAATTTGCTACCATTATAAAATATGTCTACATTTTCAATTATCGTACCATTTTTAAATGTCATTACAACTGTTTTATCACTATTTACAACAATACCCCACTTATTGCAATATACACACATCTTATCAAGTAAACTCTGCAAACCTTCTTTTGTATATGAAAACAAAACAGTGTCATCAGCAAACAATAATAGAAATATTTGCATTTCATCAATTGTTATCGAGTCAAACGTTCCATTATGCAATGCATCATACATGTCATTAATGAAAAAGGTAAACAATAAAGGAGATAAAGGTTCTCCTTGTTTTACACCCATATAACTGTCAAAACACTCACTTAGTGTACCGTTAAGTTTAACACAAGCCTTTACATTTGTGTAAATAGCTCTCAACATCTTAACCATTTTAGATGAAACTCCATATCTGATAAGTTTTAGCCACATTCCATCCCTATATACTAAGTCAAAGGCCTTGCGGAAATCTACAAAGGCGCAATATATTTTTTTCTTATCAAGCTTTAAAGTTTTATTGATTAAATTCATCAAGATAAAGACACAATCGATTGTACTTTTTTTATTTCTGAAACCAAACTGAAAATCTGTTAGTAAATTGTTGCTCTCAGCCCATTGTCTTAATCTACTATCAAGTAGTATAGAAAATAATTTAGAGAATATGCTAGTCAAAGTAATACCACGATTATTATTCGCATCATCAATATTACCACTTTTTGGGATGGGTACGATAATGCCATAATTCCACATTTCGGGATATATACAATGTTCAAACAAGAAGTTAAACAGTTTACATATTACAGGTGATAATATATCAATACCATCAAGAAACATTTCGGGTATTAGTAAATCAATACCACCACTTTTTCTGCGTTTAAGTGATATAATCGAACGTTTTACTTCTTCTAATGTAAATGGACAATCTAACTGATCGACATTTGTTAGGATGCGAGCCTCTTCAGATGAATCCTTCAACACGCCGACACAAAACCTATACAATTTCTATATTCCTGTTTACGAGGACGCAAAGCTTGCAGAGATCAAAGCCGCATTTCATTTGAGTAAACCTGTTCCACTATACGCCAGCTGAAAGCTGATAAACTCCAGTCAGTATTCATTGTTGGCAAAACGCGTATATTTACATATCGATCGTTTCTATATGTCAAGCATAATGTTTAAAAATAAGATTAAGCAAAATATGTTCTGTTTTGATGACCATAGAGCTATGAATCCTTAAACACGCCGAAACAAAACCATTACAGTGTCTCGATCAATGTTTCGACGGACGTAAACCTGTAGACACGGAAGCCGGATTTCAGTTGAGTAAACCTGTTCCACCATACGCGCACTCCAAACACTAACGGTATTGTACATTGTTGGTAAGCTGTTCCACTATATGCCAACTCAAAACACTGGCGGTATTGTGCATTGTTGGTAGGCTGTTCCAACATATGCCAAATCCAAACACTGGCGCTTTTGCGCATTGTTGCTAAGCTGTTCCACCATACACCAACTCCAAACACTAGCGGTATTGTGCATTGTTGCTAAGATGTTCCACCATACACCAACTCCAAACACTAGCGGTATTGTGCATTGTTGGTAAGCCGTTCCACCATACACCAACTCCAAACACTAGCGGTATTGTGCATTGTTGGTAAGCTGTTCCACCATACACAAACTCCAAACACTAACGGTATTGTGCATTGTTGGTAACTACAGTATCTTATACCTGTATTATACATTAACACAATGTCTTACCGTATATGTATGTCATCGGGAAAAATATAACTCACACAAAAACAAATTTCTAACCGTATATTAGTATTATCATCTATCATACAATATAATCGTTTGTCATTGGCCTAGAAGCAGTCACATGTGCTTAAATAGTTTTGACCATTCTGATGAGAAATATGCCAACAGTACAATAGTACATTCCGAAACAATGAAATAGTACATTTAGCGTGCAATAGATCATCTGTGTCATTGACATTGTGCGGCATTTCAAGTGGTACAAAAAAGACGTACCATGGTTAATAAACACATCAGCTCAATGATAAAGTGTAGTTGCCTCCCTTAGTATACATTTCGCCATTTACACATTTATCTTGCCGACCTGATGGTTTGTTATCTGCTTTCCAATCAGAGACAATTGATGATAGAAGGAACTTTTGGTGAATTTAAATTTGAATATTGATCGTTTCAAACTATTAACGCATACAATCAACGACAAGGTATGAACTTTTGATTGTTTCACTGTAATAATATTGTTCATTGTTCACTGTAATAATATTGTATAGCAGATATGTTACAACAAATGACTGTCAAATGCATCTCTTCGCTAAGTCTCATTTATTTGACGTCTGGGGTGATTTTTTTTTACATACGGAAGTTTATAGGTGCATCCTGTCGCAAGACGGCTCATATCAAAATTCGGACCTCGCTGTTCGTAGACGTGTATTCAGTGATTTTGTTACCCGCGAGTGCTGCGTCTAGGACTCATAATATTTGCCAGGGACTCACACTTGAAACATATGTGAATCCACAGAACGCATAGAAATCGGACAAGATCATAGAAACCGGACAAGATTTCTTCTGAAACAGATAAGGTCCTCATTGGTCATTAAAATTATGAAAATATCAATATTAAACGCCACCCAAGTTGAGGAAAGATTTAAGTACTGTCAAAAAAAAAACAAAAAAAAAATGTGAATCACAATTGGACTCAACGATTTTCCAAAGGACTCATAACTCCTGAAAGCAATGAGTCCCAGGACTCATAATAACACAACTGTAAACAAATCACTGAGTGTATTTTATGAATTAAACTTCGCTGATTTTCAATATTTTTTATAAATGATTGTATTCTGGAACGACTATTTTTAATTCGGATTTTCACAAACATTTGGAAAATTCTGATTAATCATTAAGTTGAAGATGAATGGTCACCATGTGTGTAGTATTATCAATTAACAAATTTAACTCTCAAACATCATATGAATATTTCTTGATAGTCCCGGAGAGAGCATAAATTTAAATCCGCTATTAAGTTGTATGAAAAATAAATATTATTTGCATGACGTAGATACTACGTTTACCACTGCGTGACTGCACGGGGAAATGAGGTAAATCTGAATGTATAGCTGCACAACTATTGCCAGATAATTGATAGATATATTTACCAGGGGCGTAGCTGTGCCTAAAACAGAGTGTAGGCACCAGGTTTAGGGGGATCCGGGGGCATGCTCAAACGGTGTTTATTTTTTTTTAGAAGGATGGCAAATCCTGCATTCTGAAGGTATTTTAAGCAGCAAACAATATGTTTTAACCTGAGATTTCGCAACAAAAACATCGGAACAGAACAAAACAACATATATTAATATGAAAAGATGCTTTCTGAAAATCTTTTGAAATTTTGCACGATCATGGTGTGTTTGGTTCCGAAAGACTGGGGACAATGTGTGGGCACGTGCCTACAGTGCCTATAGGCTGCTACGCCACTGAAATGCATTCATGTTCATTTTGTCATTTGTGTCATGTTCATTGAAGGTCTTCATCATCATCCCTGTATTGTTTCAGATGCTACTTGAGTGGTGGCAGAAACAATAGAATTGGCTCCATCAAAAATAAAGTGTTTACAACAGAATGTGCAGCAACTCGGCAGTTTTGTCGGTGAATAGGTTCTAGACCTAATCAGCAGATTTGTATCTCGATTTAAATGGAGAGGGTAGCCTGGAACGTTCATTCCTGTTGGTGCTATATAACTTTTATGTGTCAACGCATCGTTTAATTCAATTCAACTGAACTCGTTAAAATGCAGTTAGTACTATTATCGTATGTTCATAATGGATATAACACGTTAGAGCAGTTACCTCCCTTAAAAATAAATAAATTAAATCAGTCAATATAGTGTAGTTACCTCCCTTAGTATACATTCCTCCATTTACGTGTCGAATTGTTACTGTTTGTTACATGTTCTTCAATCGATTGATGGCACTTTAGAGGATTTGAATTTGAATATTGAACTTATCAAACTATAAACGCATACAATCAACGATAACTTCATAAGGTATGAACTTTTTTAGATTGTTTACTTCAATGCAATTTTATTACAGATATGTAACACTATATATAATATATTACTATATTAGAATGTGTTATTTTCAGGACCTCGATCTGGGAGTTTAATGATTTTTTTAAGGGATATTCATGCAACAATCTGGGATTTTTTTTTAATCTTACATGTTAGCGTGCGCAGGGTATTTTTTTACCCAAATATTAGAAATGAATGCCATAAAATACAGTTTTAAAATATTTGTTACTAACTTCCTTTAGAAAAAGGAGATAGTCATTACATTAATTTCATTAACAAATATTATATTTTCATGCAGGATCCTTCAATAAATTTATAGAAGGTTCCTGTTTAATGCTTTTGATTTTATTTTTTATATAATTATGAAATTTGAATGACAGTGAGTTATGTTACAAACATTTAATATCATCTAACACTATTATTAAGATACGTATTTTCATTGTCCAAAAGCTCTGAGGAATAGAAACTCCAAATGAAAATTCTACTTTCGTTTTCTCTATCCAATAATTTCATTTTCCACGTCTATATCAATGATAGCAGTTTGTTTCAAGTCATAATCCAATTAATTACCTATATCATTAATGACTTCAACTAGTTTAATAGTTTAATAGTTTATTTAAGTCTCATCACAGTACACTATTATCTACAATACAACAAATCATAAAATACAACTGTGCCATTCTTTTTAGAATTACAAGAGACTATACAATATCAATATACATATGACTATTCACAATGTTAAAATATTGAGCATCTGGACCGACTGCCACAGCCGTGTCATAAGACTCACAAAAAGCCACAGCAGTAGGTCCAGTAGTCAATGAAAACACATATATCACTGTTTTAATTTAAAAATTCATTTTCTAAAAAAAATTGTTATCACACACCTTTATACAGTATAGTAAAAATTGAGCGGCCGGTGCTAATCTTGACATGTTGTCTAAAAAGTACTTAAAATAGAAATATTGATATGTGAGTTAGAGAATCGCAACGGCTACTGAAACCTTAAAAAATAGTATAAAAAATCAGATAACAACCCAGATCAGATCTGGAGTGTACTGATTAGCACCGACTTCTCAACGTCGTTATAAAACCTTATTGCTTATCTAATAATGATTGCATTATTTACAGCATAAAATATGATACAATTAACTTAAAAAAAAAAGAACGCTTACCAGCTTACTACAAGTAAAATAAATAATAATAGTAACACATACAACAGCAGGCTGCTACGCTAATCCTTTGATTAGATAAATTGTCTGCCGATCAAACATTACCCCTCGGGCCCCGGGTAAGATGTGTCAGAATTATAAAAACAACATAGCCATGTGACAATAAACAAGTCTTGATCATCTGCACGCTTGCTTATTCTTAAGACAAACGCTTGTATTTAAAATCAAGTATTTTAATGATTTAGACCACAAAACAACGTCAAGTTTGGGCTTTTGGAATAAAAATTTCAAACTTTTTACACTTTCTATCTCACGCCGGGAGGTATCACATGTATTCAGTGAATATTACTAGTGACACTTACAGATCTATGCAAATGGTTTGAACTACAAGTTGTTACAACATAAGTTATAGTTCTGAGAAAACTTCTCTCCATTCTGGCTGAAAATGTGTGTGATTGTCGGAACGAAATTGTAATAATAGAGTTAAATAAGAATTTGGATTCAGGAACACATGATTGTTTAATTCTGAACTCACTGACATACTATAAATGTATTTTGTAAAACTTGCTTATGCTGTTCATATATATGAACTTAAGTGAAATAAAGAATGTGTGTAATAAAGAATGTGTGTATTCCGTTAACAGTGCTCAGTTCTGTTTAACAATGTGTGTATTCCGTTAACATTGCTCCCGTTTACGGATCTCGACTTAGCGATCTCAATGGCGTCCGGGTGTGTTTGTCAGTTTGTTCGTTCGTTAGTCCGTGCGTACGACTTTCGTTTATTTATGTCTTCTTCGTTACTTGGAGGGTTTTCACTAACTTCCGCCAGAATGTTCCATGTATGCATCTTACATCATATTTTCGGGTCACTGTGACCTACTTTGGACGCAATATACTAGAAAGTCACATCCGGGCACCATGTGTATCTGGCTTCTTTCTTGCAGGATGTTCACCAAACTCCATCAGAATGTTCATTATATGAATTCCATATCCGGTGCACAGTTTCTGGTCGCTGTAAGTTACATTGGATGAACTATAAGTGACATCGGATCTACGTAATGGCATGCCTATCTTGCTCTTTCCATGCAGGATTGTCACCAAGCTCCACCAACATGTTCCTTATATGCATCTAACATAAGTAAGCAAAAAATAATTCGGATCGATGTGACTTACTTTGGAAGAATTAGAGGTCACGTCCGGTCTCCACTATGGCGTGCTTATCTTGATCTTTTCATGCAGGATTGTCACCAAACTCCACCAGAATGTTCCTCATGTACATCTAACACTAGGCGCAAAGGTTCAGATCGCTTTGACCTACATTGGATTAATTAAATACTAAGTATACGTAAGGAACACATGTCCCAGGAGATTGACATTAGTGATGGTAAAATCAAAATATAGTTTCATCTGGCATATTCAACACAGGGCTCGACATGCAAGCCGTGACCTATTGTATGACCTGTATGTTACCTAACCATTTAAGAAAGTCTGTTTTTTTCATTAAATAATTTATATAACATTACTATCCCTTTCACAAATGGACAACTCGGATAACATGTATCAATTTATTTTGTTTCAGTGACCACATAAGACGACATTACAACATGCAATTCCATCTTTAAATACAGATGGATATATCTACCGAACATAGGCCGTTACAATGCATGTTGTGCAGCATAGCATTTACTAATATAAGTGATCTTAACAGACACATGCGCAAACATACAGACGATACAGCATATAAGTGTAACGTGTGCAGTAAAGTATTTACCAAGTTAGGCAGTCTTAAAATACACTTGCGCATACATACAGGCGAAAAGCCATTTGAGTGTATAGTGTGCTGCAAAGGATTTTCCCAGTCAGGCAGTCTAATAAAGCACATGCGTCTTCATACAGGCGAGAAACCATATAAGTGTGGCGTGTGCAGTAAAGGATTTACCGACATGGAGAGTCTTAAAAGACACATGCTCATGCACACAGGTGAGACACCATTTAATTGTAGCGTGTGCAGTAAAGGATTTATCCAGTCGAGTCATCTAAAAGGACACATGCGTAAACATACTGGTGAGACACCATTTAAGTGTAGCATGTGCAGTAAAGGATTTACCCTGTCGAGTAATCTGAAAGGACACATGCTAATACATACAGGTGAGACACCATTTAAGTGTAGCGTGTGCAGTAAAGGATTTATCCAGTCGAGCCATCTAAAACGACACATGCGCATACATACAGGCGAAAAACCATATAAGTGTAGCATGTGCAGTAAAGGATTTATTCAGTCCAGTGATCTTAAAAAACACAAGCGAATACATACAGGAGAGACACCATTTAAATGTAGCGTGTGCAGCATTCGATTCAATCAGTCAGGCAGTCGTACAAACCACACGTGCACACATCCAGGCTACATCATGTAACATTATCGTATGCAGGAAACGAGACAATCGAGCAAGATCTTTCAAATACACGCGAATTGATATTGGGTGTGCAGGAAGGATTTATCCGGTCAGACACTCGTAAGCGACACATGTGCATACGGGCGACATGTCATGCAAGCGTAGAATGTTCAGTCAATAATTTACCCATGCAAGCAATCTTACAATACATATGTAAGTGTATAGTGTGCAGTAAAGGATTTAACAACTCTAGTGATATGCAAATGCATATACTCAGACACACATGAGAATAATCACGTACATGAAAGGTGTGTGCGGGCAAACATATAACCATGTATAAAGGCATGGAGTAAGTATACTTTACTCCCTGATACAGGATACCCTGTTTAAAGCCAAGTAGATAATTTACCGTGTTCATACTTACAGAATAACGATTTTAAGTGAAGTATTTTATCTAACACAATGAGTGCCCATATATACATTCGTACACAGGAATATATGTTGTTAAAGATTGTGTAGAAAAGGATATATGTCCTTAACACGAGCTTACATTAGGACAAAAAAAGTTTCCCTATTATATGAAATCCAACTTTAAAAAAATCAAACATATACTGATAAATATCATTACACTTTCTTATGTAATAATACTGATAATCAATGTAGAAAACACATAAGCACATTGCTTCCATTTAACGTTTTACTATACTAATGATCTTACATAGATGTGGCTGTGTATTATTGGCTAATAAACGGCTGGATCTGTTAACTAACGAGTAATTGTACTCCAGTTATTCTGACAGGTGGTATTTTCAATTCAATGATTAAGACATGTGCCAATACAAAGGAAATTTCAGTGACCATGCTACAAGCCTGTGTAATGCGTTCGCACTATGACCCAGACACAGCAATGAGTTACACCATCTACGATAAATACGTCATGACTGTATCGCATCCAATGAAGTCGTGATAAATGATAAATATAATTTGTAGTATAGTTGGGAAAAAACCCATTACACATTAACTTCTTTAATCAGAATAATAAAGGGCAGAGTTATACCATGCTCTAACTCCCAATAAATAGAAGTTAGATAACATAGTTATTTTGACAGGATCACTAAGTACCCCATACTAGAAGTACACATACTCTGTCTCAGCTAGTTGTTATTTAAAAACCTGGATGGACTACACCCATCTCGGTGTTTAAGCGAACCAATTCGGTGGGACCAGTCTCTTGGGTTACGTAGTGTGATTTCTCTTGTTTTTAAAGGAGTAAAATTACATTGACTGTAATAAAGACATTACCGATTTAAAGTATCTCTCTCTGTTTTGAAATAAAAACGTGTACAGTAAACAAATACATTTAAATATAGCGACTCGAAATATGACAGTTAAAGACGATCCATGAGGGACCGTTGAATATCATTTTTCGACCTTTATACAATGGATAGTGAAACTGTTTAATATATTTTTTCAGACGTTTTTTATTGTGCCAGGTCAATACCTGGTGGGCGGGACTAATACCTGATGGGCGGGACTTGCGTATCATGGATACTAAGGGCCGTAGGACTATGGTTTCGATGTTTTTCAAGTCCCAAGTACCATGTTTTGATATTTCACAATATAGCCACATATAAACACATTTTGTTTCTTACCTGACATGCATTTTATATATATATATATATCGATTTGTATGTATATTATAATGACAACACCGTTCCGATTAAACATAGTACAAAGTCTCACAACCTACTTTGTATGCCCAACTCAGGGTTCGACACTAACTTTTTTAAACGGGAAGTCCGGAGGACTAATGACTTCAAAAAACTAGTAGTCCTCCTGAGAACTAGATCGTCCTTCCTAAAAACGGTGTACTTAGCAACAAAAAAAACAACAGGTGTATAACAGGAGACAAACTTCAAAGGGAACAGTGCCAAAAACCCTTTTCGTCTTGAAGATACCAACTGAAGTCGTAAATCTTTATTATTTTTTTCGGTTTCTCCCCAGGCAGGCTTTCATCAGATTTAGATGCATTTTCAACCCTAACCAACTTGACACATGGTAACCGAATGCAATATTATTCTGGTCTTCGTTTCATTTTTATTGAACAATACAAATTATTCGACAATTACCCAAAACTTATTTTTCAGTCATACCCGCATTGAGTAACAAAACACAAAATCATTACCTAATCCATAGACATAGATAAGTTATTGATGGCTATGACTAATCGTAGGATTCAATACATTTCCATTGATTTCTCTCGTCTATAAAGCAATCACAAACTCGCTTTATACCAAACACATTTCTTTATTTCATAATTCAATAGCCGTCAGTAAAACACGCAATAGAAGTTTGCGCTTTTGCTTATTGACGCCCGCCGCAAAGATTCTTTACAACTGTGCCGATGTCAATCATATAATTATAACCGCCTTTTAAATTTATTTATCGCAGGAGAAATCAGTTTCAAATTATCTCGTCGAATCATAACCCCGCCCGTGCGCAGTATTTTGTAGTATGTTTTTTAATTATTCACCAAACGGAAAAATACGACGGCTTTGATTGGTTTACTTGAATAGAATGCGCACATGATCTAATCACGTGATCGACTAACGAGCAAACATGGCGGTTATATTTACATCTTGCCTCAGGCAAACCGATAATGATCGATAATTAGGCTATTGCCCTGATTAGATAAGAGTCGGGTTGTTATTAAATAATAATGGGATTAAATAAGGTACTTGTTAAACACGCGCTGATTGTGTATTTTAGAGGGTTTTGTTAATTATGCGGTTAATCACATTTGAAATTGCTGAAAATGACCCGAAAATTACGTTCGCCCCACATGGATAGAAAAACAAAGTCGGCCAAATCATAGCAAAGTTTTACTAATCGAGTGACCCCGGCCCTATATTAGGAATGTGTATTTTATGGCCATAATGCTCGAAAAATTACTAGTCCGACGGACTAGCCAACTTTCACGTAAAGGTAGTCCTCCTGAAAACAGGTGGGCACAGGACTAGCGGACTAGCGTTAGTGTCGAACCCTGCAACTCTTAACATCAAATGTCGCTTTATCATTTTTTTACCAAACAAACAACAGCATATTGTTGGAACATAACGTTACTTTCAAATAACGTCATCTTTGTTTTTGCACGTGTCCTGACGTTTGCAATTGACGTCTTAACGGTTAATGAACCTAATGTCAGAGATAATGACATGTCATTTAATAACTCCTAAATAATCCAATATTGGGTATTTTAATACTATTTCAGATTTACAATTAAATACTTGCTACACATCTCGTTGTTGTTAACAGTTTTACTGACATGCACATTACAGGAAACCCGAAAAGACGTACGTGTTTAGGGTTTAACAGTTAAACATGAAAGCACGTCACGTTTTTAGGGTTTAACAGTTAAACCGTCAACATTGTTCGACATCTTGTTAGGTTTCATGTGAATGTATGAAATACACACATTTGGTGTCAAGTATACAATCATAAGCTTTGATTAAAATTGACAGGATATATATCATGTATATAACAACTGTTGATTATAAATACTGAAAGGGGGGTCGCTTGGAAGCAACAAACACAAACAAAAGAGAAAATTAGCAGAATTGGTTTTATTGAGTCAGTTCATGAGAGGTTATGCAAGGTTTAACATCTCTGACGCCCCCTAACACCGACGTAAGCGGTATTCTTCTTTAAACACACACAGAGTGGGCGTGATGATCACAAAACAAGTAATAAAATACTGATGTGTAGTCGGGTGGGCTTTTACAGCCGCCACACGGCACTAAACAAAGGTTAGTGAGAATGTCAATACATACTGAAAAAGAGATCCACTGTGTGCAACACACACAAACAAGAGAGACAAGTAACAGTCTTGGTTTTATCGAATATGTTGATGAGAGGTAATTTTAAGGGTCAACGCCTCGCACACCCTCTAGCACCGAAGTAAGCGATATTCTTCATGAAAGCCACACATATTGGGCTTATTGATACCAAAGAATCAGCAAGTAACACTACTGACTTTTAGTCCAGGAGACTTTAACAGCCGCCACACAGCACTAAACAAAATAAAATAATGGGAATGTCAATAACAGACGCCACACAACACTAAACAAAGGCTAGTAGGAATGTCAATAACAACCGCCACACAACACAAAACAAATGCTAGTGGGAATGTCAATAACAGCCGCCACACAACACTAAACAAAGGCTAGTGGGAATGTCAATAACAGCCGCCACACAACACTAAAGAAAGGCTAGTAGGAATGTCAATAACAGCCGCCACACAACACTAAACAAAGGCTAGTGGGAATGTCATTAACAGCCGCAACACAACACTAAACAAAGGCTAGTGGGAATGTCAATAACAGACGTCACACAACACTAAACAAAGGCTAGTGGGAATGTCAATAACAGCCGCCACACAACGCTAAACAAAGGCTAGTGAGAATGTCAATAACAGCCGCCACATAGCACTAAACAAAGGCTAGTGGGAATGTCAATAACAGCCGCCACATAACACTAAACAAAGGCTAGTATGAATGTCAATAACAGCCGCCACACAACACTAAACAAAGGCTAGTAGGAATGTCAATAACAGCCGCCACACAACACTAAACAAAGGCTAGTGGGAATGTCAATAACAGCCGCCACACAACGCTAAACAAAGGCTAGTGGGAATGTCAATAACAGCCGCCACACAACACTAAACAAAGGCTAGTAGGAATGTCAGTAACACTAAACAAAGGCTAGTAGGAATGTCAATAAAATGAAAAATGGATAATGAATATTCTGGACAACAGGATTTGCATTTTAGCAATATTTTACATGAAACTAAACCTCCCTTCCATCCATCCATCAACCACCTACCCACCATGCTATTACGGCCAAAAAAAGGAATATGTGTAATAATTTGTAATAATATTGTTACGACGACAATACGTTACGACGCTCCATACGACATTTAGTTTGATGTATTTGCACCTAAATTCAGTGTTGCGCGCAACATGCTTGTAGAAATCACTCACCAAGTCACATATCTACCATTCTGCGAAGTGCCGATGAAGCATTCGCCGTTTTGTAGCCTTAATTAGTGAATTTAATCATCCAAATTGGTTGTTTTCCACCATTCCCGATTCTAAAATATCATTCGGATATCCCTTGGTTTCTTCATCCGATTTCGAAGTACAGCGTTCTCGGCTTTATTAGACCCTGTCCGTAATGGTTCGCCCCTTAAGGTTTGAGCCAGGTTTTCACCAAAGTGACTTCGGAATGTGACGTCGAATGGCCTACGTCACATCGCATGTGTGACGTCATCTTTGCCCCTGTCTGAGTATAAAAGCCGGGCCTGTTGTATTTCTCTTCAGAGGCGAAGTAACTCTCAAAGAAAGCAGTCAGCTTTTCAGCTCTCTCCATATTAAAAACAACAACAATCAAAATGTCCACCGAGATTACGGAAAACATGGTGAGTGGCCAACACTTTATCTCGTCTTAATATTCCTCCACCCACCACCACCCTAGTATTGGTGGAGACCCCGCCCACCACCACCTTAGTATTGGTGGAGACCCCGCCCACCACCACCCTTCATTTAATATGTATTAGGGAGTCCCCACCCACCGCCACCCTTCATTTATTATGTATTAGGGAGACCCCACCCACCACCACCCTTCATTTATTATGTATTAGGGAGACCCCACCCACCACCACCCTTTATTTATTTATGTATTAGGGAGATAATATCTAATATATGCCTATAATAGTTTATCCCTTTCCACCAGAATTGGTACCCCCAAATTCACATATAGACTTGGTGAGTCGGTCGAATATAAATTTAGGTGAGAAAAAAGCGCACATTCTTATCTGATTAGACTATAAGCTTTATTGTTTATTCAGATATACACTATTATTCGTAGTAGAAAGTTGAGCCTAGGTTTCTGTGTTTTATAGACTTGGCAAAGGCATTCGATTCAGTAAATAGAGAATGTCTCTGGTTTAAATTATTAAATGTCGGCATTTCTGGTAAAATGTTCAATATAATAAAATCTCTGTTTAACGGCATAGAAGCATACGTACGAGTTAATAACATTAACAGACTGGTTCTCTGTTAATTCCAGTGTTGTGCAGAGAAATTATTTCGCGCCTATAATAACTGCGATATTCGTTAAGACATTGCATCAGAAATAACACTGGTGTTCAACTATTAAATGGAGAACGACTCAGTTTACTGATGTACGCAGATGATTTTGTTTCAATAGCGGAGACACCAGAAGACCTTCAACGCATGCTAAGCACTCTTTACAACTGGACAAATAGGCGGCGCCTTGCAATTAACACTGATAAAACCAAGGTCTTGCACTGCAGGAAACAAAGCAGCAAACAGACAGACTTTCATTCTAAATTCGAGGACTTCGATATTGCAGTCGTGAGTTCGTAACGTTATCCGGGATTTGATATAAACGAATCACTTAATTACACACATGGAGTTAAAATACTTAACGATACTTAACGAAACAAACCTTTCATGTGTGAAGAGTACGACATGTCAGCAGACCATAAACCATTTACAGAATGCCGAATACCACATTTGTGCACACACGGGCTAGAAGCCGTTTACGTGTGATGTATGTAACAAGTCATTCACACTTAAACATTACCTCAATAGACACATGATAATACTCACTGCCGCGAAGCCTCATAAATGTACAGTATATGATAAATCATTCACACAAATAGGAAATCTCAATCAACACGTGTTAATACACACTAGCGAGAAGCCGCATACATGTACAGTATGTGATAAATCATTCACACATACCTGAAGTCTCAGTAGTCACATGTTAATACACACTGACGCAAAGCCACATACATGTACAGAATGTGATAAATCATTCACACAATTAGGGAATCTCAATCAATACATATTATTTCTCACTGGCGAGAAGCCGTTTACGTGTACTGTATGTACCCAGTCATTACAGTTAAACATCACCTCAACAATCACATGGCGATAAGCTGTATACGTGTACATTATGTGATAAATCATTCACACAAATAGGTAGTATAAATAGGCACATGTTAATACACACTGGCGAGAAGCCTTATACATGCAGAGAATGTGATAAATCTTTCAGAAAACTAGGACATCTCAAAAGGCATAAGTGAATACACACTGGAGAGATGCCGCATACATGTACAGTATGTGATAACTCATTCACACATCTAGGAAATCCAAGCATTCACATGTTAATACACACTGGCGAGACGCCGCATTCATGTACAGTATGTGATAAATCATTCACACATCTAAGAAGTCTCAGCATTCACATGCTAATACACACTGGCGAGAAGCGGTATACATGTACAAAATGTGATAAATCATTCACACCTCTAGAAAGTCTCAGCATTCACATGCTAATACACACTGGCGAGAAGCGGTATACATGTACAAAATGTGATAAATCATTCACACATCTAGGAAGTCTCAGCATTCACATACTAATACACACTGGCGAGAAGCGGTATACATGTACAAAATATGATAAATCATTCACACATCTAGGAAGTTTCAGCATTCACATGCTAATACACACTGGCGAGAAGCGGTATACATGTACAAAATGTGATAATGAATGAATGAATGCATGGTGTTTTACGGCACGTCGACACACAAATAGGTCATATTGTGCGCAAAAACTGAGCAAAATGTGATAAATCATTCACACATCCCTGAAGTCTCAGAAGTCACATGTTAATACACACTGACGCAAAGCAACATACATGTACATAATGTGATAAATCATTCTCACAATTACGGAATCTCAATCAATACATGTTATTTCATACTGGCGAGAAGCCGTTTACGTGTACTCTATGTACCCAGTCATTCACAGTTAAACTTCACCTCAATAATCACATGGTGATAAGCCGTATACGTGTACATTATGTGATAAATCATTCACACAAATAGGTAGTCTAAATAGGCACATGTTAATACACACTGGTGAGAAGCCTCATACATGCAGAGAATGTGATAAATCTTTCAGAAAACTAGGACATCTCAAAAGGCATAAGTTAATACACACTGGAGAGATGCCCCATACATGTACAGTATGTGATAACTCATTCACACATCTAGGAAATCCAAGCATTCGCATGCTAATACACACTGGCGAGACGCCGCATACATGTACAGTATGTGATAAATCATTAACACATCTAGGAAGTCTCAGCATTCACATGCTAATACACACTGGCGAGAAGCACTCCGATCTGGCTGGTTTTTGAACTTGTCCGAGCGTCATTGATATTAATAACCTGGTAAAGTTTGGTAAGTAAAGGTGCTAGAGTGATGACATCCGTTGACCTTTCAATGTCAATGATTTCGGACAAACAGTTCATTACTTACACGGTATATATACACAATTATAGGTTTATATGTCGGACATCGTATTGAGAGGTTTACACAGTTTGTGATGTCATTAGCCCAGATATATCCCTAATAGGATGTATTGTATGTGTTCATCAACGATGGATAAAATACGAATATGGAATTAAGAATACATATCCTCCTTTTCAAATCTCAGCACGGAATCCTACGTTATCCAATGCATTCCCGAATTGTGCAAATATACTATTTTATTCCGAAATAGTCCTACGCAACACCTGACTCGCCTCGAGCATATTAAACATTATTTCTATAATGTGTAGCAGTTTTGAAATCGCTCATACGCTTACACTGCGTAGAAAAGCTATATTCTCATAGTAGTCAAAGGTCGTATGTACAGCCAACGGTTTTTGCGAGTACTGAATAGATGGGGAAACGGAAAGAAAAAAAGGTAACTTGGTAGTTCTTTTGCACACAACCAAAAATAAAAGATCACACTAATTGTTGCAAATCAGCACATAAAAACTATGTATACTTAAATTACGTATTTCACATTAGCACGTTAAAGAACCATAAATGTATAATAAATTTCTATGGTTCTTTAACGTGCTAGGGTGAAATACGTACTATTCCATGGTAGCAATATGGCGAGATTCCAGGATTCACATATATTCCGCCCCCTCCATCGGTGGCTAAATAACTTGTTGAGCCTTTAAAAACAATTCAAATCAGTCATTATACATGTAAGGAATGCTGTGCTGTATTATAATTTCTGTAAAACTTGTTGCAAACATATAATGTTATATGCCTTTTTGAACGGACCCTTAGCCAAGTTTTTGAAAGGGGGTGGGGTGTTAATTGAAGTGAAGTGGGTGGAGTGGTAGTGGCGGGCCTCTCCCACCCTCCCCCGACGAGACGAGTGTATTTTTTCTAACATTCGTTTACCAATTCTTTCGCACCCACTTTCACTTTTTGTTTTAATTGAGGACATACGCGTCGAAATTCATCACTTTAAAATGAAATATGTCAATAATGTAACGAAAATAACAACACGTTTTTCACATTACTGCCTGTAACTGTATGCGAGTTACTACTAGGTTGTTATACTCTGTTGATGAAGTGCACGTGCACTAATGGCAAATTCAATGCTTAAGGTTGTGTTGGTGTAGGTCACTATATATGTTCCTGATTTCTGTGCCAGATGGTTGGTTGGATGATCGGTCGGTTGGTTGAATGGTGTCCTGGGATATGTAGTACAAGAACTATGTACCTAGCCATCCGCAAGAATCAAGCTCCCAGTGAGATCGAACCCATAGTGGTGAGAGACCAGTTTCAAACGCATTTTGAGATATATACACCGACAAAGTTATGTAAAGATATGATTAAATACGAAGTCTCTTATCATGTTAACAAGGCAAAAGTTAACGACCGGCGAACGGACGGACGGACGACGGACAACTTGCCATTCCATAAGCTCTGTTGGCATTTGACCAGTAAAGCTAAAATTATTATCAAATACTTTTAATATAAGAGCTTAAATAAGTGATATACTCCGAGTTCGTCGTAGAATTTGTGTTTTGCGCTCCTGGCGTGGTCGTATCATAACAGGTCGCAAGTCGTATCCATTTTGCCTTACACCCCTCCCTCATTTTCCCCTGGTTTGATATTTAAACAAGCTCTAAGTGGCTTAAACTTTCAAATGCCTGTTTGTTATACATTGTCTTGCTAGTTAAACACAAACACATGTTGATCAACATCGTTCTTCGGCAGAAATAAGATCCATACTATCGAGATACAGTGCTGCGGTACAACTGAAATGCATTTTCAATACCGACTGCATCACTTTCAGAAAACCAAATTTAATTCTTATTTAACTGTTGAACTATATAATTACTACCAAAAGAATAATGCTAAAAAACACGCATGGAAAACACGTTTACATATCCATAATAAAGACTTTTTAGACTCACCTATGAAATATTTTCACTGGCGGGTAATCTGCTTTCGTCGTATCACTCCGACGTGGTTTTATCCGGATACCGGGGGTGCTGGTGGCCTGATGAATGTTGTTTGCTTGGGGACAAGTTTTATCCCAGCAGGTATCCTCTTATGACCCCTTATTCTAAAGAGCAAATACATACGAGAAAAGTGACAGAAAAGAACGTTTCTGAAACTAGAATTAAACCGTCGGATTCAAAGCTATAGAGCTTGTGTCGAACATGCTATAGCGGAGATTGAACAATATTCATCATTAGTATGGGAAGCCATAACCGTCAAAATGTGGATATTTACAAACCATTCAATGACAGGCCATTTAATTCAACATGAAGTCATTTGATGACGTACATATTGATTCGATGCGACTGAATGGTTTAACATAGTGTAACATTTTTTTGGGCCACCATACCTGCATTTTAGAATTACCTTTGGGAAAAAATCTGCCTGTCAAAATATATAGAATTTGTTAATGGAGTGTCAACATGAGATATCTCTTCTTTCATCTTGTGTATATTTACTTCTTGTTTTCTAAAGAGTGTTGACAAGTTGTTGGTCAATGTTGGGCAGTGTTTACTTAATCTCAGAAGTAACTAGGATTGTTAATTTGAAGCAGGTACTCCCTGTTTGAAGTATGTACAGTACCGATGTGAAAATGCAAATATTTGCTTCGTCTGCTGCTTTTAATAGGTAATATTACAAACAAAATCTTTAATATATAACAACAACATGTAGGTGACACTTGAATGTTGGTAACACATTCTATTTGGAACACAAAATGCTTTTGCACTACCCCACCCACTTTGTAAAGTATGCGTCCCTTAAGGGTCAAGCTAAGTCCTTGTAAATCACATTGAATCGTATTGAATTATATAACGAATGCGTGAAATCCTAGAGCTGAAACGTTTCTAAGTATTTCTTCACAACAATTGCAATATGAGCTCTTTATATACCAATATAGGTAGTAGGGATACAAAATAGTGGAATATTTGCAGGATAACATGTTTAAACAATCTTTGTTTCAATCATTTTTCCATTACGCAACACCAATTATAGACAGTAAAGTTTTCCTTTGTTGTCAACACACTAATCCTTTTCTAAATGTGCACCTATGACTTTACAATGGACAGTGTGTACCTGTGTTGGAATATTCAAAACGAAGGCATATTGAGAATGATAAAATGTTATTTTATAAACAGTATATGGATTTAATTTACTGTATATTATCCCTGCTACCTAGATTGATATGTTAATAATTTGCTTTCAAAATTGTGTGTAAAAAACACTCAGATACATGTTAGTTCCAGGATTTGACATGCATAGCATTTCACACCCTATCTGTTTCGTATAAAATAGAATGTGCCATGTGACCTTACATTTACCGGGGCCTATCTACACAGTTATTTCCAAAGAATATACATGAACCTTAATAATTGTAAAAAAATAAAACCCTTGGTGATGGCAGAGTACGTATTGTGGCACATATTGTTGTTCACTTTCCGCATGAACTGAGACTTTGAAATGTGTAAAGGGAGAATTATTACTAAGCGAGATAATTCAAGAAAATTAATTGGACATCTATATATATATATAACTACCTTTCCCAAAAGAACCAATTTAAGTCTGTCCTGTTTTAATCCAAAGGTAATATATATACAGTTATGGTGCCATTGTAGACAGCCTGATTTCGTTGACGACCTTATTTCATGTCAAAATAAAAAATGTAAAAAATGGTATCATACACAATATATCTCCCAAAATAAGGTAGAATACTGGACCTGTCCGTCTTGTCTCTATGGCTTAATTATAATCGAATTACAGTTGCGTTAGCTCTACGATATTATTATCCGTGTACTACATACATATACTTTTATATATAATGTTATTTTTATTCTGTTGAGTGCATGTCGCATACAAATGTATAGCTACATATATGCAGTCTTGCTATATTTTACAATTTTGAGTTTAAATAAGTATCGGTTTCCTCCTGTTAAGCAATTCATGCATTTGTGTTGTACTACATCCAGAGTTGCCAGTCCACATTGCAAGTTATGGAAGCCAAGTTGTGTTTAACTGTACTTTATTGAAGACAAATAAAGTATTATTAAAAACAATAAAATATCAAAAACAAATCTTCAGAATGTTTGTGTCTGCGTACATCCATAATGCTTGAATTGCCTCATCATTATTCATAGACTGAAAAAATCTCTGAATGTTATATGAACATCATTAAAGAAACACATGACAATTTGGATTTCTTCCTGTGTCCGGAATTTTTATTTAGATTATAAAAACGTAATTTGACATTCGTGCGTTATTAAAGGTAAACATTGCATGGAATAAATACATTGAGTACTAATAAATACATTGAGTACTAATGTTCTTGTAAGATTGGCATGTGCCCCTTTAATATATACTTACAGGGTCGTAGCCAGGCATACTCCTGTACGCCCGGGCGTATTCTAGAAAATCGAATGTGAAAAAATAAAAGTGCTTATTTGTTGAAATAAGCAATACAAATTGAAGTGGGGTAGTGGGTGAGGCACTATTTTTAAAAACACAATGAATGGAGGCGAAAGCCTCCAAAATCTCGCTCAAATGAAGCCACAAACCTCCGAAATTGCACTCAAATTTCAAAAAAAATCCTGGGGAGGACCCCCACCAGCGCAGGAGAGGGACACCACCTCCCGCACCCTCCCCAGGGCGTATTCTACAAAAGGCTCTGGCTACGCCCCTGACTAAGAACACACTTGTAAAGCATATCCAGAGTGTTGCAGCATCTTGGTAGCAAAGTGGATAAGGGCTAGTGCCAATACTATTGCTGCAGACCTCTGCATATGGGTTCATTCCCTGGCATAGGCATGTCTGATAATAAACTCCAACTCGTTTCCCTCTGAGGTAGCTGTCCCAATTTTACTTAATATGATGTGTTAATAGGACATAAACTCTTTTGATTTCATATCTCGGAATAAGCTATAGTTTAAAGAGACAAGATCTGCGGAACTCGCACCCTTCACATTCACAGAACCTGAATCTGGGAAGGGTTTAAACTAATGTTGGCAGAACTTGTTACCCGACCCATTTGTCATTATACTATTTCTATGTGGATATTATTCTGTATGTAACATTATTGGCAATAAAATATGTTTAAATCAGAACCTGAATCTGGCTCTGGAAAGCTCGGGCAATCCCGTCATTCTTCGGGATATGCTGCGAAGTAGTGTACGAGATGTTGCGAATGCTATGAAAGTAGATAACTGTGTAGATAGGCCCCGGTACATGTAAGGTCACATGGCACATTCTATTTTATACGAAACAGATAGGAGTGTGAAATGCTATGCATGTCAAAACCAACCACACTTTTTTTCATATTTCAACTTACAACCTTTTTTTAAAATACACGTTTCTTTCAAAAAAAGACTCAAAGAGGAAATAAACAAGATTTTAAAGTGACTGAAGTAGATCTAAAACCTAGCGACTCTACTTGTATTTCCTGTCCTTTTAAACTACTCTGGAAGTAGCCTTCAACTCTGGACCGGTCCTGGAAAAGATAATAATTGTCTCATTGACACAATTTATACTAGGTTTAATACTGGTAGATGGAACTCCTTAGTATGTGTAATATCCTATAATTTATATCCACCCACCCTCACCCCCGCCTCTCCCCATTCCACCCCACACACTCGATTTTTTTTTTTTTTTACATATTTCTGTGTTGCTTTTGTCAATTTTTACACGTTGCCCCCTCCCCCACCCCCAATACCCACTCGAAACTGGATTTGTTTTTGTTTTTACATATTTCTGTGTTGTCTTTGTCTATTCTTACACATAGCTATGTTGCCTCCTACCCCCACACTCCTACCCCCACCCCACCACTGGAAACTGGAATATATATTTGTTTACATATTTCTGTGTACATAGCTTCTTACACATATATGTTGCTCCCCCCCCCCCCCCCCCCCAATCGTGCCTCTCCCCGCCCCCACATCCAACCGCCCCCCTCGAAACTATTTTTTTGTTATTTTACATATTTCTGTGTTGTTTTTGTCAATTCTTACACATAGCTATATTGCCAACTCTCCTCCATGCCCCCGCCCCCCCCCCACAATCAAACCCCGGCCTCTCCCCCATTCCCACCCCCACCCCCACTCAAAACTATTTTTTTTTTTTTACATATTTCTGTGTTGTTTTGGTCAGTTCTTACATAGCTACTTACACATATATGTTGCCCTCAACCCCCACCCCTCTACAACCGCCTCTCCCCCTCCCCCACTTACACTCAAAAATATTTTATTTTTAGATATTTCTTGTGTTGTTGTGGTCAATTCTTACACATAGCTATTTTGCCCCTCCCCCTCCCCTCCACGCCACCCCACCCCACACAAAACTGGAATATATATATATATATATTACATATCTGTGTTGTTTTGGTCAATTCTTACCTAACTTCTTACACATATGTTGCCCTCCCCCACCCACCCCACCTCTTACCCACCCCCACGCAAAACTCTATTTTTTTAAATTATTTATTACATAAGCCTGTGTTGTTTTGGTCAATTCTTACATAGCTTCTTACACATATATGTTGCCTTCCCCCCACCCCTGCCTCTCCCCAACCCCCACTCAAAACTCTTTCTTTTTTTAACTATGTTTCCCCCCCCCCCCCTACACCCACTCGAAACTCATTTTTTTGTATTTGTTTACACATATATAGCTATGTTGAATGTTGGATGCGCAACCGCCCTACCCCCCCCCACCCCACCACCCCCACCCCCTATTATCTTCCATTTTTGGGATATTAATATTTTAATTTGAACGCAATCATTTACAAATTAAAAAAATTGATCAAATTCAGATACACAGATGAATTATCAATAAAAAAATGAAATGAGAGGTCACAATGAAAAATCCCAGATATCAGCTCCCTCCCCGAGTTGCCTT
Source organism: Cyrtodaria siliqua (assembly GCA_037043455.1). NCBI lineage: Eukaryota > Metazoa > Mollusca > Bivalvia > Adapedonta > Hiatellidae > Cyrtodaria > Cyrtodaria siliqua. The sequence goes on along the minus strand of JAWPHD010002830.1, from coordinate 193,797 downwards.
TTGACCACAATTGTTTTTATCCAAGCCCTATCCCCCAACCCCACCCAACAATGTTTTAGCCTCTGATGGCATATACTAGCTAGATAATTTATTATTCTCTCAAAAATCGAATAGTCTAACTGCGCTGTTCTCCGACAGCTTTTGTTATGTGTATTTAATATCTCCATATAAAAACAAGTAATTAAAATAAATAATGGATGAAAATATAAATAAAGCATATTATTGTCATATTTAATTAAATAAAGAATCTGTTTACTGAATTTATGAAATCATACATTTTTCATCAATGAGAAAAAGCGCGTTCTTTTTCCCCAAAATGGACAGGCCTGGGCCTTTTCCCAATTTGGTGGAAAAAAAGCCCTGATCACGTTAAAATGCACATTGCAGTTTTACCGGCTTTAGTGATTAATTCTATTCTTATAATGCAGTTAACTCCCTTAGTATAAATAACTCCATTTGCAAATAGCTTTTCGACGTAGTAACTTGATAATTTGAATATTGATTGTATCAAACGATATACTCATGCAATCAACGACGAGGTATGTAAACTAAATGTGAACTAATCATTGCTTGATTTTAATTCAGTTGCATTTTAGATCTACAGACTGGACATGAAAGTGGGAGGGGTAATGCAATATAAAGCATGGATATACAGGTACATGTATGTAGATCTATGATTAAAGGTTGACAAACAGTGATATTTATAACAGATAGGAAACCATCTGTCTGAAGCAATGAAGTAGCCAACACATCACTTGGCACCTTAACTTTTCCTTCAATCTGCTCTATTGAGAGGGTCCCAAAGGGGTTTTGCGTGAAAACGTGATCGGGGTGTTTTTAAAAACGTGACACGTGAAACAAATAATATTTTTGCGTGATTGCGTGAAAATTATATCAGCGTGATCCGTGATGTTGATCTTGGTAAAACGTGATCGCGTGATATGGTGACGTGAAACGTGAATTTTTAGTCCTTTTCAGTCTTTTTAGTGTCCCTCCTCCTCCCCCGAGCCTCCCCCGAGATGCCAGAATGCTGTTGTCAATTTGAAAGCCTCAGAATACATCTGACGGCTCAAGTTTGTGTGTGATTGTGTGTGGTTTTGTTTTGTTGTTTTAACATTTAACGTGAAATGTGAAAGTTCTGCTATTTTCACGTGAAGACGTGATCCTTGTTTTTATTTTACGTGATCACGTGAACACACCCCCCCTTTGGGACCCCCTATTGATTTTGTTGAGAATCAAGATGGGATTATAATAATTCTTTTTTATTTTTAACATTTGAATTTGTATAAAAAAATGTTTAAAGATAAACAATCTAATTATTTTTGGCTTTTCTCCTAAAAACCAATGTTTGACATAGTAAAAGAAAATGATAAGAGTATGAATACAGCTCCCTTACCAAATGAAAAGGTTTGCTGCAAGGTTGCAGCGAACAGTTTTTTTCGTTAGAACAATTCTTAATTGTTGGCGATGTTCGCCACTAGCGGTGATGTTCCCGCAAACACCATGATAATCTTTGGAGAATTTGCCGCCAACACGCTAAAAAGTACATTCGCCAGAAACATTTATTTATTTGGAACGTTCGCCATAACATCACCACAAACTAACTTGCATTTTTTTTGTTCGCCACAACATTGCGACAAACTTTACCATTCCGATTTCCTTTTTTATTGCACGCCGTAACATCGCCAAAAACTTTATCATTCAGATTTGCCGTTTCTTTATTCGCCATAAGATCACGACAAACTTTTTCATTCTGATCTGCGTTATCTCCGTTCGCCAAATTTTCATCTTTTTTTGCTTTTTGCTTTTTGCCAATATACTGGTTTACCCTCTGTCATGAGTATTATCACCAGTGAGTGCTAGAGGAAATTTTTAGTGGAAATCGAAAAAGGTGAGATAGAGTAGAAGGATTAGTAAAGATAGAAGGAAGTACAGAGAGGGAAAGAGTAAAGAAGATAGAAGAGTGTTTAAAAATTAAATGAGGCGCGAGTGTTGGGTCTTCAAGACCTGGGTCTTGAAGGAATCCAACGACTCTGCCAGGCAGGTGTTAACGGGTAGCTGGTTCCATTGCACAACGGTTCGCGGGAAGAAAGAAAATCGTGTGTAGTCCTTGTCAGCCCTTAGCTGATGATACTGGTGTTGGCGTCTACCTGAGCCTCTGGTGAGGTATTCATCCTCGTTTATGGCTACTAAATTATTACGAATCTTGTAAAGCATACATAGTCTAGAGTCAGCTCGTCTTTGCTCGAGAGATCTCCACTCCAGATCGTGCAACATGTCAGTAACACTAGATGTGTTATGATACCTATTTGTGACCCATCTCGCTGCTCTTCTCTGCACCATTTCAAGTTGGTGGACTAGTCTATGATTGGATAAGTCACCTACCTTGTCTTTAGTGGTGGACTTAGGGTCCCATACAGTGGAACAATATTCCAATTTGGGGAGAACAAGGGATCTATAGGCCCTTTCTTTAATAGTCTGTGAGCCAATTTTGATGTTGCGTTTCAGAAAACCTAGAGTCTGGTTTGCTTTTGAAGAAACAGAACTAATGTGTTTATTCCACTTTAAGTCGTGGCTAATGCTAACACCAAGATACTTCATCAGAGGGACGGATGAGAGTGTGTGTCCATGAAGGGAATACTTATGTAGTGTAGGGGCTCTTTTAGTAGTGATGTGAATCACTTCACATTTTTCAGGGTGAAAAGCCATTTGCCAGTCTGCTTCCCATAGTTCAAGGCTGTGTAGATCGTCTTGGAGTTTTTTGCAATCGCCCTGAGTGTGTATAGATAGGTACAACAGCGTGTCATCTGCGAAAAGACGGACTGTACTGTGAGTGACATACTCTGGGAGGTCGTTTATGTAGACCAGAAATAGAGCTGGCCCAAGGACAGACCCTTGAGGGACGCCTGAAAGTACTGGGACTGACGAAGAAGATTTCCCTTCAAGTACAACTCGTTGGGAACGACCACTAAGAAAAGAACCAATCCAGCCCAGGGCTGCGCCCTTCACGCCATAAGATGAGAGTTTATAGAGGAGCCTATTATGTGCCACCTTATCGAATGCCTTAGCAAAATCCATCACTACTACATCGGTCTGTCTGCCTTTTTGCATGTTAATGGCTATATCATGAACAAATTCAATAAGTTGACTTTCACAGCTTCGCTTTTCACGAAAACCATGCTGGAGGGGATATAATATATTGTGACGATTTAAGTGCTGCATAAGGTTGCTACAAACAATATGCTCTAAGAGCTTACAACAAATACAAGTTAGTGAAACAGGACGATAATTGGAAGGAGTAGTCTTGTCTCCTTTTTTATAGATGGGGGTTACGTTTGCTTTTTTCCAGATATCCGGAAGGGTTTCCTGTCTAAGCGAAGTATTGAAAAGAAGGGTGAGAATAGGAGCAAGCTCCTCTGAGAGACCCTTTAGAACTGTCGGGCTTATGTTATCTGGGCCTGGGGCTTTTGATACTGAAAGATTTTGCAGTAGTTTTTGTACCCCATTAACAGTAACCTGTATATCGGGCATGTCTTTATCATTTTTAGAGAAAAGACTCGAAACGTATTTGCAATAAGAACTGAGTTTCATAGGAATTTGCTGTGAGAAAACCGAGTGGAACTGGCTATTTAACAAGTCAGCTTTAGCAACAGGGTCAGTTATCAACACTCCGTTTCTCATTAGGGATTTAAGACCTACAGAGTCAGTATTTTTGTGCTTTATGAAGGTCCAAAACCTTTTAGATATGTTAAAATTGTCTTGTGTGGTATTTTCTACTTTAGGTGTAATAAGATCTTCCACATAATCCCAGTAGGCCTTCCGACTGACAGATTGTATATGGTGCTTGAGCTTCTTGAGTTTACTAGTGCCTTCAGGGGAGGGTTTGAGTCTCGTTTTAGAGTAGAGTTTGTCTCTTTTCCTTATTAGACGTTTAATGTTACCATTTATTCATCACAAAGCTTAAACTTTATACAGATTTTTGATATTTCTTCTATGTTACTTAATTATTACTCAAGTAAAATGTACTCAAGTAAACTGTGGATTTTATGTCAAAGGACCACTTGAACAAGTTATTTTGCTAAGTATAAAACTTTTAGTGGAACCTTATTTTTTCAGTCGGTAGCGCGGTGGATTTGTAACCGGAGGCCCCGGGTTCAATCCTCCAAGGTGCCACTGAGTTTCGTCGTTGTGTTCTTGGGCAAGACATTTTCCCTTAGCCTTGTCCATCGGTCTATCCTCCGAGCACGTTAAAGAACCATAGGAATCTATTCGATATAAGAGTAGGGCATGGTTCCCGGATTCCTATGTATCCTTACCCTCTCTCTGGGGCGGCTCTAAATAACCTATACTGTGTTGATGAGCAGTTAAACATCATTCAATTCAATTATTTTTTCAGAAAAAGCCAAAATATGTATTATTGTGTTGCACGAACATTTTTAAATACCAAACATCATGCAACTCCAACATTTAAAACCAGAACAATTAAAATTGTGTCCAAAGTGCAAAAAGATATCAATATTACTCTGCATTACCATGACCATGATGACAAGTCAATTTAATAGTTTAAGTCATTGTGAATTATTATATAGGAACTATATACAAATTTAACAAATATAAAATCTACTTTGAAATTTAAGCACACATACTTTAAATAACATGTATTTAAAAGTAAAACAAATGACAAAGATAAATAATTAATGCTTAATATCAGAATAATATAATATAAGTGTACAGTCATCATAGAAACACAATTTATCATAGATTGGGGGAAAAACTGGATACTCTTGCTGAGTGGGTCAGTTAATTATCATTACCAGGTAGTATGCAATTTCCTTTGATCTGATGCAGTATCATGCAGTATCCTGCAGAGATTATTCTATTACAAATACATGTGTTCAAAAAACTGTGGCATTTTTGCATAAATAACCAGTTATCATGTGTCTATATAGGCAATGGTGTGTTATCAACAGTGTACTATTTTTCAATGAAATTGTAATAATTTAAAACAATGAATTTGAATGAGTTTATTTGAGTGAATATTCTGAAGAGGATGTTCCACACCTGTATATTGTATGTACATAACTGTTTTATTTTTATTTTTATATGTCGGAAAATAGCAAGTTTTGCATTTTTCATCTGGTTAGGTAACAGTCGCCTGGAACTTTCGGAATCCGCCCCAGACCATCATCAGACCCATAACCTTACCTCCATTGGTAAATGTTTGTATTTATGTTTGTGGGTCTGTCCTAAGGGTCTGGTGCTGATTCTAATTTAAGATATCCAGGCACCAAGTGCCTATTGGACTGCTACAGTTAGGATGAAGTTCAACATTTCCATGAAAATGGGAGCAATGACAGCGCTCGACATCTCTGTGAAAATGAGAGTAATGCAGAAATGACTGCGCTCGACATCTCCATGATAATGGGAGTAATGCAGAAATGACAGCGCTCGACATCTCCATGAAAATGAGAGTAATGCAGAAATGACAGCGGTCGAAATCTCCATAAAATAGGAGTAATGCAAAAATGACACCACTCGACATCTCCATGAAAATTAGAGTAATGCAGAAATGACAGCGGTCGACATCTCCATACTAATGGGATTAATGCAGGAATGGCAGTGCTCGACATATCCATGAAAATGAGAGTAATGCAGGAATGACAGCGGTCGACATCTCCATAAAATGGGAGTAATGCAGAAATGACAGCAGTCGACATCTCCATGAAAATGTGAGTAATGCAAAAATGACAGCGGTCGACATTTCCATAAAATGTGAGTAATGCAGAAATGACAGCGGTCGACATCTCCATGAGATGGGAGTAATGCAATAATGACAGCGGTCGACATCTCCATAAAATGGGAGTAATGCAGAAATGACAGCGGTCGATATCTCCATGAAAATGTGAGTAATGCAGAATGACAGCGCTCGACATCTCCATGATAATGGGAGTAAGGCAGAAATGACAGCGGTCGACATCTCCATAAAATGGGAGTAATGCATGAATGACTGCGGTCGACATCTCCATGAAAATGGGAGTACTGTAATGCAGAAATGACAGCGGTCGACAATTCCATAAAATGTGAGAAATGCAGAAATGACAGCGGTCGACATCTCCATGAAAATGGGAGTAATGCAGAAATGACAGTGGTCGACATCTCCATAAAGTGTGAGTAATGCAGAAATGACGGCGGTCAACATCTCCATAAAATGTGAGTAATGCAGAAATGACGGCGGTCGACATCTCCATAAAATGTGAGTAATGCAGAAATGACAGCGGTCGACATCTCCATAAAATGTGAGTAATGCCGAAATGACAGCGGTCGACATCTCCATAATATGTGAGTAATGCAGAAATGACAGCGCTCAACATCTCCATAAAATGGGAGTAATGCAGAAATAACAGCGCTCGACATCTCCTTAAAATGTGAGTAATGTGGAGAGTGAGAGACACTTGAAATTTTCATGTACATGGGGATTTGCTTTTTACACAAGTCAGGGTAGGATTTTTTATTGTATTGCTTTGTCAACTTTGTAAGTTAGGAATTAGAAGTTTAATTTACAGTATTTATTTTGTATAATATTCATCTCAACACCCCATTTAATGATAAGATCATATTTATTTTAGTCAGTTTTGTTCAAAATGAATAATGACAACAATTATTCCAACTTTTTATAGGGTGCCGTATGTAACAAAACTATTTAGCTCAAAAACATGTTGTTTTTTCACTATTTAACATAATGGACTGCACCATATTTAAATACATCGACATAATTTAAATAAATTGACACTATTTAAATAAATCCTCTTGATTTAAAGTATATCCTTAAGATTTTAAATACATCCTCAGGATTAAAATATATCCATACGATTTAAATCATTAGAATATATGTAATTATATTAAGCATATAATTTATATGCTTAATATTTACATATATTCTAATGATTTTTAAGGTAAATGTGCAACTTTTACTTAAAACGATTAAGTCCGCGCCCGCGCATAATTAAAATATTTCTATTTATGCTCATAGAGGATTTGTTTAAATGGTGTTAATTTATTTAACTTGTGTCGATTGATTTAATTATAGTGAATTTAATTAAATTGTTGCACATTTATACTATAATGAAGGTCGATTTATTTAGATCACAAACGAATAATTACATCAAAACCATTTAGTTAAATCGTATGGATAAAATCATATATTTAAATCACGAGGAAATAATAATCTAAATCGTAAGGATATACTTTAAATCCTTAAATCAAGAGCTTTTATTTAGTGTCGATTTATTTAAATCGTTCCCATTTATTTAAATTTGGTGCAGTCCATGTTAAATAGTGAAAAAAAATGTTTTTGAGCTAAATATATATATTTTTTAAAACGGCGCACCTTTGTTCCATTTCATAATTTCAGTCCATTATTTATTTAGAAAACATTTGCCGCGATGTGTTGGCGAACATTGCCGCAACTTTGCAGCGAACATCACCACAAGCATAGCCAGAACAGTGCAGAGAAACATTTTATGCAGATGAAGTTTGCTGCAAAGTTGCCGCACACTTTACTATGTAAAAAAGGTCTGCGGCAAAGTTGCAGCAAACATCGCCAAAACATCGCCAGAAGATTACAGCTAAACAGTGGGAACGCCAGGAACTAATTATTCAGCTTTTTTGATCATTTTGATTCTCCGCGACAGGGATTATTTTTTTAGTGTTTGCCGGACTATTTAATTAAAAAAAACACAAAACGCCGCCATTTTCTTTTTGTAAAAACGTCGATTCAGACCGCAGTTATCAATTTACGCGTACCCAATTTACAGGAGTGAACGCTTTTTGTAAAATGTCAGTTTTGGATTACGTCATCAATACGTAGAATGTGTTGGTAAACGTTGAAGCCACTGAGTTTTGATAGTTTATCTGATGCAGAGTGTTCACACTGGGATAAACAATTGGAAATATACACAGGTTAACGTAATGAAGGAAACAGTTGACTGTCTTAGAACTCAGCAGGCAAATAACACGTAAGTTCAAATGTGTACATGTACAACTCTTTTTTTGGTTTGTTTATGCAGTGTTTTCTTGAAATTTGCCAAGCACATCGATGGTGTTAATGTTGACAAACTGTGTAAATAGTAAACATAACTGGATCAGCCGTGACAGTTGTTGATTTCATTGAATTATTCATATGATTCCTCTCTCAGAATCACTCTTGTTTGTATAACATGACCTGGGGTGGTCCATGTTCCCTTGTTCCCTGACAATACGACCCGGTGATCCCAAAAAGTTTTGCTTTGTTCCCCAAAAATATGTTCCCTTGTTCCCCAAAACCGCTGGGAGACCCCCAGCCCTGAACCCTGTGAAGGGGTACACCTTATGGTATACCTGTAATGGCCAGTGTCAAACCCCACATATGCTGCATGGCCATGGGACACAGCAATTCCTAAACCACATCCCTGCCACCCCCTTCTCTACATTTACCCACAGGCAGCTGACGCATACCCTCCCCATGGATTTTTTACCCTTCTTTGAAGCGGCCTGTAAAAGGCCCATTCTCCGCGCTCATTTCTTTTAAAAGTATGCAGACTTCCCCACTTTTTAAACTTACCTTGGGAATTTCATTCCCCATTTATGTATTCCACCCCTAATTAAGAGCAAAAGGCCCCTTCCCCAAAACTGGTAAAAAGGCCCTGCTGCCCCCACCACTATCCCCAACCCCCTTCCCCTCTCTTCTACGTCCCTCCTGCATATTTTCTCTACAAACCCTACTTAAAATGTGTTCAATGAAATGCTAAGTACTGCAACACTTGGTTTTCAATTAAAAATAAAATATACACTAAATCCCAGTTAAAGTGATCTGTGTACCATGGACAGGTTTTTTTTACCTTGTGTAACAGAGACACCTCTAAAAGGCCTCTTGCCCAATTGAGAACTTGACTGTTTGTTCCCCAATTGTGGCAGAAATATTTGCCAATCAGAAAGCAGCATTGTCTCAGAATTTGAGAAAAAGCATTAATTCTGCACCATGTTTTTGTCTGTGGAATCAGTTCTGACTGAGAAACAAGTTCTGACTGAGAAACAGTAATTATAATAACTGTTGGCTGAAAATATAAACAAAGCATAGTATTGTCAAATTTACTTAATTGGTAAAATCTTACATCTTTCCCAAAATGAGAAATAAGCTCGTATTTTTTCCCCAACATGGACAGGCCTGGGCCTCTTCCCAATTTTGTGGAAAAAAGCACTGATGAACACATTTTCTAAGTAACAGTACATAGAAATAAGAATTGAATGCATAGATCTATCTAATTATTATTTAATTTCAGCGAAATTGTCCAGATCCAAATGAAATTTGGCAATTGCGTTTTTATACACTGTGTCATTATTTTTTTCATAGGGAGACATCAATCTCACAGACATGATGCCTGCATCTTACATATTCTGATCTGAAATGCGACTCTTGGTTAGATGAGGTGAGGTTGGAGGAGCTCACAAAAACAAGATGGATTTCATAGAGGTTTGTAAGCAGAACTTATTTGTATGGTGTGGAAGCATTTCACATCAATGCCAAAAAATAAATAAAATAACAATAATTAGATAAATCTAGTTAAAACACCTGGAAACCTTACCTTGAAAGGTGGAACTGTGAGACAGTATTAAAGCATGAAAAGGATCTAAAACAATTCATACGTTCTCAGTATTAAAAAACAACAACATTTGGTAATTTTTTCAGTAAATTTTATATTGACTAAGACCGAATTAAATATACAGGTCTGTGTTTACTGTATTGAACCAGACCAACTCCCTTAATACACTGCTGACTCCTCTTTTTATTGGGAATGAAATAATAATCAGTTATTGTGAGGTAAAAAAAAAATATAATCTGTTTTAATATGTTTAAGCCTGCAGCCAGTCAGATTTTTCTTTATTTAATGTTCTTGTGGTCTAAATATAATTCATGGAGTAAAAAAATGATAACAAGTAAATATTTGATACCAAATAAATATACTGGCCCACTTTTATTGACAATGATATGTAAACACAGGTTTAATTTTTATTTTATTTGGCCTGTATAGGTTCTATATAAAATACATATTTTGTATATCATTAAAAGTGATCAAGTTTTAGTATTTCAAGTACAGCAGATATTTAAGTTGTAATACTCAGTGTTTGCATTTTCTTTATTTTTCAGACAAGATGCCATTTACACAACACAAGGTTACGGTATACTCCAAGTATTGAACAATAAATTGAATGGATTATCTTGAACTACATCTACAGTTCTTGTTCTCAACACTAATTGACACTCAAGTTTTTCACACAATGATCTGTGTATGCTGGTTTCCTCCCACATGCATTTAGCCTGTCATCCATGCCAATGAGAGTGATGTGAAAAGTAGTTTTGCTTATTTAATACTCAATAAAAAAACACTCATCATTCCATTTGAGACGTTGAAGTATACAGTTTTATTGAACTGACTGTTACGTGTACATATAACGGAGAATACATGTTGATGCTGAACTATGTTCAAAACCTGTGACACAACTTTAAAAAAACACAGCATAGGGTTGTAACTTGTTTTATTAACATATTAATTATGGACCTTAAAGGGACACACAGCAATCTTGATTTGTTGAAAAGCTAACAACTCGCAGCGTCCCATTAGTTTTTCTACATAATTCACATTTTTGCAATCATAAATTTTAATACTAGAATAGTGCAAAGCTAATAGTTATTATTATATTACTAAACTGTTGATAATATTGCACCAATAATTTATACATTTCACTCACAGCCATTACCAGTATGTATTATATGTTTGACATGCCTATTAAACAAATGATCACTTTTCCAGTTGAATGACTTATGAATTCATTAAACCTGAGTATATCCAACATTTAAACTACACTTGACCTCCCTTTAATATATATATCTGTGCCAGTGGACATGGCAGACGCTTAGGGATCACTTTAAGCTTTGTCAGCTCTCATGTAAGTTCCTCTATTACCTATGTTCATGAAACACACATTTTCGTCTTATTCTATGAAAATATGTATAAAGTTCTTCCTTAGCAATTATTCAATGCTATTGACATGTCCAATATATATGAAAATAAATATGAATTTTATTTTGGCAAAGTTGTGGTTAGAGCATAATATTATGTACATTGAATATGAAAATGAAACGCATTACATATTTGAATAGACGCCTATAGTCTTCCAGACCGCCTCCAATCCATTTAAAATAAAACAGGAATGATAAATGTCCTTGCTGACAAAAGCACATGACAGACTTGTGTGTTAGGCCGGATAGAAAAATACATGTGTTTCTGGTTACTCGGTTGAAAAAATTAGGGTAGGTAGGTAGTTTTTATTTTTCTTTTCTTTTTCTTTTTTCTTTTTGTTTTTTTCATGGATGTCAAAACTAATCGGATTCTATTTTAATATATTTAGCATCTTTGCTAGGGGCTTAATTAAGTTTTAATTCAAGAATACTTAAAACATGTTTGTTTTCAACAAATAACACGGAAATCTTTTCTTTCTTTTTTTTTTAATTTTTTTTAATTCTTTTTTTTTTTATGATGAAAAACTGTAGAGTCGGCGCCAAAAAATAGGGACGGTCGGGTAACCAGAAACACAGGTATTTTTCTACCCGGCCTTATATATAATACATGATGCTGTTTTTCATGCTTTTCTCATTTTGGCGACCATCTAAAAATTTTAAGTACGTTAGAAAATTATAAAATAGAAGAAGCTGCACAGTAGCCGATTTATAAGTTAAATATAGTAAGGCCAAACAAAAAAATAGGTGTGTTTCCTATTGCATGCTCTTAAAAAAATAGGGTCTGTAGGTAGGCATTTTTTTTTTTTTGGAGCAAGATACTGTTAGATTCTACATGTATTTATATCATAAACCCCATTCAAGCTGATGATACAGCTGAAAGTTTCTCTGTGATGTCAGTTTACCTCGATATATTGTGATAAATCATTGTTCGGACAATATTTTTTTCATAAAAAGATTTAGGGTCGGCTCCTTAAAAATAGGGTCGGTCGGGCCACCGGAAACACACGTATTATTTTTTTTTGCCTAATATATATAAGTAAATATATAATGTTAATAGCTCTTATTTATCCCATGTTGAGACGACACACAAGCTAGACCACGAGACAATATACGTTTTAATTGATTTGAATGTTGTTTAACGGCTCATCAACACAGTATAGGTTATTTAGAGCCGCCCCAGAGAGAGGGGAAGGAATACATATAAATCTGGGAACCTGCCCTACTCTTGTTATCGAATAGATTCCTATGGTTCTTTAACGTGCTCGGAGGATAAGTCGATACACGGGACCGCCCGGTTTAAGTCCCCATCCGACGGACGAGACTAAGGGAAAGTGTCTTGGTCATCGCTAACCCGGCCGAATCCGAATTTTATTGAAAAAAACATTTCTACAAAAGGATACTAAGTTTAGGGTTATTACCCTCGCGAGCCTATCTACCCTATAGACTGCAGGGTTCCGTCCATCCCTTACTGATTGATACTAATATAGTTTCATAAAGGATGGTAGGTGTCATTGGCGTAGCTCTGTGTAAGCACGGTAAGCCCGACCCTACGCCTAACTCGGAAATCGAAAACGTAAAAAGTCCAAAAATATTTTCAGGTACTTGTGTGTACAAGTTTACCTTTATCTTCCGTTTTATAACTCTGAAATATACGTCAGAACGCGCATTGTAACATAATACGGGTAGCATGACCCCGAACCCCACTAGGATAAGTTAAACGGAGTGAGGGCGGGAGGGACCCCGAACCCCACTTGTAACATAATACGGGTAGCATGACCCGAACCCCACTAGGATAAGTTAAACGGAGTGAGGGCGGGAGCAGGGTAGACATACATGTAAGTGGTCGATTGCCAATCATGTGTTCTTGGTTTCTCAGATGTAAAGGCGCTGGTACGGTTTAATACACAGATTGTTTCAAAGATGCTATTTCACAGACTTTCCATAAAGAGGCATCGGTTACACAGTGGAAAAGGCGTTGAACCTAAGGAGCTGGAGCCCTGGTGATGGCATGTCTAATGGGACTATTCCCTCTGCGGTCGCTGTTCAAATCAATAAAGCCCTAGTTCATATTATATTTGCGTCGACAATCCAAATAGTCTTTAAAATACATTTAAAATCATAGTTCGCATTCTAGATTAATTTTGTGCATTTACAAAAATGTGCTGGGTGGGGGTCGGGGGCGGGGGTAGATGGGTCGAAAGAATAATAGCCAATGATACTTTTTTTAAAGGGCTCTTCGACCAAATAAATCAATAAAAACACACGTCCTTTCGAAGATTTAAAAAATTGTCCGCGTACACCCATGAAGCACACGGTTGAAGAGAGTCACTTTTCTGTGTGTAATTTTATGAACAGTCATGAAACGTTTTTCTGGGTAGAAAAAAGTACTTTTTCCAAATTTTGATGAAATTTTACAGGCCTGTAGAGGAAGACTTTTTCTTGACTTTAATGCTTTCGTCTTTTTTCTCGCTATAAGAACAAACTGTAATTATCAATTTGATTAAAAGCTAAAATTTCACATAAATTTTCGAAACGATCGGTAATTTGTAAAAGCCTAGAAATCATATTTTTAATAAAAAAGAATCGACAAAACACGTAAAAACTTAAAATTCATTCTGTAACAAACGAATTGATGCATTTGTTTATGTGTGTCATCATTGTACATTGTCAGTTGAATACAGTTTACATCACTTGTGTCATTTTGACCGCCACCCTGAAATCTGCTCAAAACGCAGTTTGTTTACGTTTTTTGCGCGTGACGTTTTTAAGTAAATATCCCTCCGCGGCAGCTTGGCGCTCCTACTGAAAAGCGTTATACAAATGAAGTTTGCTGCAAAGTTGCTGCACACTTTTACCATGCAAATGAGGTCTGCGGCAAAGTTGCGGTGAACATCGCCAGAACATCACCAGAACCTAATTTGCATATTTGTTCGCTGCAACTTTGCCGCAGACCTCATTTGCATGATAAAAGTGTACCGCAACATCGCCGCAAACTTGTCTGCCGCAGCTTTGCAGCAATGTTTGCCGCAGAGTTGCAGCAAGTAGTCGCCAGAAGCCTATATTTTTGGTAAGGGCTATCATTAGAAGGAGAATTTAATCTGTGGTGGGGTTTTGCATACAAGTCTATCAACCCACTCTCCATCGAAATTTGCTCATGGAATGTCTGGTATTTATTTATAGATTGCTTGTATGAAGAGCGATTAAACTTTGTCTGATTGTATATCAGGTGTATAATGTTGTATAATATAAAGTAATATACCGTTTGATTTGTTTTGAAACTTCCCATAAAGCTGTTAGCTAGGGACTAAAACCTAGGTTTTAGGACCCAATCTAACACGCCGGATAAAAGCACCAAACTTTCCTCAAAAGTGTGTTTTATATTTCTCCATCTTTTTAAAAGGGTCCCCAAAGGTTCGTGAATCCCTAAATGTATTTTGTTTGGGTCAACATGTTGGAAAAATAACAAAAACTGCTGATTTCTTGAATAATTCAATAAAAATATATTTTAAATGTTTGTTCATTATTTTATTTACCCATTTTAATGTAATTATACATTACTCTGAAATAATAAATAAATAAAGGGATACATATTTTTTATGAAAAGGGAACATTAGACATAAGCCATCTTGGCTGCAGTCTTGCGTGTAACATGACAGGTATGACCTGTACATGTATGGTGTGTGTATATTGACACCTGCTGTATTGACATTGGTATATACTTACGTGTAAATTGACATGTGTCGCCTATATTTGTATGAGTATGGGCTACTTGAAGCATTCTGACTCTATGTTCCATACAATACTTGGGTTTGAGCTTACATGTAACCTGACATGACTGACATATATGTATAAGTGTGGGTAACTTGAAGCCCACTATCTTAGTGTTGTGTCCAATATGGGGTTGTGATCTTACATGCAACATGACAGGAAAGGCCTATATCTGTATGAGTGTGGCAACTTGAAGCCTTCTGTATTTACAAGTAGGTTTACAATACGTGGGTTTATACTGAAGTGTAACACGACTAGAATGACATGTATCTGTATGAGACTGAGTGAGGTAGGTTAAAGCCCGCTTCCTCCTGGTTCTGTACAATATGTGAGTGTAACATAACATGTATGGTCTGTATATGTTTGGCTGTGGGCAGCTTGAAGCATTCTGCATCTATGTTCCGTACACTATGTGGATCTACACTTACGTATGACCTGTATTTGTATGAGTGTGGCTAGTTTGAATCCCGCTGCCTTTACGTTCTGTACAGTACGCGTGTGTGCGCAACTTGAAGCCTTCTGCATCTATGTTCTTTTGTGTTAACATGTCATGTATGACGTGTATCTGTTTGGGTGTTGCCAATTTGAAGCACACTGCCTCTTTGTTTGGTACACTATGCATATGTGTTAACTGATAGGTATGGCCTATATCCGTTTGAGTTAGGGCAACTTGAAGCCCACTGTCAATATGTTCCTTGGAACAATACTGTGGGTATATATTTTCTTGTTAAAAGACAGATATGGCCAGTATTTAAATGAGTGATGGTATCTTGAAGCACACTGCCTCTACGTTCTGTACCATACGTAGGTATGGGCAAGTTGAAGCTTTCTGTATCTATGTTCCGTGCAATAAGTAGGCATTTTTACATGTTAACATGACCTGTATGGCTTCTTTTTATTCCGTACAATACATGGGGAATATCCTATGTTAGCTCTACATTAGCGTAGCTCTGCATAGGGCCTGTAGGCCCGGGCCTATGCCTAATTTTCAGAAATAGAAAAATTCAAAATTAAAAAAATGCAATAAAAATCGGAATGAGGGTGAGGGGGTGGGGAGGGGCGGAGGGGGTCTGTATAGGCAGCATAGTAACCAGAAAATATTATTTTCATATATATTTGTTTAGTTATATTTGCCTTTCTTAAAGTCTAAAATATATGTCAGCACGCACCTAATGCATTCTAACATATAAAAAAATCGGGGGTGCGGGGGGGGGGCATGTCCCCTGACCCCCCTAGCATAATAACTTTAACTGCGGGCCTATGCGGTCAAAAAGGCCAAGCTACGCCACTGCTCTATGTTCTGAACACTCTTACGTATTACATTAAGTATGGCCCGTATAAAACTGTATGGGTATGGACAACTTGAAGCCCGCTGTCCTATTTTCTGCAAATATGTGGGTGAATACTGCAATCTGGAATAATGACTTTTAATATGCTAAATAGAAGTCTTAATCTAAACAAAAAACAACATTTAATATTATTATAGAGGAGCTTAAATCTAAACCAAAAATAAAATAAAACATATCCGTGTTAATGGTAGAATATATAGGGCCTTCCCCAGCCATTTATAGCGGCACCGCGATCCCTTAACTTTTGAAACCGACATGTCGCGATCCCTTAATCTGACCGTGATCCCGTAAAAGTGGGTCAAAACATTCATTTTCCATTGATAATTAATTACATATCTGGCAAAATAACGCCTTGAGTTATAAACTCCTGACAAACATATGATTGGAGTGTTTTCGTAAGGATTATAGGGGCAGAGGTGGTTATTACCTCCGCGAGAAGGGTCTAATTCAAGAATTCAACCATGACCTGTAAAATGGCTACGTCATCAAATGTTAAAATAATTTACTTATAAGTTATGTTTTATTATAGCGTTGAATTAACGTTTAATTTCGGTTACTTCCGGTTTTAAATTTGCTACCGTGTTTCAATCTAAAACGATTAATTATGATTAAAGACAGCAATTTATAGCATTTAAATAAACTCATCAATTGTTACCCGACACCTTGTTGTTTATACTGGGGAGACACCATTCCAATGTCGGGAATGCGTTACAGTGTTCACGCAATAATCAAACTTACTGGACATATGCCTGTATATAATGTATTGAAAATATTCCAATGTCGGGTATGTGACACTGTGTTTACGCAATAATCAAACTTACTGGACATATGCGTGTATATAATGTAGTGAAACCATTCAGATGTCGGGTATGCGACACGGTGTTTACGCAATAATCAAACTTACTGGACATATGCTTTAAACTTTTAACCGTTTCCTACAAGTTTTCTTTCTTTTTTTTCGAAAACGCTAACGACTTCACGTTAGACGTTAAGATATTATAAGACAGTGGCAACGTAAAAAAGTGATGTAAATCCGGATAGTTCTTATTTCGGATGCTTAACAAAAAAAGCACACGACAAGTAAATAAAATGAACAAACATATATTTAAAACATGTTTTATATGTGTCAGGTGGTGCCAAAACCCGTATTTTACTTCAAAATACATGTATATGAAAAAAAATCGCCCTCCCCCCGTCGTGCGCTGCATGCCACTATCCCTTAAAAACATCCTGGGGAAGGCCCTCAGCCTATCTTTAAACATTTGGATGGTGGCCACTTTAAAATGTGCTAAACATAGTAACATGGGATTGGTGAAGTGGGGTGGGGTGGGGTGTGGTGAGGGGTGGGGGACATTTATTATATTAAAGAGCAGCTTAAGTCTAAGCCAAAAATAAAATAAAACACTTCTGTGTAAATGTGTTTTGGGTTAAGCCATAATTAAGAATATATCGCTATATTTAATAATTTGTAGTGTGCTAAAATAGTTAACAAGGTGGGAGTGGGTACAGTTAATGTAGTATAGAGGGGCTTACATCTTAGCCAAAAACAAAATATAGCATTTCTGTGCAAATCTTCTTTGGGTTAAGCCATAATTAAGAATATATTGCTGTCTTGAAGCATTTGGATGGTGGCCATTTTGAAATGTGCTAAAAATAGTAACAGGATGACCTGTGACCGTGGGGATCCTTTTCGATTTTAAAGTTAGACTACCAACTACTATCACAGAAAGTTTAGTGCTTTTGTCCACATCCGACCATTTTTGTCCCTAGCTGTGTATTAACTAACATAGCCTAACTAAAACATATTTACGTATTTAAACCAGTATTATAAAACCATGTAATTTTGAAGTGCAACAGCATAACTACATTTTGGTTAGCAAGCCTAGGACCTAAATGTTTTGTGTTCTATTTCTCAAGCCTGTGTGACATACATGTAATACCAATTTATTATGTTGCTATCAGCCTGCTTAACATGCAATGGTTTGAGCTTGTACCGTGTTTTACCCGATAACAAAGCGTGATATCACTCTTGACAATAAGATGTCAGTTTACGTTTTACAATTGATCGGCTGAGAGTAATATAATGAACGCATTTCTATGAAGCGCGTTTAATTCTATGAGAATCTACTAACCAGTATATACCACTGAAATAATACAAATATCAATCTGATTATGCGATTTCTTTTGTTACAGAAACCACATTGAGACGACATTACATCATGCAACCGTCGCAATGCAGTATATGCCCGAAAGAGTTTACAAAGACAAATTATCTTAACAGACGCATGTGCATACAAACAGGCGGGACACCATATAAGTGTAGCGTGTGCAAAAAATAATTTACCACTTCAGATAATCTTAACAGACACAAGCGCATACATACGGGCGAGACACCATTTATGTGTAGTGTTTGCAGTAAAGAGTTTTCCGCGTCAGGCAATCTTACAAAACACATGCGAATGCATACAGGCAAGACAGCATGTAAGTGTAGTGTTTGCAGTAATGGATTTACCCGCTCATGCCATTTTTAAAGTACACAATCGCACACATACAGGCGAGACACCTTATAAGTGTAGCGTGTGCAGTAAAGGATTTACCCGGTATGACACTCTTAAAATACACATGTTCATGCATACAGGAGAGACACCATATAAGTGTAACATGTGCAGTAAAGGATTTACCGAGTCAGGCAGTCTTACAAGACACATGCGCATACATACAGGCGAGACTCCATATAAGTGTATCGTGTGCAGGAAAGGATATACCAATTCAGGCAACCTTAAAGTACACATGCGCATACATACAGGTGAGACACCATAAACGTGTAGCGTGTGTAGTAGAGGATTTACCGTGTCAGGCAGTCTTACAGAACACATGCGCACACATACAGGCGAGACACCTTATAAGTGTAGCGTGTGCAGCAAAGGATTTACCCAGTCAGGCAATCTTAAAAAACACATGCGCACACATACAGGCGAGACACCATATAAGTGCAACATGTGCAGTAAGAGATTTACCGAGTCCGGCAGTCTTACAAGACATATGCGCATACATACAGGCGAGACACCATATAAGTGTATCGTGTGCAGGAAAGGATTTACCAATTCAGGCAACCTTAAAGCACACATGCGCATACATACAGGTGAGACACCATATAAGTGTAGCGTGTGCAGTAAAGGATTTACCGAGTCCGGCAGTCTTTCCAAACACATGCTTATACATACAGGCGAGACACCATATACGTGTAGCGTGTGTAGTAAAGGATTTACCGTGTCAGGCAGTCTTACAAAACACATGCGCACACATACAGGAGATACACCTTATAAGTGTAACGTGTGTAGTAAAAACTTCACCGATTCCGGCATTCTAAAAAGACACACACGCGTACATACAGGCGAGACACCGTATAAGTGTAGCGAGTGTAGTAAAGCATTTGCCAGGTTAGGCAGTCTTAAAAGACACATGCTACTACATACACGTGAGACGCCATATTAAGTATAGTAATTTCAGCCTGGAGTGATCTAATAGGACACATATGCATACATATATGTGTAGCTTGTGTAGCAAAGCGTTACTATTAAACAAATCACGTGATCTGGACCTTCTTATAAACATTAGTCAAATATAATGTCAACAACAACACGAGCTTACATATAGCAAAAACTGCACTACCTGTGACACGTGTAATATACAGTGCAATGTAGGGTTGGTGTAAACATTTCGTGTGAGTTATTACCGGAAAGACGACAGTGTAGTGACACTGGTGATTGGTTCGTAGGTAAATATGTTGCAGCATCATGTTTGTTCTTGAAGTATATAAACACACATAGTACATACGCGAACACAGAGGAATAACCATTGACATAACATGCTTTACATTTATGCAATCCGTTAGTCTGTAATTGTTATGGCGTCAATGTTATACATGTACATCAGTGGACATATATGGCATACCACAGTTAATTATAGCTAGATATAGTGACAATGGTTTTACATGTACATCAGTGAACATACATGGGATACCACAGTTAATTATAGCTAGATATAGTGACAATGGTTTTACATGTACATCAGGGAACGTATATGGGATACCACAGTTAATTATAGCTAGATATAGTGACAATGGTTTTACATGTACATCAGTGGACATATATGGGATACCACAGTTAATTATAGCTAGATATAGTGACAATGGTTTTACATGTACATCAGTGGACATATATGGGATACCACAGTTAATTATAGCTAGATATAGTGACAATGGTTTTACATGTACATCAGTGAACATATATGGGATACCACAGTTAAATATAGCTAGATATAGTGACAATGGTTTTACATGTACATCAGTGGACATAAATGGGATACCACAGTTAATTATAGCTAGATATAGTGACAATGGTTTTACGTGTACATCAGTGAACATACATGGGATACCACAGTTAATTATAGCTAGATATAGTGACAATGGTTTTACATGTACATCAGTGGACATATATGGGATACCACAGTTAATTATAGCTAGATATAGTGACAATGCTTTTACATGTACATCAGTGAACATATATGGGATACCACAGTTAATTATAGCTAGATATAGTGACAATGGTTTTAGAGAATCAAGTTTTAAAACACATACCTATTTGAGACCACATCTGTTTGAATCGTTTATGTAAAATATTCATTATGGAAACCTTATATACATATAGCACATGACTTGTATACTATCTATGAATTCATAACCCGTGTAAGCTAAAGGTTTACCATAACTAATTACATGTAAACATCCGAGGTGTAGTGGAATGTAGTTCCTATAATAAAAAGTAATCACTCCTTTTTTGATGAAAATGGGCATTATAAGAAGGGGAAAAACTGCACATTTCTGTTCCATTTTGTGGTTGTATATATATAAGAGGCGTATTAATAGGTTTTACTGGAGCACGGATGAACATTTTCGAAATTCGACACTGCTTACACTGTGTAAACAAACAAGAACTTTCTTACATGTCTTGTGACCCCACCATTTCTGGTGATTTTTCAAGGGGAAAATTTGTTTTCTATATGAACATTACACTGCTGCATTATCCATACTTGAGTTGAATTTGGAGGAAATCATTAATAAAATGTATGTGACACTTTAACATTGGTGTCTATGGGGAAAATAATTAGTGGTTTCATACCTAAAAGCATATATAAAATAGCAAATAAAATGTCCCCGAAATATCTAAGCGACTTGTGTTATATGAGAGTAACTGAGCAAAATACTTCAATGCAACTGAGATCAATTACAAAACTTTAGTATAGAATAATTTAGATATATAATATGGTCTGTCCGGTGAAAGTATAGGTATCATATCGCGTGTCTACGGCGTGGTATTCCAGTGTGGTAGCTCCCTTGCTTAACACTCAGCATATAAAGGGTAGTACACGACTGGTCAGCCTGTAACAGTATAGGTATCATGTCACGTGTCTACGGCGTGGTATGCCAGTGTAGTAGCTCCCTTACTTGACACCCATCATATAAAGGGTCGGCCCTGTGACAGTATAGGTATCATGTCACGTAAGGTAAGTTATGATAGATAGATGTTATCGAGTGTTTGTTATTGTGTACGTAAACAATAATTATAATAACGTGATAGTAAAACATAAATAGACATCTCGCAAAAGTGCCGAATATGTCCACCTTGAGTTTGTTCTTATTTCACAGCACGCCTGCAGTTTAGGTTGTACGACTATACTGCCGTGCATATTTTTTTGCGCTAAATCTTCTTCAGTTTACCATGTTTGTGTCTAGAAATTGGCAGATGTACGTCAGCTATCTTAAACTATGGCAGGGAAATTCACAAGATAAATGTAAAGGTTTTACTATTAAAAATAGCATCTACATGTGTTATGCGATTCCCCCCCCCCCCCCCCCCCCATACACTGCATACGGCATCTACATGTGTTATGCGATTTACCCCACATACACTGCATACGGCATCTACAAGTGTTATGCGATGTTCCCCCCATACACTGCATACGGCAGAAACGATTTCTCAAACATGCGTCGAAGCCCAAATTCAGGGAATAGTCACTTTGCTCTATTGGCACATGACGTTCTTCCATTTTTGAAAAAAAAAAATGTTTAAATACAAAAATAATCGTGCACAATGTTGAACACTCACCTCAAATTCGGCAACTTGACCGATCTCCTGTATAACCGGAAATCCTACGCCTTCAACTCTCGGTATTTTCAAAGCAATGCTGGCTGTGCGATTCCCGGGCTTGTAAATATGACTTGTTTACCTTAAAGGGGATCTTAGATTATTTTTTAAAGGAAATGAGTAAAGTGATACGCCGATTCCAAAACTGTTTTTATTTTCTTTCTATGACGACCCTTAGTTTCGGAGATACTTAACTTGAATGTTTATGACGTCAGTGTCAATCCCTATAACTCGGACATTAGTACGCCAAACTCGTCGGGGTTAAGTGCAAACGATTTCTCGTCACGCCCAGCTTCTTTTACGTAAATGTGACTCGTATCTCGGTCATCTTTGTCCAAGCTCGTAGGTGCTAAGTGCAAACGGTTTTTCATGACCTCCAGAATCTTTATTTACATACCGGAAGTAGAGAATAAAAACACGGAAGTAAGGCCACGTAATCGCTATACTTTTCCAGGAGGAAGATATGAGGTGGAGGATAGGATGAGGAGGAGGATGATAGGATGGGGATAGGTGAGGAGGATAGGGTAGGAGGAGGATAGAATTAGGATACGAGGAGGAGGACGGTATGATGAGGATATCATAAGGATAAGAGGAGGAGGAGGATAATATAGGAGGAAGATATGATGAGAATACGAGGAGGAGGACGGTATGATGAGGATGATGATATCAGGAGGATAAGAGGAGGTGGAGGAGGATACGAGTAAAGCAAGGAGGTTAGAATTATTATGAATGATACATATTGTAAAGATCGAAAAGTGTAAAATGTGCCGCGCGTCATTTACGAGGTCCGATAATCAGTAAAGGCACGTGAATATCAAGCACCAAAACGAAACAGAATTAATCTCTCAATTCATAGACTCGTCAACGATGGAACTTAAGCATCCCTTTTACTATGGTGGTCTCGGTACCTACCGGGAGTGGTAAATCAAGATTGATGCAAAAACGGTTAGGTTTTAGCTTATAACATCCTTCATCGTATAGATAGGTGCTACGGACAGTGGCAACCGTTATACGACAAAATGAAGGTGACCTTTCGTATATAGAATTCGCGAGTTTGATCCGGATCATTTTGCAGATCCGAGATCAATACTGAAAAAGAAACGTTATTATCTTCGATGAACAGGCTCAATAAAACGGAGTCGGCTACTTTTATCTCTTATTTGTGTTTGTTGCTTCCAAGGGATCCCCTTTTCAGTATTTATTTATGACGGCGACCACATGCGACGCTAGAATCGCCAAACTGTTTACGAAAGGCTCTCATCATCGCAATTTTTCCGTGATCTATTTGAACCAAAACGTATTTCCCCAAGGAAAAGCGTGTAGTGATATCGCCTTATACACTCAGTACCTCGTGCTATTTAATAAAAGTAGATAAAATATCGAACAGGAAAAGTAGCATTCAAACATATACAGAAACAACGAACAACTTTAAAGATGAATAAAAAGCAAGATAAGACGTCACAAACACAACAGGGTTGATAATAGGGGCTACCGCCTTGGAACGGTCAGTGGCAAAAAAGCCGCTGGGGGTTTATTCATGTTCTAGAGTGCACCAGCCCTCACTCACAGACCCCACTCTGTTGTCATGCCAATACACCGGACAGTGTAAATGAAGATATCACCGTCAGGTTATAATCTCTAACAAACTAGGCAGCATTAATAGGCAATATACGTAAATTATATAAATGATCATGTATATTATATATATATATATATATATAAGGGTGAGAAAATACATACATCTACAAAATACCTTCAAAAAGCACTGGATCCCGGAGGGGATACGAAAATTACCTTTTTCCCATCTTTACTCTCTCTCTTCATAACTAAATGTCAGCGTACAGTTTTACCCTCATCGGACCAAATATGTTCTTTTATTAGTATTACATTTGGCTCCAGAGTGTCTATTCAAAGTAACCAGTCCCTGCAACACTGCCAAACGATAAGTTGTTTTTTAAAGAGTTTTATTTAAACTGCCGTGTATTTTAGTGTTGTTTGTTTCATATTTGTTCTTTTCGGGTTTCCGAAAGCGCTTGGGTTTTTATAAACTGTAGCACTGTATAAATGTTTTTTGCACCATCTAT
Source organism: Cyrtodaria siliqua (assembly GCA_037043455.1). Taxonomy (NCBI): domain Eukaryota; kingdom Metazoa; phylum Mollusca; class Bivalvia; order Adapedonta; family Hiatellidae; genus Cyrtodaria; species Cyrtodaria siliqua. Next base: position 169,334 of record JAWPHD010002830.1, on the reverse strand, counting down.
ATATATATATATAGAAATATAGTCCCACTTAGGCAAACATGAAAACAATGCAACTACATGTATAGGCTAATGTACATATACAAGTAATCGGGCAGTCGGGGCGAGTATAGTGAATCTTTATATATGTCTTTTTATTGTCAAAAGTTGTTTAAACCCTTAATATTTTAAATTATACATTTGTTCGAGAAAGTAGCTGTCTGCACAACAAGATCACTGAATCATTAGAAGCGATATCTATTAAGCAATACTCGTTTGCTGAATCTTTACTCGGTTCGTCTCAGTCAGCGGTCGGATTTCTCAGTGATCGTCGACCAAAGTTATGTTAATAACAACAGAGCTATTGGAAACTATCACTTAGTATTCAAAAGGAATGCCGGTAAATATAAACAGAACTCAACAATACATGCTATCCATCCTATATCCTTCCGATTTATTTTATTTAAACACAAGTTATGACTGTGACATGATTTTACTAATGCTATCTTTGACCTCCAAGTGTGACCTTGGCCTTGTAGTAGTGAATCGATTATTATATGTACGCGCGACACAGTACTTCAGTACTTTCAGAGTTCCTTTTGACCTTAGACCTCCAATTGTGACCTTGACCAGTGAGGTACGGACCTGATTCTTGTGATCTACACAGCTGTCCACATATGTGTCGTAATTCCCTTCTGTACTTTCAAGGTTATGGCTGAGACACGAATTTGACTCATTTGACCTTTGACCTCCAAGTGTGACCATAACATTTGAGTTACGGATCTGATTAGTGTGCTTGAACCACCTTCTCATTGTGATTAACCTTTGTGTGCAATTTCATGAAATTCCCTTCAATACCTTCAAAGTTATGACTGAGACATGATTGTTTTTGACGGACGATTTACGAACGGACGGACGGACGGACGGTGCAGTTAATATATGTCACCTCCCATCGTGGGCATACAACGCGTTTTCTACAACACTAAGAATTTGTGTATGAAGAACAAGGATTGGTCAGTTGACGATAGATCTCGTCTACTAGTCAACTATAGATTATATTTCTTTTGCAACAGACGAACAACGACTTCAAATACAACGATTGTTAACAAATAATAAATAAGTCAGTCTTAATCATGGTCCGACGGACTGTATACGGTATGAAATCGTCGCTTCCAAGGTGTAATGCCATTGATATATTCACCACCACACATTTATAATTTCCGTTCGTTTGGTGACTCAGTGGCCATCCTACGACTGTTTAGATTTGCTACTGACATGTCAATCCGGAATAAATGAGTGTGCTGCATATGTGTAGAAATACTACACACAACACTAGTACAGTTGATGTATAGGTGTATACATAACACTAGTACAGTTGATGTATATATGTATACAAAAACTAGTACAGTTGATGTATAGATGTATACTCAACACTAGTACAGTTGATGTATAGGTGTATACTCAACACTAGTACAGTTGATGTATAGGTGTATACACAACACTAGTACAGTTGATGTATAGGTGTATACACAACACTAGTACAGTTGATGTATATGTGTATACTCAACACTAGTACAGTTGATGTATGGGTGTATACACAACACTAATACAGTTGATGTATAGGTGTATACACAACACTAGTACAGTTGATGTATATATGTATACAAAAACTAGTACAGTTGATGTATGGGTGTATACACAACACTAATACAGTTGATGTATAGGTGTATACACAACACTAGTACAGTTGATGTATATATGTATACAAAAACTAGTAAAGTTGGTGTATAGGTGTATACACAACACTAGCACGGTTAATGTATAGGAGTATACACAACACTAGTGCAGTTGATGTATAGTTGTATACACAGCACTAGCATAGTTGATGTATAGGAGTATACACAACACTAGTAAAGTTGGTGTATAGGTGTATACACAACACCAGCACAGTTGATGTATAGGTGTATACACAACACTAGCACGGTTAATGTATAGGAGTATACACAACACTAGTGCAGTTGATGTATAGTTGTATACACAGCACTAGCATAGTTGTGGTATAGGAGTATACACAACACTAGTAAAGTTGGTGTATAGGTGAATACACAACACCAGCACAGTTGATGTATAGGTGTATACACAACACTAGTACAGTTGATGTATATATGTATACAAAAACTAGTACAGTTGATGTATGGGTGTATACACAACACTAATACAGTTGATGTATAGGTGTATACACAACACTAGTACAGTTGATGTATATATGTATACAAAAACTAGTAAAGTTGGTGTATAGGTGTATACACAACACTAGCACGGTTAATGTATAGGAGTATACACAACACTAGTGCAGTTGATGTATAGTTGTATACACAGCACTAGCATAGTTGATGTATAGGAGTATACACAACACTAGTAAAGTTGGTGTATAGGTGTATACACAACACCAGCACAGTTGATGTATATGTGTATACACAACACTAGCACGGTTAATGTATAGGAGTATACACAACACTAGTGCAGTTGATGTATAGTTGTATACACAGCACTAGCATAGTTGATGTATAGGAGTATACACAACACTAGTAAAGTTGGTGTATAGGTGTATACACAACACCAGCACAGTTGATGTATAGGTGTATACACAACACCAGCACAGTTGATGTATAGGTGTATACACAACACTAGCACGGTTAATGTATAGGAGTATACACAACACTAGTGCAGTTGATGTATAGTTGTATACACAGCACTAGCATAGTTGATGTATAGGAGTATACACAACACTAGTAAAGTTGGTGTATAGGTGTATACACAACACCAGCACAGTTGATGTATAGGTGTATACACACCACTAGTAAAGTTGGTGTATAGGTGTATGCACACAACTAGCACAGTTGATGTATAGGTGTATACACACCACTAGTACTGTTGGTGTATAGGTGTATACACAACACCAGCACAGTTGATGTATAGGTGTATACACACCACAAGCACAGTTGGTGTATATGTTGTACACACTGCTAGCACAGTTGATGTATATGTGTATACCCAACGCTAGTACAGTTGATGTATAGGTGTATGCACAACACTAGCACAGTTGATGTATACGTGTATACACAACACTATCACAGTTGATGTATAGGTGTATACCCAACACTAGTACAGTTGATGTATAGGTGTATACACAACACTAGCACAGTTGATGTATAGGTGTATACACAACACCAGTACAGTTAATGTATAGGTGTATACACAACACGAGCACAGTTGATGTATATGTGTATACACACCACTAGTACATTTGATGTGCTACTGACATGTCAACCCCGGAATAAATGAGTGTGGTGTATAGGTGTATACACAACACTAGTGCAGTTGATGTATAGGTGTATACACAACATTAGCACAGTTGATGTATAGGTGTATACACAACACTAGTACAGTTGGTGTATAGGTGTATACCCAACACTAGTACAGTTGGTGTATAGGTGTATACACAACACTAATACAGTTGATGTATAGGTGTATACCCAACACTAGTACAGTTGATGTATAGGTGTATACCAAACACTAGTACAGTTGGTGTATAGGTGTATACGCAACACTAATACAGTTGATGTTTAGGTGTATACACAACACTAGCACAGTTGATGTATAGGTGTATACACAACAATCGTACAGTTGGTGTATAGATGTATACCCAACAATAGTACAGTTGGTGTATAGGTGTATACACAACACTAATACAGTTGGTGTATAGGTGTATACCCAACACTAGTACAGTTGATGTATAGGTATATACCCAACACTAGTACATTTGGTGTATAGGTGTATACACAACACTAGTACAGTTGGTGTATAGGTGTATACCCAACACTAGTACAGTTGGTGTATAGGTGTATACACAACACGAGCACAGTTGATGTATAGGTGTATACACACCACTAGTAAAGTTGGTGTATAGGTGTATGCACACAACTAGCACAGTTGATGTATAGGTGTATACACACCACTAGTACTGTTGGTGTATAGGTGTATACACAACACCAGCACAGTTGATGTATAGGTGTATACACACCACAAGCACAGTTGGTGTATAGGTTGTACACACTGCTAGCACAGTTGATGTATATGTGTATACCCAACGCTAGTACAGTTGATGTATAGGTGTATGCACAACACTAGCACAGTTGATGTATACGTGTATACACAACACTATCACAGTTGATGTATAGGTGTATACCCAACACTAGTACAGTTGATGTATAGGTGTATACACAACACTAGCACAGTTGATGTATAGGTGTATACACAACACCAGTACAGTTAATGTATAGGTGTATACACAACACGAGCACAGTTGATGTATATGTGTATACACACCACTAGTACATTTGATGTGCTACTGACATGTCAACCCCGGAATAAATGAGTGTTTTGGAATAGGTGTATACACAACACTAGTGCAGTTGATGTATAGGTGTATACACAACACTAGTACATTTGGTGTATAGGTGTATACACAACACTAGTACAGTTGGTGTATAGGTGTATACCCAACACTAGTACAGTTGGTGTATAGGTGTATACACAACACCAGTACAGTTGATGTATATATGTATACACAACACTAGTAAAGTTGATGTATAGGTGTATACACAACACTAGTACAGTTGGTGTATAGGTGTATACCCAACACTAGTACAGTTGGTGTATAGGTGTATACACAACACTAATACAGTTGATGTATAGGTGTATACACAACACTAGTACAGTTGGTGTATAGGTGTATACACACCACTAATACAGTTGGTGTATAGGTGTATACACAACACCAGTACAGTTGATGTATAGGTGTATACCCAACACTAGTACAGTTGATGTATAGGTGTATACCCAACACTAGTACAGTTGGTGTATAGGTGTATACACAACACTAATACAGTTGATGTATAGGTGTATACACAACACTAGTACGGTTGATCTATAGGTGTATACCCAACATTAGTACAGTTGATGTATAGGTGTATACCCAACACTAGTACAGTTGGTGTATAGGTGTATACACAACACTAATACAGTTGATGTATAGGTGTATAAACAACACTAATACAGCTGATGTATAGGTGTATACCCAACACTAGTACAGTTGGTGTATAGGTGTATACACAACACTAGTACAGTTTATGTATAGGTGTATACACACCACTAGCACAGATGATGTATAGGTGTATACACACCACTAGCACAGTTGATGTATAGGTGTATACACAACACCAGTACGGTTGATGTATAGCTGTATACACAACCCCATCACAGTTGATGTATATGTGTATACACAACACTAGCACCGTTGGTGTAAAAGTGTATACACAACACTAGCACAGTTGGTATATAGGTGTATACACAACACTAGTACAGTTGATGTATAGGTGTATACAAACCACTAGTACAGTTGATGTATATGTGTATGCACAACACGAGCACAGCTGATGTATAGGTGTATACACAAAACCAGCATAGTTGGTGTATAGGTGTATACACAACACTAGCACAGTTGATGTAGTATAGGTTGGGTAACCTAAGTGGTAAACTCACTATTCGCTATATGAATGCTATGTTATAAAATATACGATTGAATAATGTTTTATATCTATGTTTAATTTCAGAATCAGTAAAAACCACACTTGTAGTTGATCTCAGAACAGACATAATCGTCAACCCGGACGGCGGTGTATCTGGGAACATATCCAGTTTGAACGGAAACAAGATCGCCACAGAGGATGCTATGGCCCACAAGGGAGAGAAACGATTTATATGTCATGTATGTGACAAAGGCTTTACGACAGTATCACATCTTACCAAACACGCGTATTCATACTGGAGAGATACCATTTCAGTGTACAAAATGTGAGGCATATGGCTGTACACACCGGATAGAACCGTTTCATACGTCAAGCATGTAACAAATGCTTTGCGCAATCATTACATCTTACCCAACACATACGTATTCATACTGGAGAGAAATATTTTCAGTGTACAGAATGTCAGATGTATTTTGCACGCAGTCAGATCTCAAAAGGCATATTGTAGTCCACACCAGAGATAAACGATTCATATGTCAAGCATTTAACAACGGCTTTACGGAATCATCATCTCTTACCCACACATACTGGAGAGAAACCTTTTCAATGCACACTATTTGAGACGTTTTTCGCACTTAAATTATATCTCAATTTTAATATGGTAGTCCACACTGGAAAGAAACCATTCATATATCATGTATGTGACAAAGGTTTTACGCAATCATCATATCGTGTCCAACATATGCTTATTCAAACTGGGGAGAAACATTTTCAGCGTACATAATGTGAGAAGTATTTTGCACACTGCTTAAGTCTCAATATGTATACTGAAGTCCACACTCCAGAGAAACCATGCATATGTCAAGTATGTGACAAAGTGTTTACGAAATCAGCAGATCGTACCCAACATATGTGTAAACATACTTGAATGAAAAGATTCGTATCGTATGTACAAGAGGTGACACGTCATTGCACAGTAAACACAAGCTGAACGTGCATAGAGTTAATTGTTTACAATGGAGAGAACACATTTTAATGTGCATAATGCGATGTATCTTTAACACATTGCTTAGTTCTCAAAAGTCATATGGCTGTGCACAAAAGCGAACGATAGTTCAAATGGCAAGTATATTATACAATGTTTACGTTATCATCAACTGTTACCCGACACCTTGTTGTTTATACTGGGGAGACACCATTCCAATGTCGGGAATGCGTTACAGTGTTCACGCAATAATCAAACTTACTGGACATATGCCTGTATATAATGCATTGAAACCATTCCAATGTCGGGTATGTGACACTGTGTTTACGCAATAATCAAACTTACTGGACATATACGTGTATATAATGTAGTGAAACCATTCAGATGTCGGGTATGTGACACTGTGTTTACGCAATAATCAAACTTTCTGGACATATGCCTGTATATAATGTAGTGAAACCATTCAGATGTCGGGTATGTGACACTGTGTTTACGCAATAATCAAACTTTCTGGACATATGCCTGTATATAATGTAGTGAAACCATTCCAATGTCGGGTATGTGGCACTGTGTTTACGCAATAATCAAACTTACTGGACATATGCGTGTATATAATGTAGTGAAACCATTCAAATGTCGGGTATGTGACACTGTGTTTACGCAATAATCAAACTTACTGGACATATGCATGTATATAATGTAGTGAAACCATTCCAATGTCTGGTATCCGACACTGTGTTTACGCAATAATCAAACTTACTGGACATATGCGTGTATATAATGTAGTGAAACCATTCCAATGTCGGGTATGTGACACTGTGTTTACGCAATAATCAAACTTACTGGACATATGCGTGTATATAATGTAGTGAAACCATTCCAGTGTCGGGTATGTGACACTGTGTTTACGCAATAATAAAAACTTACTGGACATATGCGTGTATATAATGTAGCGAAACCATTCCAATGTCGGGTATGTGACACTGTCTTTACGCAATAATCAAACTTACTGGACATATGCGTTTATATAATGTAGTGAAACTATTCCAATGTCGGGTATGCGACACTGTGTTTACGCAATAATCAAACTTACTGGACATATGCGTGTATATAATGTAGAGAAACCATTCAAATGTCGGGATTGCGACACTGTGTTTACGCAATTATCAAACTTACTGGACATATGCGTGTATATACATGTAATGTAGCGAAACCATTCCAATGTCGGGTATGCGACACTGTGTTTACGCAATTATCAAACTTACTGGACATATACGTGTATATAATGTAGCGAAACCATTCCAATGTCGGGTATGCGACACTGTGTTTACGCAATAATCAAACTTGCTGGACATATGCGTGTATATAATGTCGGGTGTGTGACACAGTGTTTACGCAATAATCAAACTTACTGGACATATGCGTGTATATAATGTAGTGAAACTATTCCAATGTCGGATGTGTGACACTGTGTTTACGCAATAATCAAACTTACTGGACATATGCGTGTATACAATGTAGTGAAACCATTCCAATGTCGGGTATGCGACACAGTGTTTACGCAATAATCAAACTTACTGAACATATGCGTATATATAATGTAGTGAATCCATTACAATGTCGGGTATCCGACACTGTGTTTACGCAATAATCAAACTTACTTGACATATACGTGTATATAATGTAGTGAAACCATTACAATGTTGGGGTCGTGACACTGCGTTTAAGCAATAATTAAACTTACTGGACATATGCATGTATATAATGTAGTGAAACTATTCCAAAGTCGGGTGTGTGACACTGTGTTTACGCAATAATCAAACTTACTGGACATATGCGTGTATATAATGTAGTGAAACCATTCAAATGTCGGGTATAAGGCACAGTGTTTATGCAATTATCAAACTTACTGGACATATGCCTGTATATAATGTAGTGGAACCATTCCAATGTCGGGTATGCGACACTGTGTTTACGTAATAATCAAACTAACTGGACATTTGCATGTATATAATGTAGTGAAACCATTCCAATGTCGGGTGTGTGACACAGTGTTTACGCAATAAGCAAACTTACTGGACATATGCGTGTATATAATGTAGAGAAACCACTCCAATGTCGGATGTTTGACACCGTGTTTACGCAATAATCAAACTTAATGGACATATGCGTGTATATAAATTAGTGAAACCATTTAAATGTCGGGTATGCGACACCGTGTTTACGCAATAATCAAACTTACTGGACGTATGCGTGTATATAATGTAGAGAAACCATTCCAATGTCGGGTGTGTGATGCGTGTATATAATGTATTGAAACCATTCAAATGTCGGGTATGCGACACAGTGCTTACGCAATTATTAAAATTACTGGACATATGCGTGTATATAATGGAGAGAAACCAGTAAAATGTCGGGTATGCGACGGAGTATTGACGCAGTTATTAAACTTAGTGAACATATGCGTGTATGTAATGCAGAGAAACCAGTCAAATGTCCGGTATACTGCACATTGTTAACGCAGTTATCAAACTTACTGGATATATGTGTGTATAGAATGGAGAGAAACCATTTTAATGTCTCCTATGCGACACGGTGTATTCAAACTGTTCAGACTTACTGGATATATATGTGTATATAATGGAGAGAAACTATTTAAATGTCGGTCATACGGCACAGCGTTTACGCAAATATCAAGTTTTACCCAACACATAGGTTAGGTACTGGACAGAAATACTTAAATGCACTGGGTGTAAGTAGAGATTTACGCAATCCTCACATCTCACGCTGCTCATGTGTATACTGGAGGGTTTGTTTGTGTGAATGGTGTTTACGTCATTTTTAGCACATTTAAGGCCATATTTGACGGAGGGTTTTGTTGTGGTAGAGGCAGACCACCCCATTTTTCCTAGGTAGAAGGAGTACGGTATTCCTCCCGCCATCCGTAACAATCGACACTTTCTCACTGACAAGTTAAGGTCCCAGTGAGATTCGAAACCGCCGCGATGTGAGGCGAGACGTTTTTCAACTCAGTACCCGATGGAAATGATTCAAATGTCAGGTATATGAAAACAGTTTTACGCAATCATCACATCAAGATCTAGGAGAAAGTTTACAATGCAATACCTGAGGGAGTTATTCAAATGCCAAATGATTCAGACGACATATGTTTGGCATTACAGTTACAAAGAGAGGCTATATACTGATATAATCATGGTATCTTTTGCTGCATTTGTTTCATTGATTAATCACATTGAGTTATTACCGAATATTTGATCATACATCGATAAATGTTCATAACTAATTATATATGACTTTGTTCCTTACGTGTGATAAGGGCCGTAAGGTGCTTCGGTATTCTCCGTGCGACAACAGCCTCGTTGATTTCCGTTATCCGGTATTGTCAACAGTTACGTACATCGATACATCAAGGCCGATTGCACATCGAGCTGTTTCCCAACCGTATGATGCTTCGGTATTAATTTGCATACGATATTGATGTCATGGCTGTATTACACTTCCACATCGTAAGTTATGTGATAAATACATGGGCCTATAATAATCCAAAACTAAAATAAGGTCAACAATTGCAAAAGCCGCGTTATATTAGTGTATTCCCATACATACGATTCAATTACCTGTTGATTGTTTAGAGAATACGGATATGGAGATTCTGTGGAAGCAACAAACACAAGAGCATAAAGTAGCAGACTCGATTTTATTGAGTCTGTTCATGAGAGGTAATGTGAGAAGCACATTATTATTATTATTACATTTGATAATTTGGTAAACATTTTATTTGAAGGTTGTTTAAAACAAAATATACTTAACGGCATTAAACACGTACGTTTGGTGTGCACGTGGTCGCATAATTCCCGCCATTAAATACGTAAGTTTGGTGTGCACGTGATCGCACATTAAAAACGTAAGTTTGGTGTGCACATGATCACACATTAAATACGTAAGTTTGATGTGCACGTGATCGCATAAAATACGCCATTAAAAATGTAAGTTTGGTGTGCACGTGATCGCATAATTCAGAGTTTACTTCTTTCAATACATGAATCTGATCGGTCACCAGATTTATAGGGAATGTGGATAATTTCTAACATGTATATAACACTACAATCGATCTTGGAGACATTTTAATTAAAAATAAACACAAAAAAACGCACTTTTAAAGGCGTTAAGTATATTTACTATGGTACAACATACTGAACTGTTAAATATCTACAGACTAAGCACAGTGTATACAGTCGTACATGTAAACACTATCGAACACCATACATCATTATGTATTCCTAAAGTGTTATACTATTTTCAAAATTATATAAAATACATTGTTGGATTTTACTTTTAAAAGTTTGATTGTCCCGAGATTTGTTTAGACTAGCGCCACGGCAGGCAACCATTTTTGAAAGAGAGACTAGCCCGGATCCAGACTGGACTAGCCCCGGATGTCGGGCTATCCTATTCTTGGAACAATGAACTGGTAGAGAAGTGGCGAACTTAACCAAAACACAAAAGCATATGTCAGGTCATTCACATTGTACTACTGCTGGTAGGACACGCTGCTATCGGTAGTTCTATATCTGTATGCCTTTTGGTGTCCGAGACATTAATCAGAAACTTGAATGTAACACATGATTGTAGTTAACGAAGTACGAGAAGACGGTCAAGGCCATTCAGTGACCTACCTTAGGTAGGAATATACTGCTGTCATGGAGATGTAAGCGTGTGTGAAGTTTGAACGCTTTATAGTTTCTGGGAAATGGAGTTGCATGTAAAACTTAAATGAAAACGAAACTGCCAACAATTTATTACAAAATAACAATTAACAAGAGTGCCACCTAACGGGGCATTATAAACCCGCTTTCTAAAGTTGTTATGCTAAAAGCATTTCCTAGGCGATAGGTCAATGTAACCGTTACCGTTGACCATTTAACAAAAAATGACTGATAGGGGATGTTGTTTCTATTTGTATAAAATTTCAAGACTGTAGATCAAATATTCGTAAATAACAGCTGGTAAGGAATTTGTCATGATCAGGTCACAGTGACCTTGACATCTTACCTACTAATCTATAACTTAATAGTTGTTGTTTTAACTTGGGTCCTATTTCTTTAATGATTATGGTCTAATAGTTACAAGTTTCAGAGGATTCAGAGGATTCAGGCATTGTCAGTTCCATGTGACCTTGACGACCTACTGAACCCAAAAGTAATAGGCTTCCTCCTCTAACCAAGGACAATGTACCTCTGAAGTTTAATAAGTGTGGGTATCATATTTCCGGGATGGTCATTTGCAATGTGTATGTCCATATGAAGACATGTGTGACCTTTACCTTTGACCAACTAAGCCTAAAAGTGATAGGGTTCCTCCTCGCACCAAGGGCAATGTATCTACAAAGTTTCATTAGTGTGGGTATTTTACTCCTGGAGTTATCACTTTGAATATGAACTAATGACCTTGACTTTTGACCTAGTGACCCCAAAAGAAAAAGGGTTTCGCCTCTGACTAAACGCAATGCATCTATGAAGTTTCATGAGTGCAAGGGTTGTTGTTGCACAGTTATTTGGCGGAATGTGTATTTCCATATAAGGTCATAAAAGGGAATGATGTCCATGATATTTGGCCTACTGACCCCAAAGACAATATAAGGTCTTTCTTTTGCCAATGTCAATGCACATGCGAAGTGGGGATGTAATGGTTTTGATTTTATCGCGCAGAATGCATATTACAACATAAGGTCATAGCGACCTTGACCATTGACCTGCTTGAACTCCAATGAAATACAATATTTTCTCTTACCAATGGCAATGTACTCATGAAGTGTCGGGAGTGTAGGTGTTATGGTTTTGAAATTATCCCACAAAAAGGCCTATTTCCATATAATGTCACGGTGACCTTGACCTTTGACCCAAAATCAATAGGGTTCCTCCTCTCTCCACAGTCAATAAACCTATCAAATTATTCAGTGTGGGTGTTATAGTTTCAAAGTTATCACGAAGAATGCCTATTTCCATATAAGGTCATGGTCACCTTGACTTTTGTCCAATTGAACCATAATCAATAGAGTTCCTCCTCTCACAAAAGGCAATGCACCTATGAGTGACCTTGACCTTTGACCTACTGGCCCCAAAAATCTATAGGGTTCCTTCTTTCACATAGGGCAATGTACCTGTGAAGTTTTATGAGGGAAGGTGTTAGGATTTTGAATTTATTGTACGGAATGCATGATTCAATATAAGGTCTCTGTGACCTTGACATTTGACCTACTGGCCCCAAAAACAATAGAGCACCTCCTCTCAACTAAGGCAATGTGCCTATGCAGTTTTATGAGTAGATGTTACGGTTTTGAATATATTGTGTGGAATGCATATTTCAATCTATAATCAGTATGATCTTGACCTTTGACCTGCTCAGCCCAAAAGAAATTGGGTGTCTACTTTCAACATGGTCGATGAACCTGTGATGTTTTACGAGTTAAGATGTTACGGTTTTGAAGTTACCATGTGGAATTCATAAAAGGTCAGTAACCTTGACATTTGACCCCAAAAGCAATAGGGTTCCCGCTTTCAATAATGGTGATTAACCTATGAACCGCGGGTTGGCTGGCGGACGGACGAACGGACAGACAGACAACCACATACCATAATACGTCACGTTTTTTAAACGGGCGTATACAAAATACAAACAATTTATTACAAAACAACAATTCAAAAGTACAAACAAATAATTATTAAGAAGTACCTAAAAAAATAGAAAACATGAACTGGAAGCACATTCATAACATTTACAGTATAAATCATTAAATGAACTCAAAAAAATGCCTCAAGGAGCATTTTGTTTTGTAGTTGCCTATATACAATTGTCGTATGATAATGTCGTATGTTTGTATGATGACGTCGATGACTTCTCTGTAAGGCACCGTAAAACAGAATTACCGCATCGATTGTCGCAATTTGGTACATGTGACGGTTACGGATATCGACGAGGCAATTCTGGCCCACACCATGCTAAACGGAAAAGATCGAAATTCATTTGCATAAATATGTATTACACTAGTGTATTAAGATAAATATATCATGGCTTTATAACACTCCGACGTCGTAAGTTATTCGATAAATGTGTCTAAAGAAGTAATTAAACTAACACTCGTTTGAAATATGAAATTATTTACAATATTATTAATATTAAATACTGTTGTATATCTGTGTTTCTTCACTTGTTAGCTTGCATTTCCCGCTGATTTCTCGCTGATTCCTCAATGTAATGATTCTAAACTCATATTATCATGGCCATATGTATTTGTACCACACATACGAAATAAATCTTATAAATGTACTAATATATATATATATATGGATAGTGAACGGTACATACTCGGTGTTCTCCCCAGGAATTTCTCAAGGCATGTCGTTTTTATCAGAGAAAATATGCCTCAGAGTGTATCCTTATACCTGCCTCCTGTATGTATGGGTAGTTTGTCAGAAAGACACTTGATCTAAATAAGAAAAAGGCCAGTGATTCTGTATATTGTGTTTTAAACTTATTAAAGCTAAACAAAAATGAAATAATTAAAATGTGCTACATGTATTTTCAAAATTAAGGCATGTTGCAAAAGCATTTTGGCTGTGAAGGCATGTTAAATGCAACATGCCTTAATAGCCTGGGGAGAACACTGAATTACTGACGAGACTGACTGCATAACATACTGAATAATCAAACAGGAATTCCAGACCGAATACGCGTTATTCATTCCAGATGGATGGTCACGAGACTGGCTGCATAACATACTGAATAATCAAACAGGTATTCCACACAGAGTATGTGTCATTCATTCCAGATGGACGGTCACGAGACTGGCTGCATAACATACTGAATAATCAAACAGGTATTCCACACCGATAACGTGTCATTCATTCCAGATGGAAGGTCACGAGACTGGCTGGATAACACACTGAATAATCAAACAGGTATTCTGTTTAAACTAGTTTAAACATATTTATTTTACATCGACTGCGAAACAAGTTCTTGCCACTTAGAATAATCACTCTCGATGGCTTCCTGGGTAGAACCAGTACTAAGCAATGTGGATTAATTATCTTGCTCGAGGATAAATAACGTGGCCGTGACGGAGGATCAAACCCACGACCTCTCGATCAGGAGTTCGGCACTCTACCACTGGACCACACACTCTACTGTATTCCACACCGAGTACGTGTCATTCATTCCAGATGGAACCTCACGAGACTGGCTGCATAACATACGTCAATCATGTTACCTTTTAAATTATCGGCATATAAATTGCCATATCAGAACTGATCCTCTCCAAGTATGATATATAAATCCGGATTTAAACTAAAGACATAATATGTTTCCAACACTGTGTATATCAGTCATCAGAATTGGAGTTTCTGAACCAGCCGGGATTTCACTTTGAGTATATTACAGTTTCCGACATCTCACGTACTAACCTAGTCCAACAAGTGACTATACTATCATTTGTATCGGGTTGTATATAAAAATAGTATGGCTGGTTCCCACACAGGGTATGTTACATGTATCGGGATGACGGTTCAATCTAATAGTTTTTCATGTATTTATGAACAGTGGACATTGTACGTCTACTCGACGGGAGTTATATATGTTGTTGTAAAGGTTACATCATCTCATAGAATATTGCGGGTATATGAAATCAGTTAACTGAACAAATACTTTGATCCACAGACTACTCTTACATGTTACCTCTCCTTCATTAGTCTTCACGGATATTTTAAAGATCAGTATGTTAAATACTTTGTCATACACACATGTCTTTAATATATGTATAGTACTTATATACGTCATGGCTGTCCATATGGTCCATATGATACACTTGACCTAAGTGGTTGTTCAGATGCACGGATGCACATATGTCTTTAAAGATGCCGCGAAAGACTAAATTCTGCAATGCGCTAGCTTCAAGAATCTGGTGTCTCGTATGTATGCATAAGCATGTGTTTGTAAAGCTTGCTAGACATGATATTCCTTTACTGCACACGCTACACTTATAAGGTTTTTCACCTGTATGTAGGCGCATATGACTGTTAAGATCGCCTGACGTGGTAAATCCTTTACTGCACACGCTACAGTTATATGGTTTTTCACCTGTATGTATAAGCAAATGACTGTTAAGATCGCCTGACTGGGTTAATCCTTTACTGCACACGCTACACTTATACGTTTTTTCAACTGTATGTATGCGCATATGCCTGTTAAGATTGCTTGAATCGGTAAATACTTTACCGCACACGCTACACTTATATGGTGTCTCGCCAGTATGTATAAGCATATGACTGTTAAGATTGCCTGACTGGGTGAATCCTTTACTGCACACGCTAGTTATATGGTTTTTCACCTGTATGTATAAGCATATGACTGTAACGATCGCCTGACGTGGTAAATCCTTTACTGCACACGCTACACGTATATGGTTTCTCACCTGTATGTATGCGCATATGCCTGTTAAGACTGTCTGACGTGGTAAATCCTTTACTGCACACGCTACACGTATATGGTTTCTCACCTGTATGTATGCGCATATGACTGTTAAGACTGCCTGACGTGGTAAATCCTTTACTGCACACGCTACACTTATATGGTGTCTGACCTGTATGTATGCGCATGTGTTCTTTTAGAGATCCTGACTGAGTAAATCCTTTACTACACATGCTACACCTAAATGGTGTCAGGCCGGTGTGTACGCGTGTGTGTTTTTTAAGACTACCCGACTCAGTAAATCCTTTATTGAAGACGCCACACGTATATGGTGTCTCGCCGGTATGTATACGCATATGTACTTTAAGATGGCCTGACTCTGTAAATCCTTTATTGGACATATTACACGTATTTGGTGTCTCGCCAGTATGTATGCGCATGTGTGCTTTAAGATGGCCTGAATCGGTAAATCCTTTATTGCACACGCCACACATATATGGTTTCTCACCTGTATGTATGCGCATATGCCTGTTAAGACTGTCTGACGTGGTAAATCCTTTACTGCACACGCTACACGTATATGGTTTCTCACCTGTATGTATGCGCATATGCCTGCTAAGACTAGTCGACTCAGTAAATCCTTTATTGCACACGCCACACGTATATGGTGTCTCGCCGGTATGTATACGCATATGTACTTTAAGATGGCCTGACTCTGTAAATCCTTTATTGCACATATTACACTTATTTGGTTTCTCGCCAGTATGTATGCGCATGTGTGCTTTAAGATGGCATGAATCGGTAAATCCTTTATTGCACACGCCACACATATATGGTGTCTCACGTGTGTGTATGCGCATATGTCTTTTAAGATGGTCTGACTGGGTAAATCCTTTACTACACACGCTACACTTATATGATGTATCGCCGGTATGTATGCGATTGCGTGCTTTAAGATTGTCTGACTCGGTAAATCCTTTACTGCACATGTTACACTTCAATGGTTTCTCGCCTGTATGTATGCGCGGGTATCTGTTATGACTACAATGTGCTGCAGAACTTGAAGTTCAGTTGTATCTGCTGTTTTGCATATACATCCACCTGTATTGTATGTAATGTCGTCGTAGTGTGTTATCTGAAACAAAACAAAATGTCACACTCAAATTAGTGACAGTTCATGTGTAATTGCGTATGCCTCCATTTTCATGAGGTATAAAGTAAACACCATACTATGGTCAATAGTGATATTCAGGCTTCATTAGACAGACTCTTGCATTGTAATGCAATACTTCAAGCCTGACTATATGTTCAGATAATATAACTAGACGGATTTTCCATGGAACATGTGTGTCGCCAGCCGTGTGCTTATTTCAGCAAGCACAATCAAACTACACATTTTGAAAACAGGTGTGCAATCATTTATGAATTAAGGAGCAGATATTGGTGAAATCTCGTGTCGAAGGTCCCGGGTTCGAACCCCGTAGGGGTCAGGTCTCGGATTTTTGAGACGCACTCCCGCAGTACCTGTCTCGGGCAGTTACTTTGATAGTAGTCTATCCTTCGGAGGGGGATGTTAAGCCGTCGGTCCGGTGTGCAGGGAGAGCCATATCATGTGCACGATAAAGATCTCGCTGAACTTCTGTGTTAATCAGTGATTCAAAACGCCCGTAAACCCTTCCTCGGAAACGAGGCTGCCATGATAATCAGAAACTGATTGTGTGCAGTATCGGTAGAAAGAAAGAAAGAACTCTATACAGTTTCATGATAAAATATCAGTATTTTTCCAAGTTACGATCTAGGTTAGGTTGCAGGTCTGTGAAAAGTGCCATAACTCTGCAAAAAAATCAGAGCTATTGGACATTTCAAAGGCATAGAAAAATTGCTAAAGAAGAACTGTGTAAAGTTGTATGACCATAGGTCAATATGTTGTCTAGTAAGGAAGACTAGGTTAAAGTTTCATGAATAGGAGAATGAATCTGCCAAAATGACTGTTTTTTCCAAACTGTGACACAACTATTTCCCAATCAGACAGCAACAGACTCATAATCTGAGAAAAAGCATTACTTCTGCATTGTGTTTGTGTCTGTTAAATCGGTTTTCACTGAGAATTCATTAGTTATAATAAATTGTGAATGAAAATATATAGCACAGAATTGGCACATTAAATCAATTCATGAAATCTTACATATTTCCCAAAATGAGAAATAAGCGCATTCACCCCCCCCCCAAAATGACCTCTTCCCAATTTTGTGGGGGAAAAGCCCCTTCACCCCCCCCCCCCCCCCCCACCCCCCCCCCCCCCCCCCCCCACCCACCACCAAAATGACCTCTTCCCAATTTTGTGGGGGAAAAGCCCCTGGGGTCACGCTAGGGTGGCGACAAAAACATGTTCACTAACATATACCTGAATAGAGCTGATGAATCCGCATGCTTGACGACAGATGAAGTATAAACATCTCAGGATATACAAGCACGCCGCAGAGGATGTTTACGTAACAACACGCAAACACCGGATATAATTACACACGGAAATACTTGCAGTGAGATTTTTTTTCACCCGGGTCTTTCCAACAAACCCCTTTTAACTCACATTTCTATTAATAATTTAATACTTAAATTAAGAACTACTTTTACAAGCCATTTCCTAATAAATAACCATGTTTTACGTCTGTAAAAATGTGCAGTCTCAGTCTCATGCAGGTACAGGGGATCAAATAGGCTCTGAAGTATAACAAACGTATCTCTAAATATACATACAAGCATAACACCAATCCTTCAACATACATAGAGTTTATTTTTTACATCCAGTTTAGGTTTACAATGTTACACAATCCTTCAACATACAGTTACTAATCGTTCAGCCATAGTGATAAGACGTGTTTATGAGAGCTCTGTAACAGTGTAGCAAATTAGCAAATTAGTGTTTACAATAGCATATGTTTGGATATAAAAATTATACTATTGGGCACACTTGGATTTAAAATAAATATTTGTTTTAGTTTGACAAAGTGACTTAATCATAGTTATATTGATCTACACACACTGTTTTGGACACCCCACTGTTTATATTACCAGTAATGTTATATGGATAGTCTGTGCTTTTAATTCTAAAGAAATTTTTATATTTCTGCTACCATTTATTTTTACAATAAAAGCGAGAAACTACTAACACGTTTTCTTAGAAAATGAAAACCACTACACTTCGTTCAACACTAGATGAAATCAGTACACATGAAATGGAAAGTAGCAAATGTTCTCAGAGTGAGAGTTCAGTAGAACATCAAATAAATACAGGCGATCAATATGATGGGATCTTCTACAGGGTAAAACAGGACGATACAAGGACACACATTACTTTTCTGTCAGATGTGCTGTTCAATCTTTTCACAGCAAAGGTCAAGTCAGATTTTAACTTGCCTGATGACATAGATGTCTATAAAATAACCACCAGAGTGAAGAACGTCTGGTGCTTGGTTAGTCTAGATTTAGACAGTCGCGAGCTGGAGGTATCAGGACCCGCTCACCAAACATGGACGGAAAACAATTTCAAACTGAAAATGGGGCATTTAATGGAGAAATGTGTTAATATTACAAATACAAATTTGAAAGAAATTGCCCAGATGAAATATCTAACAACTACTCAGGACAATCTCTCCATGGTAACACCAAATGGATCTAGTACCCCCAGTGCGACATTGCCATCATCAACAGTAGTAAATGAGGAATTAATTCATGCCATGTGTGAATCAATTAGTGATTTGAAGGGAGAAACTGAGATGCTACGTCAGGAAATGGACACCATAAAACAGCAGCAAACATATGCTGCTGTTCTCAGCAGGGGCACCAGATCACAGGTTGAACCAACAGATCGGCTGTCTCACTCACAGCATGCAGAAAACTGCCATTGTGGACACCAAACAACTTCCCAACCATCAAAGGCTACATCCCAGCAAGAGATTGAAGTGGTGATCAGTCAGAGACACTCCATCAGTGAAGACTCTGTTTTTTCAGACACATCCTTGCATACACCACAGAGACCACCTGCGGCGCAAAAGTCACCTGTTCGCAATACGCAGAAATCAAGTAACCACAAGAAAATATTGATAATGGGCGACTCTATACTGCATAGTGTCAATTCCAAGGGATTAAAACATAATGTCCATAAGCATTCTGTATCGGGAGCAACAATCAAAACACTTATAACAGACATACACCTGTATGATCTGCAACAATTTGATACAGTTATACTGTATATAGGAGGTAACGACCTCTCAAGAAACGCTGATACTGAACTAATTGAAGAGCAGTATGACCAGCTTATTGCCCTCATCAAGGCTGGAAATGAAAACTGCAAAATAGTTTTGTCAAAACTTGCACCTAGAGGCGATGTTGACGTTCACGCAGTAAACATGATAATTGAGCGCTTGTCAGTTCATCTCAAAACTGACTATGTTGACAACTACCGTTCCTTTCACGATAAAAATGGAAAATTATTAACCCGTTTCCTGAATGAAGGGGATCATATTCACCCGTCCAAACCAGGAACCAAGCGAGTACTAGCCACTATAAATGAAACAGTTGAAATTGTGCATGACTTCGCCAAGTGCATTTTTGCCGGAAAACCAGCTCAACAATTTGGCCCAACAGGTAACTTCGCAAATGCAAGAGATGCCAGAAACAGGCGTTATTTTCAACCTAGAAAGTGCTTAAACTGTAATGAAACTAGCCACAACACAGACGAATGCAGACACCGACAACCAGTCAAATGTTGGGCATGTGGTCTCATAGGTCACAAACAGGACGTATGTTGGAACTTTGTATAGGGGCACGGCAATGATGCCAACTATCACAGACACGCAGAAAATCGTTTCAGTGTTTTGAACACGATATGTGAAAATTGTGATTCTTGCATATGTACGTGTGAACATGAGAACAATAACAGTATGCTTTCACTGCCACATTCAATAAAAAGAAGAAGTCAAACAAACAAACAATTACCAAAGTTGCACACTTAACTGATCTATGTCTAAATAAAAAGGGTTTTAATACTGGTCACATTAACATACAGGGATTATCTACAAAAATTGACCAAATTAAATTAATGTTAACCTCTCCTTTAAATGAAATTGACGTGCTTGGAATCAGTGAGACAAAATTTACTAGTGACCATAAAACTGAATCATTCTATGTAGATGGTTTTCAAGTTCCATTTCGAAGGGATAGAATATTAGTAAACAGAGGTGGTGGTTTGATTGTTTATGTTAAAAATGGCGTAAATTGTACTAGAAGAACCGATTTAGAAGATGATAATATAGAAATTATATGGATTGAGATTAAGCCAAATAAAAGTAAACCATTTCTTATTGGCTCAATATACAGACACCCCGAGTCTAGAGTAATATGGAAAGAATATTTTGACGAGCACTTAGAAAAAGTTCAGTTAGAGGAAAAAGTATTAATTATTCTAGGAGATATAAATCGTGATTTACTTAATCCACAGATAAATATAGAATGGTCTAATTATATTTCATCATTAGGGCTTGTTCAAATGGTAAAAGAACCAACAAGAGAATGTCCAAATTCAAAAACTCTCATAGATCATGTTTATACCAATTTTGAAGAAAATATTATATGTGTAAAAGTACAAAAAATTGGGGTTAGTGACCATTATCCAATTTTCTGTACTCGTAAAATAAATTTTAAAGATAAAACAAATACTCACCAATCTATTAAGTATCGGTCTTTTAAAACTTTTGTTGAGGAAAACTTTATTAACGATCTTAAAAGCATATCATGGAGCACGCATGAAAGTTATATAGATGCAAATGACTTACTTAACACCTGGGTGACTAATTTTTCAAGTGTTATTGATAAGCATGTGCCGCTTAGAATACATAGGGTTACAAAGCTCCAACAACCTGATTGGCTTAATTCTGATAGATGCAATAAAGGAAAGAGCTAAATGTAAAGCAAAAAATGATGCTCAAAATTACAGAATTTTAAGAAATAAAGTATGTTATTTGATTAAAGAATCTAAGAAGTCCTCTTATGAAAGAAAAATTGAAGAAGGCAATTCAGATCCAAAGTCAATATGGAAAATATTTAAAGAGCACGGTGCCTCCACAAAAACTTCTCAAAAAGGAAATTCTGTAAATCAGATCAATAAAAACAATGAAGAAATAACAGATAATTTTGAGATGGCTAATGAGTTTAATATTTTTTTTGTAAATATAGCTGCAAATTTAAAAGAACCTATTTCAAACTCAGACTTTACAAAAGTAAAGCAATTTGTAAATCGCACTGTTCCGGACAACATGTACTTTAACATTCCTTTCATAACAGAAGAAAGGGGCGTCCGTGGCCGAGTGGTTAACGTCTCTGACTTGAAATCACTTGCCCCTCACCGCTGTAGGTTCGATCCCTCAGGGGCCTAGGAATCTTTATGTGAGGAAGCTATCCAGCTGGCTTGCGGAACGTCGGTGGTTCTACCCAGGTGCCCGCCCGTGCACGAAAATTGCCCGGAGGGGCACCTGGGGTCTTCCTCCACCAAATGGAAGCTGGAAAGTCGCCATATGACCTTAGCTGTTGGTGCGACTATAAAAGCCAATTCAATCAATCAATCATAACAGAAGAACAAACTCGTAAAATGCTTCTCAGCCTAGATACATCCAAATCCACGGGACTTGACCAAATTGGTCCTAAATTACTAAAATTATCAGCCAATGTAATATCAAAAAGTATTACATATATTATTAATTGTAGTATAAGACAGGAAATTTTCCCAGATACGTGGAAAGCTGCTAAGGTTAATCCCTTATTCAAATCAGGTGCATCTGATAATGTAAACAACTACAGACCAATTTCTATTTTACCAACTCTTTCCAAGTTGATTGAAAAACATGTGCACAACTCATTTGTTGAGTTTTTAAATTATTATAAATTACTATGTAAATCTCAAAGTGGGTTTAGAAAAAGCCACAGCTGCGAAACAGCTTTAGTTCATATGATTGACAAGTGGTTAAAAGGATTGAATGAAGGTAAATTTGTTGGTGTAATAATGGTTGATTTTAGGAAAGCATTTGACTTAGTGGATCATAACATTCTTTTAAAAAAGATGCAGATCTATAAATGTAGTGACACTACAGTTAAGTGGTTTAAATCTTATCTAACAGATAGGAAACAAAATATTTCCCTAAATGGGGTTCTCTCTGATAAACAGTTAATTACATGTGGTGTACCACAAGGCTCTATTTTAGGACCTCTCCTATTCTTATTATTCATAAATGACCTACCTATATGTCTTGATGGTACTGTATCTAATACAGACATTATGCGGATGATACCACTATCTACGATGTTAACACATCAAAAGCAGTAATTGAGCAAAATCTTCAAACTGCTTTAAATACCCTCAATGCTTGGTGCCTAAATAATGGTATGGTTTTAAACACAGAAAAAACTAAAGTGCTCTTAGTTACTACACCTCAAAAGCGTGCAAGACTTGTTAATAACAAATTATCATTAACCTACAATAACATTGAACTGCAACTTACAACAGGTGATAAAATTCTGGGAATGCATATAGATAAACACTTGAAGTGGGATAATCACATTATGTATATTCGTAAGAAAATATCAACCAACATCTGGCTACTGTCAAGAATAAAATCATATATTCCTTTAAATTACCGGATAATATTTTATAAGGCATATGTTCAACCTCATCTAGATTACTGTAATATAATATGGGGAAATACAAAGAAAGCTAACATACAACTGTTATTACGTTTGCAGATAACAGCATGTCGTACTATTTTAGGCGACCAATATACCACACTAAATGAAGCACTAGTTATCATTAATTCCCTTAATATCGAGCAAAGGATATTTCTCCAAAAGGCAAAATTTATGTATAGAGTATCAAAACATGCAGTCTCGTCATATATTTGTGATATGTTTCATCCTACTGTTATCTCGCAGAGAAATCTACGATCTGCTTACGAATTAAATTATATAACGCCAAGACCAAACAAAGAACTATTTAAAGGGAGTATGTCATACGCTGGAACGATTGTGTGGAATAGCATTCCTTCATATATTAGAAAATGTACTTCTTTAAAACGCTTTACATCTAACTGCGTTAAATGGCTGAAAACACAATCATAATGTAATTATTGTAAAAGTATTGTTATGTTTGGCAGTTTTAGAAAATTATTGACATCTTGTGTACTGTGTGGTACTTTATTATGCACACCACCACCTCAAACCATGTATATAATTATGTATATATATTAAGAATGTTGTGTGCATATAGTTGTAAATGTGTGTGCATGTGTGTGTATTTGCATGTATGTATGCGCAATATTGTAAAGGAAATATCACTGTTTTGTTATAGATGTTTTACATGGTACATGTATATGTATGACTTTGCAGAGGGCCCCAAGGGAGATTAGTGTTGGCTAATTGGGTCACCCTCTATAAATAAAGACATTCATTCATTTCACAGGAGAATTTATCTTATATCAAGAATAGCTTTACTGCCGTGATAATACATTATACAATCCTGTAACATACAGGACAATTTATCGTACATCAAGAATAGCTTGACAATGTTACACAATCCTTCAACATACAGGTGAATTTATCTTACATCAAGTATAGCTTTACAATGTTACACAATCCTTCAACATACAGCTGAAGTTATCTTACATCAAGTTTAGGTTTCAGGGTTCTCAATAGCTTTTGGATGAACAGGCCTTTTTGAAAAAGTAACAGGCCTAGGATATGAACAGGCCTTTCTGAAAAAGTAACAGTGCAGTAGCTGTATCTGTATTTAGAGGTAGTGCAGTATGTTGACAATTATATTTATTTACCAAACTTCAACAACACATATCTATTTGAAAATTGTATTCTGAACACCACATATACACATAACTACAAAATTCAACAACAAATACTTTCCATTATCTCTACAAAGTTCAATAACACATACTATCCATGTCACTGTCCTCATCTTTTTTTCTTCTTTTTTATCTTTTTTTTTTATTCTTTTTTTTTTTTTGAACGATTTTGAACCGGCCCAAATGCCATTTGAAGCGGTCATTTCGGCCGGCGGCCGGTTCTTATTGACAACCCTGAGGTTTACAATGTTACACAATCCTTCAACATACAGCTGAAGTTATCTTAAATCAAGTTTAGGTTTACAATGTTACACAATCCTTTAACATACAGCTGAAGTTATCTTAAATCAAGTTTAGGTTTACAATGTTAAACAGTCCTACAACATACAGTAGAATTTACCTTACATCAAGTATAGCTTTACAATGTTAAAACCAATCCGTCAACATACAGGTGAATTTAACTTATATCAAGCATAGTTTTACAATGTTAAAACCTGTCCTTCAACATACAGGTGAATTTAACTTATATCAAGCATAGTTTTACAATGTTAAAACCTGTCCTTCAACATGCAGGTGAATGTTTCTTATATCATGGATATCAAGGCTTAAGCATAGTTTTACAATGTTAAAACAAGTCTTTTAACATAAATGTGAATTTATCTTATAGCAAGCATAGTTTTACAATGTTAAAACCAATCCTTCAATATACAGGTGATTTTATCTCAAGTATAGTTTTACAATGTTAAAACCAATCCTTCATCATACAAGTGATTTTATCTGAAGTATAGCTTAACAAGTCAATATTAAAAGCAATTCTTCAACATCTAGCTTGAGTTTATTGTATAAATTATCCTTGAACATTTAAGAATGATGTAACAACATGTCATCATTGCGTTGTCCTCGATGGTAAGATTTCTTCAAGCCATTAATTCCAATAGTTTCCCGTTCAGTTTTCGGCCTAATTCAACAAAAAATTAAATAGTTGTTTAACATCAACATATAATAGGTTATTAATTACATGTGTTACCATATCCATTCATAATTGTTCATTGCAGAGATGAGATTTTATCTTATTTTCAGTAGGTGATAAAAATTGTGTTACTTAGGTTCTATAGTAAAAAAAGTCTTTGGCAGAGTAAATTTCAAGATTTTGATTTTGAAAGATACATATATTGAATCAGTTTGCATGAATGTGCATGACATATGCAGGGATTTAATACAATCACACTGTAGATCTATACCTTAATTCTACCAGTAAACTTGGCAAACTCCCCGCAGTGGTTACTCCCTCTTTCTGTTACAGTAACCACTGCCACCACACACATTTATCCATAAATCCAGCTATGTTTAACGTTTTGGTTAAATATGTTTTAGGTCGATATTTCAACTTGCTTTGTTCATAATATAGGAAAATAGTGTGAAAAATGGTATCTGGTTATAAAAAAAACTTATTTATATATATAAAAAAAACAATTTTAGCGAATATATATTTAATATGCACACACCGGTTACTTTTAAACAGACATGTATTCCGTTGAGAACATTACATAAGTTGTGCGTTACCTTGCATATTGTTATTTTGCAATCACATGGTCTCATGATTTGTGTGGTGGCAGGGATTATTGGCTACAATATCACTGCGCGGATGTAAACATGGTTGAACATCAGGGATAAATACCGAATGTATTGGTATATCTTATTTCTGGTCACTGACTGATCAGTTCTTTTGATGATGTTCTATCAAAATTATAAATAGTAACATTAACACAAATGGCTTGTTTTTCGTGTATTGCAGGTTTTCATATAGCATACCTTACTAGAAATAGTAACCAATTAAAGACGTAATAATCCAGCATTGTATTACCCCTGTCCAATATCACAGCATGTCCATGCAAGTCAGCCTTTATAGATAAATTGACAAATCAACAATATATATGCAATAAAATATTATTAAAGTCATAGATCTACATACATATATAATATCCATATTAAAGTAAACAATCTAACAAAGGTTCATACCTTGTCGTTGATTGCATGCGTTTATAGTTTGATACCATCAATATTCAAATTCAAAATCTTCAAAAGTTCCATCAATCATCAGTTATCTGTGATTGAAAACATATAAAAACAGTAGCAATTTCGAAAATATCAATTTATAAATGGCGGAATGTACAATAAGGGAGGTAATTGAACTATAGAATATAATATACTATAATAGTGCTTTATTGCCATAAAGGGCCCACAAGGGGCATAATACAACATGTCAAACTTACCAATAAAAACCGGAAAGATATATGAAATATAGTTATATTCATTATATTTATTGATATGCAGCAATTTACTAGATTGCAAAAGGCAACATGATTAAATAAGAGTGCATTCAGATAAAAGTCAGTCTGCCCAAGATTGTGTAATATAGCGAGGTGATAATATCTAACTCAAGAATAGTCTTTAATATGTATTTTATTAAACTACTATCTAATTATATTTCACAATAAAACTATACACAGTTAAAAAACCAGAGTAAATATTCAACTTTGATTAAATGTACAAGTTACAATTCGTAAGCAGTTCTAACGTTCAAAAGTCCGAGCTTAGCAGTCAAAATGAGTCTGAATTAATATCTATCAATCTGTAAGAATCTCCCGAATGAAGGCAATCTCGTATCTTATATAGGGTGGCTATGTCCCACCTCTTTGACTGTCACGTGTGCCCTCGACCATGAACTCTAACCTCCGAAACTGGTTCTAGGACGCCAAATTTGGGGTTGATCGTACAAATCTCCTCTTTTTGGAGTAAACAAATTATTTAGCTTACTTTCCAGACTGCTGATGCGGGGTATTTATATAATTCTCCCAGAGTTGCCCAGTCATTCCATTGTTTCAACAGACAAACCTCTACTTAGACTAAAGGTTATGGTTATACTGTTACTAAATATATACTTAATTGGATTAATTAACTTTCATGCGCATCAGTCATGAACTTTCAGAGGAAATGGTCAAACCCAGGTCTCTACACAAACAACGTAATTAAGCTACTTCTGAGACAAATGACATGCCTGTACCATCACGAGATGACTCATTGTTAGTGCAGTGTCCGATATTTCATAAGTGTTTCTTGATGGACAGAGGCCGTGAATGAATGTTGGTCACCTAGTTTTTCATAGTACATGTAATGACCAGCCATGGGTGCAATATAATAACTTACTTTAAGACCTCCCCAGCTCACTATAACACAATTGCACGCTAAATGTAATACTGCGCGGTTATGGAATGTACCATTGCACGGTGGGCATATTTGGCTTAATTTCCCATCAGAATAATCAAAACTATTTAAGCACATGTGACTGCTTCTATGCCAATAAAAACGTGGGGTTGTTTCCCCTCCCCACCCACCTTTGGTTACGTAGTATTCATGGCAAATTTAGAGAGTATTCAGTACCCACGGCTCGGGTTAAAATAGTATTCAGTACCCACGGCTCGGGTTAAAATAGTATTCAGTACCCACGGCTCGGGTTAAAATAGTATTCAGTACCTACGGCTCGGGTTAAAATAGTATTCAGCACCCACGGCTCGGGTTAAAATAGTATTCAGTACCCACGGCTCGGGTTAAAATAGTATTCAGTACCCACGGCTCGGGTTAAAATAGTATTCAGTACCCACGGCTCGGGTTAAAATAGTATTCATTACTCGGGTTGTCCATGTTAAATAGTACTCGAGTCTAAAATGTAGGAGTATTCAGTACTCAGCTTAAAATTAGAGTGTATGCAGTACTCGGGGGTGGGTGGTGGGATGCCCACAAAAGTTAATATTGTATGATATTTGATAATTATAATTTACGGTTAGAAATTTGGTATTACGTGTGTTATTGTTTTTACTTTTTCCCATGACATTTTGTTAATATATAATAAAAGTATAAGATAACCTACTTACCAACAAGGCACAATACCGTTAGTGTTTGGAGTTGGCGTAATGGTATGGCGGAACAGGCTTACTCAATTGAAATGCGGCTTTCATCGCTGCCAGTTTCGCGTCCGCCGAAACAGTGATATAGACACTGTGATGATTTTGTTTTGGCGTGTTTAATGATTCATAGCTCTATGGTCATCAAAACAGAACATGTGTCTTGCTTAATCTTATTTTGAAATAAACAGCCCAGTACTTTTTAGTACGATTTGCAATTTTCCTGCAAATCTAAGGCAAATAAGTGACCGTTTGCATTTTTTTCTGAGTTCTTTTGGCAAATATGCAGCGAACAAGTTACCGCTTGAAGTTCTTCTAAGTTCATCTTGCGAACATACAGTGAATACATTATTATTTGAAAATTTGACTAAGTTCCTCTGGCAAACATACGGCAAACAATTTACCATTTGCATTTTTTCTAAGTTTTTCCAGCGAACATACTGCGAATAAGTTGACCATTTGCAAATATTCTAAGTTCTTCTAGCGAACAGATTGTGAATATTTTTTCTTTAGTGAATAACCCGCGAACAGTTGAAATTCATTCGCTTTGTATTCGCGGCTAGTTGCGAATGCTTAGCGAATAGTTGCTGCAAACAGACCAGTTCAAAGAATGTTCGCAAAATATTCGCCCAATGTTCACAAATGGACAGGCATTCTGTAAGGGATAAGTCTTTTTTATTGTGTTTATTATAATTATTTTTTTGAAGCTTCCATAACATATTGATACAGGACATATATATTATTTACAGATGTCATCATGCAAAAAGTGTATATTCATGTTTTATAACATGTAACTCACTACCTTTTTTTCTTATTGTGTCAAAAAAATTCAAATGCACAAAGTATCTTATTTTAAATGCAAATATAAACAATAATAGTATGGTCTTCTGCAAACCGATTACCGGAGAAAGGAAATGTTAAATCATGTATTATGTGTAAAAGATATGCATTTGTATATTTTCAACTATACTGTCGAATATGCACACTTAGGTATTTTATGTATAAATATTCATCAATATTAATGTATGCAGCATTATTTATTTTATATAGAACTGTACCAATATATTATCAATTATGCATTATTATACATTTCATTTATATACCTGTATCAGCTTAATTTCAAACATGCGCTGTTTTATATTTCCTGTATATATACACATGTATAAGTATTTCTCATATATAAAAATGCAAAAGAATATTGGAAGATGTTAAAAAATGCCAGTCATATTAATTCAAAGACAAATATCTCAACTTCACAATTTGCAAATTATTTTAAAGCTGTTAATGACCCACATTCTGCATTCTTCCAACCAGATGAAGATATATTATACTTTAACGATCGATATTTAAATGGCGAGTTACAGGTTATGTTTGCTGAACTCGATAACGAAATCACTCGTGCGGAAATATATAAAGGATGCACCGAGTTAACTTTAGGACGTTCAGGAGGCCCGGATTATGTAATAAATGAATTATTTAAATATGGATTTGATCAATTATCGGCATACATAGTTGCACTTTTTAACAAAATATTCGACATGGGTTACTTCCCTTATCATTGGACAGAAGGTTATATAGTACCAATACACAAGAACGGGGATAAAGACTTACCAGAAAATTATCGTGGAATAACTCTTTTAAGTACATTTGGAAAATTGTTCACAAGAATATTAAATACTAGACTAAGTAAATGGGCGGAAGATTATTTTGTATATACGGAAGCCCAGTCGGGCTTTCGTAAAAATATGGGAACAACTGATAATATTTTTATTCTACATGGTATTGTTAACCATATACTAAATGAAAATAAGAAATTGTTTGTTTGCTTTGTAGATTTTACGAAGGCATTTGATTTATTGGTCAGAGATAATATATTTTATAAACTTATCCAATACGGAGTAAGAGGAAAAACGCTAAATATTATAAAGTCGTTATATACAAACGTAAAGTCGCGTATAAAACACCAAAACCAACTTAGTGAAAGTTTTAACTGTTTTATCGGGACCCGTCAGGGGGACTGTTTATCGCCGTTTATATTTTCAATGTACGTAAATGATCTAGAAGAAAACTTTGCTCTAAAAGGTTACAAAGGCGTAGATATTGACACATTAAAACTTATATTACTCCTATATGCAGATTGTACTCTTCTCTGAAATTGAGGCCGGTTTACAAGAAGGGTTGACTATTTTAAAGGAATATTGGCACAGACGGAAACTCGTAGTTAATGTTAATAAAACAAAAGTAATGATTTTTAGGAAGGGGGGAAGACTAAGAAGAAATACGGTATTTATTTATGATGGTAAAGAACTGGAAATTAAAAATCAATTTACGTATCTGGGTTTTACAGTTACACCCGGTGGGTCATTCAATAAAACATTTGAAATATTAGGCGGTCAAGCTTTAAAGGCAATTTTCAAACTGAAGTCATACTTAATTAACTTTGGAGACCTTAAAATAAGCCATACGTTAAATTTATTCGACAAACTTATCCTTCCTATTCTAAACTACGGAGCAGAAATTTGGGGTTTCGCAGGTGCCGAATCTCTAGAAAGGATATACTTGCAATTCTGTAAACAACTACTAGGTGTAAAACGTTCTACACAAAATAACTTTATATATGGCGAACTCGGTAGAACCTCACTAAAAAGTCAACGACTCTCCCATATTATCCGTTTCTGGTTAAAAATAACGCGCACCGACAATAGAAAATATATTAAACAAACATATAATATGATGATCGACGATATCACTAAATACCCAAACAAACAAAATTGGGCAATACAAAATAAAGACTTATTAGAAAAAATGGGCTTTAACGATGTGTGGATTTCTCAAGGAGTCGAAAATATTGACATGTTTTTACATATTTTTAAACAAAGAGCTAGAGACCATTTTATTCAAAATTGGAACGAACAGTTAACCAATTCAAGTAGAGCAAACACTTACATTCTTTTCTCAAACTTTAGTTTTAAAACATATTTAGACATAGGACTGATAAAGAAATTTAGAATAGCCTTAACTAAATTAAGATTATCTTCCCATCGACTAGAAATAGAAACAGGACGATGGCATAAACCACATAAAATACCAAGAGAAGAAAGAAAATGCCAACTCTGTAATTCCTTAGAAGATGAATTCCATTTTGTATTGGAATGTCCTTTATATTATGAATTTAGATGTGATCTTATACCTAAATTTTATTGGAAACGACCAAATGTTTCTAAATTTATTGAGCTTCTCTCTTCAGAAAAGATTAAAACAATAAAAAATCTATCAACATACATTTTTAAGAGCTTTAAGAAACGTGATGATACATATTATAATAAATAACACACTTTTCTCCACTCTGAATACTATTAATATATTTTTTCAATATAATTGGAATATTTCCATTTATTTTCTAAAATTATTTGTCTCGTGTACGTTTTCTTTTGTTTTGTTGTTTGTTTTTCTTTTTTCTTTTGTTCTTTTCAAATTGTTTAAAACAACAACACCTCTTTTATATATGAATCCATAACATGTATCAACTCAGTTAATGCATACCAATATATTGTCAATTACCGGAACTGTATATCATATGCATGTAATTCTGTATTTATCGATATTTGTGAACTCATGGGCAGAATGCCTACTGTTTGAAAATAAAAGATATAATAATATATACACCTTTGTGCGGATACTCACTCATATGTATAGCACACACACGCATACAAAAATTATTTACACATATATGCACATAGGATTTTTCTAAGGTATTGCAGGCATTTAGTATGTCTATGATTAGGTTGTACTAACTGTAAGAATACGTATGGATTACTTTTCTTTTTGGATGTAACCGGGTACAGGTATATGGTGAAAAATCGTTCCTCAACCGGGACTCGAACCCAGCCGGGAACCGATCTCAGGGGAAATGGAACCAGAATTAAAGCGTCAACAGATGGAAGCCCTACGGGAACAGATAGAACAACTAATTGATGAAAGGAACATAGGCGTGGAACGGCATGTTCTCGGTAATGCTGTTGGTGAAAATGTGAACCGACAAATATAACAGGTGGTGAAAAATCGATCCTCAACCGGGACTCGAACCCAGGGTCTCTGGTTTACCGTACCAGCGCTCTAACCACTGAGCTATCGAGGACATACGGTTTGGAATCGATATTTCACCATATACCTGTACCCGGTTACATACACCACCACCAGATTGAAATTCGTCCCTGAATTTCTAATGGAGTTAACTCCAGGCCGGCTGTCAGACTTATTTTCATACTGTTTCATGCTTACAGTCACGGTCCTGTGGTTCCGGACGAGCCCCCAAATATAACAGGTGGTGAAAAATCGCTCCTCAACCGGGACTCGAACCCAGGGTCTCTGGTTTACCGTACCAGGGCTCTAACTACTGAGCTATCGAGGACACACGGTTAGAATCGATATTTCACCATATACCTGTACCCGGTTACATACACCCCCACCAGATCAAAATTCGTTCCTGAATAACTTGAATAATTCCGCTAATATTGCAGTAAAACCATAACCACTATTTTCGCGACATTTATTACCTTTAGGAATATGTTGTCGGGCCTGGTAGCGCAGTTGGTAGCGCGTTGATTGTGAATCCGAAGGTCGCGGGTTCGATCATATCTCCGTCCGATATTCGGCACCTCTTTTCATCACCCGCTGTCGGTGTATCTAAGAAGTTTGCGTAAGCATATGCGTCTACGGTTTCCAACTTCCTTCGCAAAGTTGTCTTTTCTTGCTAAACAGCCGTCAATTTAAATCGACTTTTTGAGTGCAACGGTACATGCGCAGTGAAGCAGTCTATCGGGCATTTAGACCAAGGTAGTCCCACAACCCAGACAGTTTCCAGACGTGAACAGTTTTGACCAAAGCGAGGCTCAAACTCATGTTTGTGATGGGAAAGTGATTACAAGCCAACGGTCTAAAACGTTCTTAACACAAGTGTGAAAGATTCATTTCTGTTAAAAATCGCCAAAAGGCCCGAACGCATTTGTCACATTTGCAAATTGTGATTGTATAATGTATAAACTAATAAACATATGTATATTGTAAAATACTATTGTAACTAATATTGTACCAATAAAAGCTCAGACAAGTTGGAATATCAGGCATTGTGTGACTCACTCCAATTCCTCTAACCACAAGCCACCTCTCCCACCCTTCCCCATGTTTTATTTTATGAAGTTATATCGGTCAGTGAAGAAACCTTGTACACAAATTGAATAACAACAGGTTGGGATTGGATCTCATACCACTGTGTCAAGCAAGGTTCCTATACATAGATAACTAGTTTTCGCTTATTTCCTTTAGTTTGGTAAAGTTTATTGAAACCTTACCATTACATTCCTCTCAGATTCTGAAAGTCTGGAATTGCGTTCAGGTCCAGTGGGTCCAAACCCCAAATAGTGGGGCAGATTGGTGACATATATTGGTAAAATCGGGCATTTTGTGACAAAAGCACCAAACTTAACACATAGCTAGGCAATACACTACTAAACATTTTTGGCTATGGACCCACGTCAGATTTTGAAAAATGGCCGCCATTTTCAAAATGGCCGCCAAATATTCTATAAAGAATTAAAGAAGCCCATAATTAATTGGTTTCATCAAAATTTGTTATTGTAAATACACTAAACTCAGGACATTGATAAACAATAAAATATGCAGTATAATTTGAGTCATTGTTTTCTTCAAAATGGTCGCCATTTTCAAAATGGCCGACAAAAAAATGCTGATTTTTTTTAGAAAGCATTCAAAATGTTGATGTGTTTCACAAATGTGTTGTCTTGATATATTTATGTGTATGTCTATACTTTAATAAATATGGGTTAGATACACCCCCATACTTCAGTGGTAGGGGTTTTAGACATGTATACATACTATGCCAACTCTTAGACTAGTTTGTCTTAGTTGTCTTTAGCCGTAAGCATTTCTGAAGTGTGTTTAAGTTTCAGTCTCATATTTATTAGCGGCTTTTAGTTTATAATAACTCGTAAGGATACATCCACTGACTTGGTAAAACACTATTTAAGGGATACACAACAATCTTGAATTATTTATCTAGCATCCAAATTGATTAATCCAATATCAATTTGACTTTAAAACTTGAATGGAATAATATTTCTTAATCACAGTCACAGTACCCAACGCCCCATTTTTAAAAGACTGTATACATCATTCCTGCTTTGACACATCGTTTGCAACATACTTGTCTCTTTGACTTCTACATTTAATAAGTTCCTGCAAACGCTGAGGCCTGTGTTAGAGTTATGGAGAAAGGCTTCAACACATCCTCTTCCAACCCCAGTCACCTTTTAAACAACTGGGTGTGCTTGAAAACAGCTATAGCAATTGGTTACAACTTGTTGTATCTAGAAACCACTGCATGTCAACAATTCTTTGCGACACTTTTGGAATTGGAAAGCTTGTGCAACCTGAACATAGTATTTCCAGATTTTCCATGAACAGGTTTTACCTCTGAAGATATTTCATTACATCTAGTAAGACTTAGTGTGAAAAGCAACTATTCGCCTTGGTTTATATGAACTAATGAATAGGCAATACAGTGTGCAACGAAGAACCTAAAGTGATTCCTAGCTCCTAAAACTAACCCATGACTCATCTAACTGTATTAACTGTACCATTGCTATTACATGTACTACAACGTCTGTGTCTACTGTATATAGCATACGTTTAATGAAGTATTGTTTGACACATGCCACATGCAACACATGCATTATATCGTATCACCTTAGTGCATTGATCGAGGTCAGTATCAGATTCTCGTTGTCTGATACAAGACACATCTTCATCTCTGTTTTAGTGAACGTGTTTTTAGTTTCTCTTCTATCGCAACCGATTGCTATGCCAGTTAACCAGAGCTCTGATTTGTTTTGCATGATGGCCATCACCTACTAAACATTCTGCAAGTGACATTCAACAATGTATAAAAGAACTTGTTAATCATACTAATTGTTTGCAAGCATTAAAAGGCATTTTAATGCAGCTCGTATGATCTGATTAAAATCAGTAACGTTTGAGACACCCTAATCCGCCGTTAATCGGAACTTAATATGATACATATATATGCGAGAAGAGAAAGCAAGTTATAGAATATGTTGTAAGTTGGTGACCACTGAGGAAAGAAAACATGTTCTGGTTTAACTGTTTTTTAAAGACAGACTTGGTTATGTCACCTATAAGCTCTATTACAAACGTGTCATGAACGTGTCATGCTTTGCATGACATAATTTACCTATTTCTTGAGCAATTCTGTCACACGAGAGTCGTCTATGTAACGTAAGTCAAGTACCAGTACATCCTCAATAGTGTCCTTGAATATACACTCAAGTGATATGAAAACGCAACACGGGAATTTCCGCTATACATTGTATGTACAATATGCTGCTTTTAATCGAATGGTACATGGCTACGTAAGACCTTTCCTTTTGGAAAAAATACTAAAACAACAAATAATACAGCAAATACTATTCCTGCAATGTTTCATTATTCACAGAGTACGTGTTTGGCTCAATCATGTGAGCAAACTTAGGATGCAAAATTTTGCAAACTATTTACGTTAAATACAGTACTGAACTAGCTCAATTTTTCGAAGAGCAACTTCAACATTGATGAAGTTCTTGTTACAAAGTGTAGTATGATTAAAACGTCTACAACATCACAGTTGTGTCCTTTCTCTAGTTAACTGCAACTTTTTTAAAAAAAAACATCTTGGGATTTCTTTGGAATATTATGTGCAATTAAGTGTGCAGTATATACAATATATAGCGGAAATTCCCGTGTTGCGTTTTCATATCACTTGAGTGTATTTTCTAATTCCTCTACTGTGTCACTCAAACTGTCTTGCGAACATCTTTACTTTGTTCATGATGGAAAAAATCAGTCATTTCATAGGCAGCGCCTGATAAATTATTACAATAACCAATGTGGAAGCTGTGATGTGTTTACAGAACCTACTGCACCTTCATCTTCTTTCACAATCTTATATTTCTGCTTGTGAGCTAGTTCATTGGGTATTTATGAGACAATACTAATGAAGTTTGTCTCACACACACAGATGACTAATTTTAAAATTTAAAGTGTAACTGAAGAGTACTGCAATTGCGAACTTTTGGTTGCTCTTTATGACCGTCATGTGCAATACTCAAATGGTCTAAGGCATGCCTTGCTCACACTTCAAATAACTGTAAGCCCGGTTTACCATAAGTGTGGTAATCACGTGATGAAAATTCCCTGATGCATGTGTTATATGCAGTGTCGTAATTGACATAAGGGCACTGATCCACCTATAGTCCTCAAACAAGTCTCAGATTGTTGGAATAACCATTTTAAATACGAAGGCTTCAACGCAAAATGCCATTATGTCACATTGGGTTTCAGGCCAATTTCATTGTTTCTGCTCAGCAACTATATAGTTTAGACACAGTTAAAGTAACATAATGGTACCTGGGTTATTAATTATCTAAATTAATTGATTGATTGATGATTGTCATCGATTGTTTAATTAAATCAATACAGTAATATTTTAATTAAACAAATTTATTAGTAAATGAGTTTAATGCATGCTTTGATAATATAGAAATATTATACTATCGCTGTACCTTTAAGAGTTATGTGCGGTATACATGGAACTTGCATCTAGTAGAATGTAGGATAATATCACGTATCAGTTGACATTTCTATAGCTGAATATGCAGTCTAAAACAGCTGTATTTTCATAACAATTAAAATATCAAATTGTTTTGTATTGGTACAATCACCAAAGATAGGAACATGATTGACGTTAAGGGGTCAATAGTTTGACCCTGCATCTGCAAGTCCATGAATTCTTTTCTGTATGCTTTAGTTAGATGGTTGGTATACATTAATGTATATCTATGGCTGTAGGAAGGTTGGTATACGTTAATGTATATCTCTGGCTGTAGGAAGGCTGGTATACATTTGACGGAAGACACTCTGTAGCATTAGTTTGATGATTCATAATAGACATGATTGTGTATAATATCAGTAGAAAGATATATCACACACGTCCCGGATAATGTACGTGAAGATAAAGCATAATCGTTATACTCAAACTATGAGGCAGTTACCAACGTGGTGTGTACAATATACCGCACTTTAATGTGTAGTGTATGGATGGACATGCGCGTATATGAAGTACAATAGAAACTGTAGTATAGCTAATTAAGTAGGTTTGTAAGCGCGTTACTACCGTCTCGCCGCAGGCGCATATCTAGCTTTTATGGCGATACCGGTAGAGAGCCCGCTTCGCATGCAATCGTAGGCGTTCCGAGTTCAAACCCCGCTGAGTTTTCTAATGTTTAAGGTCATAATTTATATGACGGCAGGGTTGTGGGGGGTTGTTGTGGTAGAGGCAGACAACCCCATGCTTCCTAGGTAGAACGAGTAATGTTTAAATCCGTAAAAATTGACACTTTCTGAGAAGTTTAGGTCCCAGTGGGATTCGCACCCGCAGCGATGTGAGGCGAAAGCTTTACAACGGAATACCTGAGAGAAATTATTCAAATGTCAGGTATGTGAAAACGGGTTTACGCAATCATCACCTCTAGGAGAATGTTTACAACGCAATACCTGAAGGAATTATTCAACTGTCTGGCAATATGTGATAACGTGTTTACGCAATAATCACATCTCACACTACACATGCGTATACATATTGGAGGTGAAATGATTCAGACGACGTTTGTTTGACATTACAGTTACAGTTAATATACTGATATGATCGTGGTAACTTTTACTGCATTTGTTTCATTGATTAATTACATCTAGTTATTACCGAGTATTTGATCATACACCGATACACGTTCATAACCCATTATATATAACTTTGTACCTTACGTTTGATAAGGGCCGTACGGTGCTTCGGTATTTTCCGTGCGACAACGGAACAACCCCGTAGATTTCCGTTACCCGGTATTTTTAACAGTTACGTAAATCGATTCATCAATCCCGATTGCGTACCGCGATGTTTCCCAACAGAGTGATGCTGTCGGTCTATTTTGCATACGATATTGATGTCATGGCTTTATTACACGTCCACACCGTAAGTTATATGATGCATGGAGAAATAATAATCCAAAACTAAAATAAGGTCAACAATTGCAAAAGCCGCAATTGAGTCTGTTCAT
Organism: Cyrtodaria siliqua; assembly: GCA_037043455.1. Classification (NCBI taxonomy): domain Eukaryota; kingdom Metazoa; phylum Mollusca; class Bivalvia; order Adapedonta; family Hiatellidae; genus Cyrtodaria; species Cyrtodaria siliqua. The sequence continues at coordinate 130,253 of JAWPHD010002830.1, read as the reverse complement.
GACAGGTAATGTATGAAGCAACACCCCCAAGCTCCGACTTAAGCGGGGCATACTGGTACGGTTTCAGATAATCAAGGTGACAAAAGTATATTATTTAACGCTTATTGAGAACAAAGTATACTACTTTACACATGGTACAACATATTGAACTGTTAAATATCTACAGACTAAGCACAGTGTATACAGTCGTACATGTAAACACAATCGAACAACATACATCATAAAGTATTCCTAATGTGTTTTACTAGTTTTAAAATTATATAAAATACAATGTTGGATTTTACTTTTAAAAGTTTGATTGTCCCGAGATTTGTTTAGACTAGCCCCACGACGGACAACCATTTATGAAAGAGAGACTAGCCCGAATCCAGACTGGACTAGCACCGGGTGTCGGGCTATCCTATTATTTGAACATTGAACTGGTAGAGAAGTGGCTAACTTAACCAAAACACAAAAGTATATGTCAGGTTATTCACATTGTACTACTGCTTGTAGGACACGCTGCTATCGGCGAAATGTGTGTAGTTCTATATATGTATGGCTTTTGGTGTCCGAGACATTAATCGGAAACTTGCATGTAACACATGCATGTAATTAACGAAGTACGAGAAGTAGGTCAAGGCCATTCAGTGACCTACCTTTGGTAGGAATATACTGCTGTCATGGATATGTAAGCGTGTGTGAAGTTTGAACGCTTTATAGTTTCTGGGAAGTGGAGTTGCATGTAAAACAAATAAAAACGAAATTGCCAACAATTTATTACAAAACAACAATTACCAAGAGCGCCACCTAATGGGGCATTATACGTCCGCTCTTACAGTTTTTATGCTTAAAGCATTTCCTAGGCGATAGGTCAATGTAACCCTTACCGTTGACCTTTTAACAAAAAAATAACTGATAGAGGATGTTGTTTAACCATGAGCACTATTTGTATAAAGTTTCAAGACTGTAGATCAAATATTCGTGAATAACAGCTGGGAAGGAAGTTGTCATGATCAGGTCACAGTGACCTTGACATCTGACTTACTAAGCTATAACTTAATAGAGGTTGTTGTTTTAACTTGGGTCCTATTTCTTCAATAATTGTAGGTCTAATAGTTATAAGTTTCAGAGAGGATTTAGTCATTGTCAGTTCAATGTGACCTTGACGACCTACTGAACCGAAAAGTAATAGGCTTCCTCCTCTAACCATGGACATTAGTTTGCGTATTATACTCCTGGGGTTGAATATGAACTGGTGACCTTGACTTTTGACCTAAAAAGCAAAAGGGTTCGCCTCTGACTAAACGCAATGCAGCTATGAAGTTTCATGAGTGCAAGGGTTGTGGTTTCACAGTTATATGGCGGAATACATATTTCCATATAAGGTCATAAAAGGTCATGAGGACCTTGATATTTGGCCTATTGACAACAAAGACAATATAAGGTCTTAATCTTGCCAATGACAATGCACATACGAAGTTTCATCTGTAGGGGTGTTATGGTTTTGATGTTATCGCGCAGAATGCATATTACAACATAAGGTCATAGCGACCTTGACCATTGACCTGCTTACTCGAATGAAATACAATATTGTCTCTTACCATGGGCAATGTACTCATGAAGTGTCATGAGTGTAGGTTTTATGGTTTTGAAATTATCCCATAAAATGCATATTTCCATATAATTTCACGGTGACCTTGACCTTTGACCAAATTACCCGAATCAATTGGGTTCCTCCTCTCACCAAAGTCAATAAACCTATCAAATTCTTGAGTGTGGGTGTTATAGTTTCGAAGTTATCGCGAAGAATGCCTATTTCCATATAAGGTCATGGTCACCTTGACCTTTGTCACACTGAACCATAATCAATAGGTTCCTCCTCTCACCAAAGGCAATGCACCTGAAGTTTCATAATTGTGGGTATTACGGTTTCGAAGTTATCAGATGGAATGTCTATTTCCATATAAGGTCTAGTGACCTTGACCTCTGACCTACTGGCCCTAAAAAACTGTAGGGTTCCTTCTTTCACTTAGGGCAATGTATCTATTAAGTTTTATGAGGGCAGGTGTTATGATGTTGAATGTATTGTGCGGAATGCATGATTCCATATAAGATCTCTGTGACCTAGACATTTGACCTACTGGCCCCAAAAACAATAGAGTACCTCCTCTCAACAAGGCAATGTACCTATGAGTTTGATGAGTAGGTGTTACGGTTTTGAATTTATTGTGTGGAATGCATATTTCAATATAAGGACAGTATTACCTTGACCTTTGACCCACTGAGCCCAAAAGAAAGTGGGTGCCTGTTTTCAACAAGGCCGATGAACCTATGAAGTTTTATGAGTGTAGATGTTACGGTTTTGAAGTTACCATGTGGAATTCATAAAAGGTCAGTAACCTTGACCTCTGACCCCAAAAGCAATAGAGTTCCTGCTTTCACCAATGGTGATTAACCTATGAACTGCGGGCTGGCAGGCGGGCGGGCGGGCGGGCCGACGGGCGGGCGGGCGGTCGGGAGGGCGGGCGGGCGGGCGACTTGACGGTCAGGCAGACAGGGAGACAACCCCATGCCATAATACGTCCCGTTTTTCAAACAGGCGTATAAAAAATACAAACAATTTATTACAAAACAACAATTCAAAAGTACAAACAAATAATTATTAAGCAGTACCTAAAATCCGAAGAAAAAAACATGAACTGGAAACACATTCATAACATTTTACAGTATAAATGAACTCTAAAAAACGCCTCAAGGAGCATTTTGTTTTGTAGGTGCCTATATACAATTGTCGTACGATAACGTCGTATATTCTGACTCTGTCTTCTCTGTAAGGCACCGTACAACGGAACTACCGCGTCGATTGTCGTAATTTGGTATTTGTGACGGTTACGGAAATCGACGAGGCAATTCTGGCCAACACCGTGCTAAATGGAAGAGATCCAAATTCGATATTTAGTCATCAGAAATGGAGTTTCTGAACCAGCCGGGATTTCACTTTGAGTATATTACAGTTTCCGAAATCTCACGTACCAACCTAGTTCAACAAGTGTCTATACTATCATTTTTATCGGGTTGTATATAAAAATAGTATGGCTGGTTCCCACACAGGGTATGTTACATGTATCGGGATGACAGTTCAATCAAACAGTTTGTCATGTATGTATGAACAGTTGACATTGTACGTCTACTCGACGGGAGTTATATACGGATATTTTAATGATCAATATATTAAATACTTTGCCATACACACATGTTTTTAATATATGTATAGTACTTATATACGCCATGGCTGTCCATATGGTCCATATGATACACTTTACCTAAGTAGTCGTTCAGATGTACGGATGCACACATGTCTTTAAAGATGCCTCGAATGACTAAATTCTGCAATGCGTTAGCTTCAAGTATCTGGTGTATCGTATGTATGCCTACTTATGTGTTTGTAAAGCTTCCTAGACATGGTAAATCGTTTACTGCACACGCTACACTTATATGGTGTCTCGGCAGTATGTAGGCGCAGATGACTTTTAAGCTTATCTGACCTGGTAAATCCTTTACTGCATAAGCTGCACTTATATGGTGTCTCACCAGTATGTATGCGCATATGAATGTTACGATGGCCAGACATGGTATATCCTTTACAGCACACACTACACTAATACGGTTTCTCACCCGTATGTATAAGCATGTGACTGTTAAGATTGCCTGACGCGGTAAATCCTTTACTGCACACGCTACAGTTATATGGTTTCTCACCTGTATGAATGCGCATATGACTGTTACGATTGCCTGACGTGGTAAATCCTTTACTGCACACGCTACACTTATAAGGTTTCTCACCTGTATGTATGTGCATATGACTGTTAAGAGTGCCTGACTGGGTAAATCCTTTACTGCACACGCTACACTTATATGGTGTCTCGCCAGTATGTACGGGCAGATGACTTTTAAGCTTCTCTGACCTGGTAAATCCTTTACTGCACACGCTACACTTATATGGTTTCTCACCTGTATGTATGAGCATATGACTGTTACGATGGCCCGACATGGTAAATCCTTTACTGCACACGCTACACTTATAAGGTGTCTCACCTGTATGTATGCGCATATGCCTGTTAAGATTGCCTGACTTGGTAAATCCTTTGCTGCACATCGTGCACTGGAACGTCAACTGTCCTGTATCCATGTTTATTGAAAGACTACTTTGCCTATTGTTTTGTTGTCGAAATGCGGTTTCTGAAACAAAATAATATGCATACTCAAATTGATATTATGTAATAGTTCAGTTTAACGCGTATGACATAATTAATATTGCCTGTGTGTAACAAGCACATCGATGGAACGATGGATACTTTGTTTGAAGTTACATGAAGTTCTATCGGTTATCATAAAGTATACAGTTAAAACTGTACAGAATAAAAATGTATGTAGATCTTCTCATATGGAGTTCAAAAGCAATAACATACAGCTGCGTACCCATTAAAACAAGATATCGGGACCTGCCGGACGGCCGTACAGACAGAGGTACAGACAGACGGAGACAGACAGACGGAGACATACAGACAGATTGCTCATTTCACTCTATCATTGTTTGAAGTTTCAATGAAGTCCCATTAGTAGTTTTCTAGTTATGCTCCATCTATCGCTGTGTGATGTGTGAAATTTTATTGCGATCCCAGTCATTTTCTTTTTTTAGTTATGCCCCGAACACAAATTGTAATTATGAGAATATAATTACAAGGGTAATAGTTATAGTTCTTCCACTCATTGCCCTCCATCACTGTGTGAAGTTCAGGCCTGCCAAAACTGTTTAACAGAAAATCCTGAGATTTTTAAAATTAAAGATTTAAAGCAAACATTATTATTTTTTTAATTCGCAAACTTTATTTTCACACTTTTTTTTAAAGCACAAATTTAAATTATAGAAAATAATAGATAAGCATACTTCAACAAAAATAGTTTTAAGGGAGGACTGCATAATTCGATTAGAAAGACTTGGTTAAATTTCTGCCACAACTGTTTTTTCATGAAGTGCACTTACCTTATTACACATATGCCTGCTAAATGCAAATACAGTCTTTATAACACTAAAACAAATTATAGTCATCGTAGCTGTTATAGTGATACACCATCTAAGGATTTGCTAGTTCCTCACACTTGCTATTTCAATTAGCTTTTAAAGAAGCCACAGATATGCACATGTCGTTATGTCACTGAAGGAACTAATGATATCCTTAGGTGTTAATGTTATATTCAGACAGTGCTTACACGGACGACCCCGATTAATTCGACACTTGTTAATACTCTCTGACTAGGGAGCAAATTCGGGAAATAGCTGATAAACTGTGAAAATATAGCTGTTATATCATGAACATTTTGTTTTGATGGAAAATCCGGAGATTGAACACTTAAATTCGGAGATACGGAAAGCGACTGAAAAATCCGGAGATTTGGCAGGCCTGGTAGTAGTTCCTGGGTTATGCTCCGGACAAGAATTATAAGTATAAACTTACAAAGGGCATGACTCTATTTTATTTTGAATGAAGATAGAGCTAGGAGTCAAGTATCATTAAGTGAAATTTCACTGCAGTACCATAAGTAGTTTATGGGTTATGCTCCGCTCCGGACAAGAATTATACGTATAACTTTACATAGGGTATTAACTCTAATTTGATAGAGTTATGCTGGTTATGCATAGCACTACCTCGCCCATGATCCGAGCAAGTAATCTAAAATGTTCTGACGATATCACAACACAAGTTAATAGCTTTAAAGACACAGTTGAACACACATTTGTCTCTTAAGTTAATGGCTTTAAAGACACTGAGTGGAAACCATCTTCCAATTTATAGAAACAGTTATGTTAGATCTTAAACGAAAATTAACTTAGTGAACTAAAGTCATGGTTCTATGTAAAGTATTTGAGCTTGACCAAAGCAACCTTGGAGAGAAATGGTATCAAAGGATCTTGGAATCCACCTTTAATCCAAGATGTTTTTACCTGAATATTAGTTTCTTTTTCATATAATAGAGAAACTATTAACCTTGACCAGAGTAACCTGTAAAACAATATCAAGCCTCATATCCATATGTTTAGGAATATGTCTGACATGTCCTCTTCTTACATTTCTATCACTATATATTGTTTTTCTGTCTATAGTAACTTTAACACTGACCTTGACCAAATGAAATGATAATCGATCAAAAACCTCGTTATACAATGGAAACTTTAGCCATGACATATATAATTTTACCGGATTTACTGTTTGGAAACCTTGTAAAATCATATTTAAGATGTTATAGTAAGAACAGAAGTTACTAATGGTCATACTGTCTCAATTTTGCAGGAATTAACAAGAAACAGATTGTTTGTTTGTATGGTGTTTTACGTCATTTTCAACACATGTAAATAAATACTGAAAAGTGGATCCCTTGGCAGCAACAAACACAAACAAGAGATAAAAGTAGCAGACTTGGTTTTATTGAGTCTGTTCAATGTTATATATGACGACCGATTTTGTTTTCGTGGTGGAGGCGACCACCTACTGTTCCTGGGTATAACCAGTACTGTACACTTTCCGCCTTCCGTAAGAATCGATACTTCCTCACTTACAAGTCGAGCTCCCAGTGAGATTCGAACCCGCAGCAGTGCATGGCATAACGTCGTTAAACCATTTAAACATATCTGTAAGGTTAGCCTCTACTCTACTGTCATATACTCAGTACGTTTAAAAACGTAACAGGTTTGATTTTCGATTATTTTCAGTCCATTGTTATTTTGTTTTACGGTTAACATGGCGACAAATAGTTGGTAAGATTTGATCTGCTTCTTTCAGTTAAAACACATTTTGCAAGAGGAATTTTTACGTCTCTAAAAATTCAAATCTACCGAGTGTACTACGAAATAACAATGCATTACTTGTAAAAACCACGTGCTATAGATGGAAGTGTGAAGAGAAGTATAATAAATATGAAAAGTATATCCTTTGGAAGCAACAAACGCGAACACGAGATAAAAGTAGCAGACTAGGTTTTATTGAGCTTGTTCATGAGAGGTATAAACTTCATAGTCATTTAAATAGCGTTACAAATACAGACACTCGGCCATATCTTGTCTTTATGGCGAATTCGTGCTTTCATCAGCTCATGGAATTTGGGTATTTACGTAATCACATGAATGCAGGACACCACATCCCAGGACTGGAACACACGACGTTCTGATTAAGTCAGACGTACCATCACTGAGCTATATAGCTTCTTGTTCAGTACTATCCATCACAATGGAACATAACTTTTACATTGTACAACGCGCCTCAAGATGTATTATATAGTTCATCATGTCGCACAGGTAAATTAACCTTGTGTGGTTTAAAACAATACCTTATCAAATTCGAACTCGAATTCATTCGCAAGACAACTTCATTTTGTTGTGTAAAACCTATTTAGTATTAGCAACCTAACAAAGTATCGACAAATATCGGTAGTGTATTGGTTATCTATTTGAAAAGCAAATAAGAACGTAATTGTCTTAATGTTCCAAGTTCAATTCCCGCTCAGGGCAACTATTTGTAGTAAATATATTCGAAAGCCGTATATTTACCTCTAAGAAGGCTGGATGATAATGTGATATGTTACGCATCGATTACCGGCTTACTATAACTACCGACTTCTTGCAATGGACGGATGCTCGTCGAACTGAAACTGCTTCACCCGTGGCTCAATCATATGCATGAGTTAGTTAAGTAGCTTACGATTCAGAACTATGGCATTTAAAAGTTGAACATATGGTACACATACTATAAACGTCAATATGTACAAAGGCAAATGAAAGTAATCCGAGCAATCTCTGGCCCTAGAAGACTTTTTTTCTTTTTTTTCTTTTTTCTTTGGCTTTTTCGAAATGTTACAATAATTTCGCCTAAAACATAAATCAATTACTGTTAATGTACACATACCGAATATACAAGGTGGTCGTGCGCGATATTTTGGCATATTGTCCTTCTTAGAAGGGTGGTAACGGATGTAATTCAAAGGGTTGTTTTGTGTTCCAAATAACAGGATGTTGGTGATCGATATAATATTTCTGTTTTATTGCACGCAAGTACCCCAAAAGTCAAACGTGTCATACCGAATACACAGGTATCGCATCGTATTACTAATTTTAAACTTAAACAGCAAAATTTGAGACGAAAACAAAGGCTATACAGAAATCCAAGGCCGTCATTCAAATCTACACAATAATGGCAATACAAAGGAATAATTATTTTTAATATCGAATCATAAATAAAACAGGAGTTTCACTTAGAATGTTTATATATTTATGAAAAATAAAGGCGATTTTATTGATGAATTTTCAATCAAATTCAACTGCGTAATTTGCGAACAAAACAAAGGCTATACAGAAATACAAAGCCGTCAAGCAACTCTACACAATAATGGCATTACGAAGGAATAATTTCTTTGAATATCGTAACGTAAATGAAAGAGAAGTTAAATTTCAAGAATGTACATACTCGATTTCAAGCCGCAAATGGCGAAATGTGTAGAAAAATGAAAATCAACACAGCTATCGAGCGTATTTTCGCCGCTAAAAACCAAGTTATAATATTAAAAGCAATACATGCATATTTAAATAACTAACCTCGATATTTGAAAAAGATCGTGAAGTAGTATGTTAATAATTCAGCTTTATGTCAGCATCAACTCATTTCAGGATAATCGATCGCGTCAAAAATAGCCACCGCGCACATGTTACCCTAGCAGGTACCCTGTTGTTTACCGCAAACTAATCAGGGAACCAGCTTATGGACCATTCGGCGGATAAATCGGAAATTAACAAGGGGCGTATAGGGAGTTTCAAATCCAGTGTACATATAGGTCTCACATCACAATTAATTTTCCCATAGGGTTACTGTACAGCCTTTTCCAACATCTGAGCTTCAAAGCAGGGCAGCAGACATTGTTGTTGGTTTAATATCTTCAGTATAGCCAAGACCAGTAAATTAAAACAATAAAATATATAAGTTAGCCAGGTTGGTTTTTTTTCTCGCTCATGTTTTGTGAACCCTATGGAAAATACAAAATTCATACACTATCTAGCTGAATATGTGGTGCTTCGGTCAAACAATTCTGAAATTTAAATGAAACCTCATATCAACATGGGATTTTCTGTATCATATGTCTTTTACACTGCAGATGTATGCTTAAGCAAAGAAAAACCTATTTTTCAAATTAAAAATTGCCTAAAATTGAAAAAAAATAGAATTATTTTCTGTTTTCCTTTTGTCTCTAGGTCCGTGAGCTTTCAGGGGAGATAATAGAGGTTTGAGACCTGTATATCCATGACTTTAAGACTTATAGAAAAAAGTTATAACATTTCAATCCGATAATCACATACATTTGTTTCAGTCAAAATGGAGAGAACTGTAATTTGTGTTGTAACAATGTGTGATTCCATTCTGATGCGTGTGTTGTGAGGAAAAAACGATATGTAATGCATGTATTTCTATCGATATTGTAACATAACTGCAATAAAGTGAACAATCTAAAAAGTTCATACCTTTTCGTTGATTGTATGCGTAACCGTTTATAGTTTGAAACGATCATTTTTCAAATTAAGATTCTCCAAATGTAACACCAATCATCAATTATCCCTGATTGACGAACCTGAACAGATATAGACTAACACACCAAGATTAAGTTGTAAATGGCGAAATAAACGTTAATTTATGAACGTAAAATAACCGTTAACTGCACTTTAACGATAGTTTTCACGACTCACTCACTGAAAATGGTTATATGGCACCTACAGAAATGACCGTCCCATGCCACTCTTTCCATTTAAATCGAGATAAAAGCATATGCTTCAAGAAAATAAACTGTCTTCGTTATTATATTAACTTTTAGTTTTGTGCCTATATTTGTAGCATGCCTGGTGATTGAATTGTTTGACGTTTGTGATTGCACTGTTTTAATTCCAAACTAAATAAGTATTTGATAGTAGTATAGAAACTGGGGGTACCAGCGCAGTTTGCTCTCTGAAATCCCCTACACGGAAAGCTGGAAAATTTGCGTATTTTGGCATGGCCAATAAGCTAAAATCACCAGAAAAACAGTTTTTCCTCGGGATCACCTCCATGAAAAGTTGACAAAATTGCGTGATTTAGCAAAAAAAACTAAGCTAAAAAAAACTAATCGGAGACCTCAGTTAGTCCCAAGACGAGGTGACACTGTGCTGTCAAGCCTCGCCAACAAATTTAAAACTATTTTTTTCAAACTCCAGAGGGCAAACTCCACTGGAACCCCCAGTTTCTATACTACTCATAAATAATTGATAATATAACTTGCTACTTCTATTTTTCTGCTTGGCTGCTAAACAAAATCAGAAGGAACAAAGCAATCATCTTCATCATTACTATACATATCACACTCGATCACGGAATATTTTATTTTTCTGCATTTACATTTTAAATAAGCTTTCTATTGATATAATCAAGTTTTTCTAGATAATAATACATTTCTAATTGTAATAGCCAGCATCTCTAATATTTCGATATCTTTGACTGGGCGATATTTCAACATGAGTTGACGTGTGTATTCAACCAACAGATATATAAACAGTGATAAGTACATATACGGTTAGACATTTTGTTTTTATGTGTTTTTATCATAAAATGCATATACGGTATGACTCATTTTTTCATATATAATAAAATAATAACACAATATAATTACCAACAATGCACACTCTCGTTACTGTCTGGAGTTTATCAGCTGGCGTATAGTGGACCAGGTTTACTCAATTAAAATATGGCTGTCGTCTCTTCAGGCTTTGCGTCCACGTAAACATTAATATTGACATTGTACTTATATATATTTTGTTTCGGCGTGTTGAAGGATTCATTACTATATGGTCATGCAAAACAAAATATGTTTTGCCTAATCTTGTACTTAACAGATATAATTGATTGGTATTTAAATATACGGGTTTTACCAAATAATGCATAAGGACGAATTATCAGTCGAATTTATCGATCAAACACGAGTGACACTAATTATAAATAAGTAACACAGACAGGAAGTCTTAATTACAACTGACTCTGGTGTCAATTACCGTAACATACTCGTTAAATAGCTGACTCTTCCGAATATTATCTAGTATCCAGTAAGTAGGTATCCACAGTCAGGTATCAAATCACTATAATTATAATTTATTTGGTGCATTTACAGATCATTCCATGGCTGCGCTGCTTGCGTTAATTTTCATTGAATATGTACGAAGAGTTTCAAGAAAGTAAGTTGCGTACGTTATTAAATTACCACTTATCAGATAGCATATGTTATATAATAACATGCCTGATGAATGAATTGTTTAACGTTTGTGATTACACTGGTGTCATGGTTAACTAAATAAGCATCTGTTTTATTATACGTAAGTAGTTAAACTTGTATTTTATCCGGCGTATAAATCAAATGTTCAATTTTCGATTCAAACAAATTATGATACAAACATTGTAAAGTAATATGTAAACCAACAAGTGAGAATAAGTTTCATATCGCAGATACGAGTAATACATGTATATTTATATAGAACACAACTCTTCTATTTAAACAACATATCTCGTCTTTTAATGTAGGTTTCAAGACAGTTAGAAACTATTCTTGTACTTGCTTTTACATAACACACTCATAAGAGAAGGGGAAGAATTGTCTGTAATAAATGCATGAAATACTTGGTTTCTTACAACCTTGTACGAGGGGTGATTAAGAAATAATGCGATTCATATAAATATTGGGATAAACATTATAATCATGTTTAATGAAAATATAACAAGCGGTTATCAAGATATGACTATCGACGTACACATTTTTATCAATTAAAGGGCAACAACTCCGGCGTTACAGGGAGATTCTGGAAAAAAATAGATACGTCTCATCCCACTATCAGAATAAACATTATTACCAAGTGTAATGAAAATCCAACCTGCAGTTATGAAGATATGGCTCCGGACGGAAGGACGGACAACGCCAAATTAATATCCCTCCGCCTTCGGTGGGGGATAATAATCGAAACCTGGATAAAATGTATCCTCTTCATCATTACTGCATCTGTGGCACTGCCACACCATTGTGATTTAATCTTCTGCATCAAACCATTCTTCAACACTCGTAGAAACTTTTGCACAATTATTTTGTGTGTATTTGGGCAATTTTAGATTTTGAAAACATTTTGCCGAAAGGGGGACCAGAAAGTTATGTTATACCACAAATTATTTAGTGATGGGTGACAAGACAGTCGCGAAACTTTATTTAATATTGACACTAAATATATTTAAATTAATAATAGGATTACATATTTGGAGGCGGGACAGTGACTCACCTTTACTTTACCTAGTAAATGTAAGGTACTACCTTTATTTGGTTGGTGAGAAAATGATTGATTCAATATCACTATTGAATAACATATTTCGATGTGCATTTATTTACAGTTGCTAATTACCTTTTATTTATTATTTATATTAAATACAAAATAATTTTAAAATTAATATTGCGAGGTGGGTGACATGATAGTCACTAACTTTTTCATTAACAAAACATCCTTTAAAACAAAGTCAGACATGAAATATCATACACTATGCTAAAATTCTGGAACAAAGACAAAGACAGTCTGTACCTAGATACACATGATGGCAGGTTGCACATGGCGCATACTTGATTGTTAAAGTAATTGCATCCAGTTTGAATGCTATCACTGTTCAGTTTAATTGAAATTTGAGATCCAGAGACTTGAAATTTGTATTTTTATTTATTAAAAAACTTCCAGTGTGGGAAATATATTTATCATGTTGCAGTAGTGTAATAAATATGCAAATGCAGGCCGAATAATCGTTCTTTCTTTCCCATTCAGCTCAATGTGCATTTAAAATACAGTATTATGCTTAAGGACTATCGGTCAGCCATCTTTGAAAAAAAACACCAAAATGGATGGGGTCTGATTAATTGAAATTTTCATCAACATTCATATTATAGGCATGAACATTGTCAATGATATAATAGATGACATTGATGCAACACTATTGATGTGAACATAATATCAGAAACAATATTTATTTGGCAGAAATAGTGCCCTTTATATTCGAAAAGTTTAGTGCAATTTTACTCTAAGATGTTTTATTTTTTATGTTAAATAAATTTGTCCATAGAATTGTCCATTTATCTACAAATGGCACACGAGACATCATTTCTAAATTAAATACGGCATGTTATCACATCATCCACATTTTAAAGTCAATCATTGTAAAACAAGAAATCCGTGGATTCACCTGTCTCGCCTAACGGGGGCTGGACTTAAAAATAAAAAGGTCAATGATGCTTAAATGAAAGTTTGTAAACATTTTAGTAATTAAAAACAATCGAGTTTCCCGTTTGCTGAGATGACATTTAAGTGCATTTATTTAAAAACAAAATGCCATTCTATTAAAACCAAGAGGCCCAAGAGGGCCTGTAGATGCTCTACTGGCTAAGACGGCTCTAATATCAAGGGTTGTCGACATAAAATTCCCATCAGTAGTTTTTGTAAAACATTGCAAAAACAACAGGGATAGGATGGCCTTAGATCGCTCACCTGGTAATCATGGGCAATATGTCTGCTATGTCTAGTCTGGCATGGGCATTTTTTAATTTGTCCCACTTTCTTCTATGAATGAAATTTCATAAAAATGGGTTGAGTGGGAGGGTTTATATTAACATTCTAAACAAATATGGTAAAGATCAGATAAAAAATGAAGTAACTACAGTAAATCTGTAGTTACTTCATTTTTTACAAAGGAAAATACAAAAATACAATATAGCATTTTTCAACAAATCAAGGGCCATAACCTGTCGTTACTAACTAGATCTAGCTGGTTTTCGAACTTGTCGAAAATTTCATTGATATACCATGCTTTGCACAACTAGACATCATACTGAGGCTTCCTGCCAAATTTTGTAGAAATGCAACAAGTCGTTTAGGAGGAGTAGCGCCGACAAGAAATTTAAAGTAAAAATGTCAAAGTGCCATAACTCCTTCATAAATCAGCAAACTGGAACTAAAGCCCAACTAGACATCTTACCGATGCTTCCTGCCAAGTTTCGAGGAGTAGCGTTGACAAGAAATTTAAAAAAAAATGTCAATGGGCTGTAACTCCATCAGAAATCAATGAACCGGAAAAAAATGCAATAGGCACAGCAATGCTTACTGCTAACACGGTGTTAACACCAAAAAAATTAGAACAAAAAAATAATGAAATAAGAAAATTAAAAAATTAATAAATAAATAATCAAGAATTTAAAAAAAAAAATGTCAAGAGGATGTTACTCCATCAAAAATCAATGAACCGGAAAAAAAAATACAATAGGCACAGCAATACTTCCTGCTAACATGGCGTTGACACCAAAAAAAAAAAAATAATGAAATAAGAAAATTAAAATATATATATATATATATATATATATATAAAAAATCAAAAAAATAAAATAAAATTCGAACAAAATAAATAATTAAAACCAAAAAAAAATCAAAAATCAAAAATCAAAAAAAAAATACTAATAATGAAAAAAAGGCAAAACATCTGGTAAAGTTTGGTAAAGATCAGATAAAAAATGAAAGCCCTATCGTATTAACGAGGCTGAATATAGCATTTTTAACTAAATCAAGGGCCATAACTCCGCTGTTATTGGTTCGATCTGGCTGGTTTTCGAACTTGTGAGAGCTTTCATTGATATTAACAATCTGGTAAAGTTTGGTAAAGATCGGATGAAAAATGAAGGCCTTTGGCCAGTAGAGCTAAAAATCATCAGCTCCAAAACGTAGGTCAAGGTCATACATGAAATCCAGGCATCCAAAAAAAAGATGCACTGACGAAGACACAGCTACGTCAAAATAGAATATGTTTTCTTCCAAAGATTAAGCTATAAATTAGGTTTTAAACATGTAGTGCATAATTCTAGTTCATGAGAAAGTGATGTAAATGTAACAATTAAAGTTATCTGCCCTTTGCTAGGATGGTGAAGGTCACATCCACATTTGCTTTGTCACGTTGCAATGTACCACTCAAGATACAACTATAAGCAAAGTTTGAAAGGTCTTAGTGCATACAGTTTGTGAAAAAGTGACCTAAACGCCAAAGTTGAAGGTAAAAATTATAAGGTTATCTGCCCTTGCCTGGAGGGTCAAGGTCACTTCCACATTTGCTTTGTCACGTTGCGATGTACCACTCAAGATACAACTATAAGCAAAGTTTTAAAGGTTTAGTGCATACAGTTTGTGAAAAAGTGACCTTAACGCAAAAGTTGAACCTAAAAATTATTAAGTTATCTGCCCTTTGTTTGGAGGGTCAAGGTCACTTCCACATTTGCTTTGTCACGTTGCCATGTACCACCCAAGATACAACTATAAGCAAAGTTTAAAAGGTCTAGTGCATAAAGTTTGTGAAAAATTGACCTAAACGCAAAAGTTGAACCTACAAATTAGTAAGTTATCTGCCCTTTGCTTGTAGGATCAAAGTCCCTTCCACATTTGCTTTATCACGTTGCGATGTACCACCCGTGATACAACTATAAGCAAAGTTTGAAAGGTCTAGTGCATACAGTTTGTGAGAAAATGACCTAAACGCAAAACTTGAACCTAAAAATAAGTAAGTTATCTGCCCTTTGCTTGGAGGGTCAAGGTCACTTCCACATTTGCTTTGTCACGTTGCGATGTACCACCCATGATACAACTATAAGCAAAGTTTGAAAGGTCTAGTGCATACAGTTTGTGAGAAAATGACAAAAACGCAAAACTTGAATGTTGACAACGCCGCCGCCGGAAAAGCAACACATATGTCTCTTTTTTTCTTCGAAAAGGCGAGACAAAAACAAGCTATTCTTTCAATGACATGTACTTTCAAAATAATCTCAATGCTATAGTATGGTGGTACTGACGGGTTTTAATTGTCAAACTATTATAAATGGCAACTATATTTTTGGATGTATTAAACACAACTGAGTGACTGATGGCAACACAAGAGTAATTTATTATTATATTCCTATAA
Organism: Cyrtodaria siliqua; assembly: GCA_037043455.1. Taxonomy (NCBI): domain Eukaryota; kingdom Metazoa; phylum Mollusca; class Bivalvia; order Adapedonta; family Hiatellidae; genus Cyrtodaria; species Cyrtodaria siliqua. The sequence goes on along the minus strand of JAWPHD010002830.1, from coordinate 114,195 downwards.
AAACAGCACAAACTAAATAATAACATATGAATACCATCAAATTACCTGTTTATCCGAATGTTTCACCATACAGCATGTTTCAATTTACAATTCACCTGCATGCTTTTCATGTATATCATGTGCGTGTGTTGAAGGCACATGGCGTATAAAGAAAATCTTCATATTTAACAATGGTGTACTTCGAATTTTGGATGATGTGATAACATGGCTTACTTTATTTAGAAATAATGTATCGTGTTCCATTTTTAGATAAATGGACAATTCTACGGACAAATTTATTTAACATAAAAAACAAAATATCTTAGAGTAAAATTGCACTAAACTTTTCAATTATAAAGGGCACTATTTCTGTCAAATAAATATTTGTTTCTGATATTATGTTCACATCAATAGTGTTGCACTAATGTCATCTATTATATCATTGACAATGTTCATGCCTATAATATGCATTTGGATGAAAATTTCAATTAATCATACCCCATGCATTTTGGATTTTCTTTCAAAGATGGCTGACCGATAGTCCTTAAGATATATCAAATTGGAAATCGAAACTTTCTCAACAATAATAATGACACAAATAACATGTTAAGTGTTATAATGCATGTGTAATGTATCCATCATCACATGAGAAATAAATAATATAAGTTTTTGATAATGTTAGAAGCTGTGAAAAATGAAGCATTTGTCATTTTGTGGTAAAGCGAGAATATAATATGCAATCAATATGGTGATAATACTAAATAGAACTTACAGGCTTGGAGTCGGTCGTTGAAGTGCCGTGTCAGTACATTCGTGTAGTCGATGTCCCGGAATATCCGATTAGTCCGTGGAGTCCGTGGATATAGACGTTGTGAGGCTAACAGCCCGCCGTACTTAGATTCACCACACTCAACCCACTTATGAATGAAGGAGGAAGGCGTAGGCTCCTTTTGATATGGGATTGTAGACGGATGATGCATGCGTCATTAATAGACCACATGGACACGCCAAGGAATGATGTTGTAGATTTAGTTAATTAGTTTTGTAAGAACACCAGTGATTATTGTTACGCATTTAGTAAACTGTTAGCTGTTGAATATTATTCCGTTGATATATGATTTTAGTCTATAGACAACAGCTATAAATCAATTTATGTACAATTTAACAAACAATTTGAAAACGTGATTCTTAAACTTCATATCAATATTTTGCGACAATTGTTTAATTTGTGACGTCATAAACCATTGATAACGCATCGGTTGGAACCTTACGGAAGCTGGCTACTGTTGTATAAGTATGCGTCTCATGGTTTATAGATATTTAACAGGTTGACAGATATATCATGTATTCCAGACGGTTAGCTTAAACGGTAGAGGATCGGAACGGCAGTCCGAAAATCCCGGGTTCGAGCCTCTGCTCGGTCTGCTGCACATTATTCTAGCCCTGTGACATTTGACGATTCAGTCTGAACTAGATAAACGCAGATTTTCGTACAACGCGATATTCTGTCTCTTTGGATCTTTGGGGATGAGGTGAATAGGTCACCAGGATCTTATTAATATACGTATACTCTGTAAAAAATGTTTGGACCATGGCAGTGTTCGAACCCGTACAATGATCGCTGAACCATGACATTCGACTATAACCCTTATTATCTCAGTTGATAATTCACAATAGATCAACAATCAACAATAATTATCGTTTACAATGAAAGTTTGCGAAAAAATAAAATAAAAATTATTGGTTACTCAAATGTGTCCGTAACTGTTACTTTTTATGGACTTTGCAACATTTTTTACAAACCCTTTGTGTGTTCGCGATATTTTTTTTAAAGTCAAATCTTGTTTGGAATTTAATGTTTCGGTACCAAATTAACCGGGTAGGGTAGACCTTGGTTACAAACAAAGATACTTAAATTCTGTCCATTAGTTTTATTTTTATATGACTTTATATACCCTGGTTCAAAACTTTTTTTACCGAGTATATATATCTAGATCTACACTCTGATGTCATGGTTCCTAACAGGTAGCCCAGTACCTGGTTACATACGTACATATAGCACACATAATCAGACTGTGCTCGCTCAATAGGTTTAACCTATTTAACATTATAAAAATACATATGGAGATGATCTCTATCCATTTTTATATAAAAGTCTAGCAATATACATGTACAATCAAAGTGTATATATAGTAAATTGGGGTGTCATTTGGGTTGTATGTCTAATGTGTACGTACCTGTAAAGTTTATACATGCACGTATGGACCAGTCACTGTAATTAGGTGCATTCATTCCAGCTGCGTAGCTCGGCCGGTTTTCAACATACTCTTGACAAAAGCACCGAGTGGGGGAGGGACTGGGATGTCAGTGTTTTTTTATCCAAAATATTCGGCAACATTCTGTCATTCCGCCTCTCACTCTCTAAAACTAAAACACAGATCTGCGCACGTTTCTAGAACCATTGAGATTATCTACAGTACTTTACTAACAATATCATACTTTTGATAATTCTACGAACCCGTCTATGTCAGATAGACGCGCGCCAAGCAGGGGTTTGGAATTAACGGAAGATAGCTAGATAGTATTGGAACTTTTTTAGCAAGAGATTGACATTTAAAATAATACCTGTATTTACTGTGATCCGACCGACTCCTTTAATACGCCACCGACGCCATTTTTTGAGAACAAAACAAATCGAATTATTCTGATTTAGAAGTTAGAGTTAGTTCTCAACCTTTAGAGACAGGTATATATTTAAGGCCTTTGACTGTACAAAATGTAGATTTTATTGTGGCCAAATGGTTAACGGCGTTGCGTTGTTAACCTTCGCCTCTCATCGCTGCGGGTTCGAATCTAACTAAGAGTTCGACTTGTAAGTGAGTAAGTGTTCGATTCTTACTGATGGCGGGAGGTGCACAATACCGGTTTTACCCAGGAAAAGTGAAAAAAATCGATCATATATAACCTAAATGTGTTGAAAATGACGTAAAACACCATACCAACAAACAAACAAAACATTTTGTCGTCGAAGTGCTTTGCCCGTTACATAGGTAGTGCCTATTTCATAAAGTTCAAAGCAAGTCGCATATGTATATTACTTAGTGTTGATAATAGTGCACCAGTGATATTGTTTCTGTATATTACTTAGTGTTGATAATAGTGCACCAGTGATATTGTTTCTGGTATACTACTTAGTGTTGATAATAGTGCACCAGTGATATTGTTTCTGTATATTACTTAGTGTTGATAATAGTGCACCAGTGATATTGTTTCTGTATATTACTTAGTGTTGATAATAGTACACCAGTGATATTGTTTCTGTATATTACTTAGTGTTGATAATAGTGCACCAGTGATATTGTTTCTGTATATTACTTAGTGTTGATAATAGTGCACCAGTTATGTTGTTTCTGTATATTACTTAGTGTTGATAATAGTACACCAGTGATATTGTTTCTGTATATTACTTAGTGTTTATAATAGTGCACCAGTGATATTGTTTCTGGTATACTACTTAGTGTTGATAATAGTGCACCAGTGATATTGTTTCTGTATATTACTTAGTGTTGATAATAGTGCACCAGTGATATTGTTTCTGTATATTACTTAGTGTTGATAATAGTACACCAGTGATGTTGTTTCTGTATATTACTTAGTGTTGATAATAGTGCACCAGTGATGTTGTTTCTGTATATTACTTAGTGTTGATAATAGTACACCAGTGATATTGTTTCTGTATATTACTTAGTGTTGATAATAGTGCACCAGTGATATTGTTTCTGTATATTACTTAGTGTTTATAATAGTGCACCAGTGATATTATTTCTGTATATTACTTAGTGTTGATAATAGTACACCAGTGATGTTGTTTCTGTATATAACTTAGTGTTGATAATAGTGCACCAGTGATATTGTTTCTGTATATTACTTAGTGATATGTCAGTTTTGCTACCGATGGTAGATCAGGCAGCCAGTGGGTGTGGCCCACGTATTGGTAATGGGGACTGTTCACCTGCTAGTGATGATAGACCGAGACTTGTAGTGGTAGACGAGGTCAACGAAGGAGCTGCAATGTCACCACTGGGAAGAGACCAGTCTAGATCGCCTATATATAGTAGGAGTGAACCGAACTTCCATGGTTTAGGACGGGATTTTGATGACTACAGATGTCGTGCAGATGCCGGATTATTCAACCGTCGCCCGGAATTTCCATATTATGGTGATCTCTGCCTTAACCAACGATACGAGGAACCGGTAGAAGATCGTCATCTGAAGACCCCAACTTTTAACGGGAAGACAAAATGGAAGGCCTTTTGGATTCAATTTGAGATGGTTGCTGCTCGTGGAAGATGGACACCCGTACGTCAGCTGGAGCAGTTATGGATGTCCCTTCGTGATGATGCTTTGACGTTTGCCTCGGAACTTCCTAATGCCAGAGTACTGGACCTTACCACTCTCGTGTCGTCGTTGAAACGTCGTTATGGAGAACGAACCCTGGAACAGACACATAGGCAGAGCATTAATAACATAAGAAGACAGTATAAAGAACCGATACAGGAATATGCTATGAGAGCAGAGAGTATAGTGGCTAAGGGATACCCAGGGATACCTCCTAGTCTACTGACAAGTCTAACTATAGAGTGCATATTAAAGGGTTTGAAGAACCAGGTTTTAGCGGCACAGGTGTTTGCGCAGAAGACACGGACTGTTACGGAGGCTATTGAGGTCATTGAGCTACACGAGTGCTATGAGGGTAACCATGCGGCTAGAGATGAACCAGATGAAGACTATAGAGTCAGGCAGGTTGGCGGCAAGAAAATGGTATCCGAAGAAAGGTTGCAACAGTTTGCAAGGGATCTTAAGGAAGAAATTAAGAAAGAGATAAGGACTGCCCTTGCTACTCAAACACCGAATAGACAGAATAGAGATTGGAAGAGAAGAGAACCAAATGATAGACACAGGGAGCTGGTGTGTTACCACTGTAGCGAAAAGGGTCATATCAGCCCTAATTGTCCGTTGAAGAAAGATGGTGGAGCGAAACCAGGAAATAACCCAGTACAGGATTTAAACTAGGATTGGCAAGAACTGTCGGTCCATTTCTTGCCCCGATCGGGACTAAAAAGAATATTAGAGCTGTTATTACAGAGGAGCTTAGGACCGAGCTCAATTTTAGTAATAACAAAGGACTTAACCCGGACATTATCAGTCATTCATCAAGATGGGTGGCAGCTTTTTTACGAACGAGCTGAGGCTTGTAGCCAGATCGAGGTAGACCCCAACAACCCAGTGGAACTGCAGACCAGTGGTATACCGGATATAGTGATCCGGCGTGTTGGAGCCGTTAGCGTACATATTCCACTTAAAGTGGATGAGGTGATTTTTCGGGCCGCAGTCGACTGTGGCGCCGAGGTTAGCGTTATGAGCCGATCTGCCTACGAGAGACTCGCTGATAATCAGAGACCGCCGTTGAGGGAAACCAGACAGAAGTTGGTATTTGCCGATAGCGGGGTCCAGATGGAGCATTTAGGGATAGCTATGTTTAGTATCTGCATCGGAAAACTCACATTCACTTGGCCAGTGTATGTGGCGTCTATAACAGATGATTTCCTGTTAGGAAGTGACATTTTAGACAATTTTGACATTTGGGTCAGTACTAGGAAAGGACTGAAGGTGGGAAACGAGTGGATCCCCTGCGACGTCACGAGGAAGACAGGAAAAGTAGCATGAGTAGTTATAAGAAGGAGTGTTACCTTACCTGCAAATTCAGAATCGATTGTGACAGGGACGGCCATGAACCAAGAACTTATAGAGTCAAAGTATTCCATAGTGGAGCCGATTTTTGAGGACCAAAGAAATATGCTTATTTCTAGAGCAGTGGTGAATTCAAATGGAAAATACGTACCTATTCGTATGATGAATTTCTCCCCTTCCCCAATAAGACTGAAGAAAGGATATCTCCTTGGTGAACTCCATCCCCTTGAGAAAGTAGACGAGATTCCTGGATTACAATGTGCCAGACCTGAAAAAGTAGAACAATTTTATGAAATTCGCAAGTTGCAAGAGAGTGAGTCAGCGACTGTGATACCCGATCACCTGAAGGAACTTTATGAGAAATCTTCAGTCAGTTTACCTGAAACATCGAAAGCCAGATTAACTCAGGTACTATGTCGTAATGCAGATGCCTTCGCAAAGGATAAATTAGACCTAGGAAATTGTAATGTGATTGAACACCAGATCAACACAGGTGAGGCAGCACCAGTGAGGCATCCACTTCGCCGCACACCCCAGGCTTTTGCTAAAGAAGAAAAACAGTATCTACAAGACATGCTGGATACAGGGATTATTAGACCATCATCGTCTCCATGGTCGTCGGGGGTAGTTTTAGTAAGGAAAAAGGATGGAACAGTCCGTTGGACGGTAGATTATCGGGATTTAAATGATAGAGTAATTAGGGACAGTTACCCTATTGCACGTGCTGACACGTGCCTAGACAGTTTGGGATCAGCCAAGATCTTCTCCACAATGGACTGCCAACAAGGATATTACCAGATTGAGCTGTCTGAAGAGAGTCGCCCCAAATCAGCGTTCATTACTAAGTATGGTCTCTAAGAGTACTGTCGTTTGCCCATGTGCCTATCAACCTCAGGTAGCACTTTTCAACGTTGCATGGAGTTGATCATGAGAGGTTTGCAATGGGAGATACTTTTAATTTATCTGGATGATATTATCCTATATTCGGCTACAGTGGAGGAACATTTAGAGAGGTTAGATATGGTATTAAGTAGACTCAAACATGCCAACTTGAAGCTTAAACCATCAACATGTGAACTTTTGAAGGACTCAGTACTGTTTCTTGGACACGTTGTGTCGGCCGACGGTGTTAGCCCCAATCCAAAGCTGGTAGATACTATTGTCAACTGGAAACCCCCTACCACAGTAAAGGAGATACAGCAAATATTGGGTAGGGCAAACTACTACAGGAGATTCATTCGTAACTTCAGCGAACTGGCAAACCCTATAACCCAATTATTACACAAGGATGTCGATTTTGTGTGGAGCGAGGAGTGTCAGAGATCTTTCGAGGCTCTGAAAGAACATTTGGTTAAAGCACCAATTATGGCGTACCCGAGGGAAGACGGTAAATTCATCCTCGATACTGACGCTAGTAACGTGGCAATTGGTGCAGTGCTTTCGCAGATACAGGATGGTGAAGAAAAAGTGATCATGTACGCGTCTAAAAAATTGGACAAAGCTCTGGCGAAGTATAGTGTTACAAGGAAAGAACTCCTAGCCGCAGTAGTGTTCATGAGACAGTTCCGACACCATCTGCTTGGACAAAAATTTGATCTGAGAGTGGATCATGCTTTTTTCAAGTGGCTATTCAAATTCAAGGAGCCGACTGGACAGTTAGCTCGATTTCTGGAAGTGCTTGCGCAGTATGACATGAACTTAATACATCGCCCGGGCGCCCGTCACCAGAATGCAGATAGTCTTTCACGGAAAGATTACCAACCAGCTCGTTGCTCCCATTCAGATAATAGTGAAGAGTGTGAAGAATGAAAAGCAGATTGGGAAGACTTTAAGAAACATGTTGACAACGTGGTTGATCTTGGACAGCGAATTAGCCAAATTAGTGAGCAAACTGTAAAACGTGTGGTCGATGATGGTCAGATGCCTTGTTCCAGCGCCACCTCTCCACCAGTTACACAGATGGCTGAACCCTTGATCACTAGACCTCGTTCTGAATCAAACTGGATAGGCACGTACACGTTCTGCGAAATGGAACAATTCCAACGTGAAGATCAAGATCTAGCCCCCGTTCACCAATGGTTGGACAATGATGAACTACCTTCTCGGGATTAAATTGCGGCCAGTAGCCAAGCAACTAGGAAATGGTGGTTAAATTTCGGTGACATCGTAAAACAAAATGGAGTTCTATACAAGAAAAAGCCAGAAGATTCCGACATAGGCTTGAATAATTATGAGTGTAGGTTGTTGGTGCCCAGGATTCTACGTAACGAAGTGATACACAATGCTCATGACTCCACACTGGCCGGCCATATGGGTGTGGCGAAGACTTCTGAAAAGATCAAGAAACGTTTTTGTTGGTACAAAATGGATGAGGACATTAAGCTACATGTACAGTGCTGTGTCCCCTGTTCCAGCAACAAGCATCCGCATAAGAAACCACAAGCACCGCAGACCCAGTATAGTGTTGGATATGTGATGGACAGATGTGCACTGGACATTATTGGGCCGCATAAGACATCAAAAAATGGAAATCGATATGTACTGGTCATTGGGGACCATTTTACGCGATATATGGAAGCCTATCCTATCGCAGACCTCAGTGCCAAAACGTCCGCAGAGATTTTTGTTAAGGAATTTATCAGTAGATATGGTATTCCTTTGGAAATTCACACGGACCAAGGAAGATGCTTTGAGAGTGAATTATTCAAAAAGACGTGCGAGTTACTGGAAATCAAGAAAACCAGGTGCACCCCTTATCATGCTGCAGGGAATGGGATTATTGAACGGTTTAATCGAACACTGGAAGAGATGATCCGCAAATAAGTTTCAGATGGTGAAGACAATTGGGACGAGTTACTGCCTTTGTTGGTATCAGCGTATCGTAGTACCGTTCATCCAGCAACTGGGTTCTCACCTAATCGGCTTATGTTTGGAAGAGAAGTTAATACCCCTGCTAGCATTATCTTTCCCCTACCACTAGAAGTCCCTCAAGGATCCGTTCCTGAGTATATTCGCCACCTAAAGTCTGAACTAGAAGTTATTTACGACACTGCCCGTTCGGCATTGAAAAGGTCGGCGGAGAGACAGAAACGTGATTATGATACCCGTATGACAGAGAACACTTATGCGCCTGGAAGTTTGGTGTTTCGGCGGAATAAGTCCGAGAGAAAATTGTCGTGTTCTTGGACTGGACCATATGTTGTTCTGGAGGTGAAGAGCCCAGTTAATTACAAGATAACAGACAGAACGCGCATTTCGATAGTGCATCACGATTTACTTAAACCATATATGTCTATGGAAATTCCAGAGTGGGTACACCGCGCAAGAAAAGGTGTTGTTAACAATTAATATGTGGATGTCTCGAATATTGGTTACTCGTACTCGAATGTGACTACTCGAATGTGACTACTGGATATTCAAATTGTACCCGAACGTGAGTGAGTATGCGTTTCAAAGTATAATGGAACACTAATATTACGTATGAGGTGGATGTTCACACTACTCAAATGCGACTACTGGATATTTACATAAACATATGTTCTACCCGAACAGGACTTGTTATAAATGAATCATTTTTATATTAATGTCAGATATATGTTAGGCTACCTCAAGTTTTATGAGATCGCGCTTACTCACCGACTGAATTAAACTGAATGTAAACCAGTGACGTTGAACATGGAACGTAAAAATAATGCGGCAAGGCACTATTTTGTTTACCAGGTCTCAAGTTATAATGTATACGTACTCTTAACTTACACCAAATTGCTCGCCGGTGTATCAGTATTCTTCGCCAACCATCGCGTATGCACTTACGGTCTGAAAATGAATTAGCCATGCCAACTTGTTGTACACTTCTCAAAACTGATAACTGTGTAGTTAGCAGTTTTGAGAAGTGTATATCTTCAGGATGCAGTTGTTTGCATGTTTGCACTGTGGAGTGAATGTCCCGAAGACGGGGCGACAGGCCCATTTTAGGATGCACCACGACGACCGCCTTGTATGCCATTTATGTGGGCAAAGAGAATCTACGGCTGCCATGTTCCGCCGCCATTCCATAAGGAAGCACAGAGTACTCACCAGTGTTAACGGTTGGTGTGTCAACCTAGAGGACCACTTCAGGGAAGTGGGTCGGGACAGGGTAGTCCAAGTAGCCTCCTCAGAGGACATATTAGAACAAGCGATGGAGGAGGCAGGCATCACGATTACAAGGGATGTATCAGTGGGTACACAGTCTTATGAGGAACTACGGGACAGTTTTATTCGTAATGAAGAGATAGGCAACGCCGTCAGAGAGTTGAGTCTGAGACAGGCACTCATTGAAAAGGAGGAGCTGCTAAGAGCCGAGAGGGAAAATACTTTCGTTTTGGAAGCAGAGGTATTGTCTCTGCAGGCCAAGGTGGCTGAACAGAAAGAGATAACGCGTATCTTGGCAGATGATTTAGTCGCGGCCAGGATGGAATGCCAGAATTTGGAGAGAGCGGCCAGCCCGTTGGACTTGGACTATGTGGGGGTTGACGGTACATATGGGTTCGAGGAACTATTACGCAATATGGACGTAGACTTTGACAATTAAATTTAAAAGTACATTTATAACAAAAAAAAATTTTGGGCAAAAGGAACTCTGAATTTGTTTATAAAAGTTTAACAACAAAGTATCATATATGTTAAATGTATATTAACTATTTATAAAGTCAGGTTCACTTAATACAAAATATATCTATGTAAACATCAGTAATATAACTCTTACTATGCCTCTGACCAGATTCCTATATTCATGAAAGGTTACTGTGATTTATAATTACATTATGTACATTAATAACAATGTAAACCAATTGTATCGAACAAAATATTCACAATGTTTCATACTTACCAGGTCATATTGTCCATTAATTACTTTTCCAGGGGGAAAAGGTTTCTTTTTGAAAGGGGGCTGTGAAGTGAAATTATATTATATGGGGCTAGAAGCGTCAGCTGTCTGTGACTTGGTGACCTCATTTTATCGGTTTCTGCAAGAAACTTTTCGTTCAGATTTTATCATAATTATGCGGTGTCATGTATAAGCATCGACGCACACGTTTGTCCGACTATGTTATTTCACAGCTTACCCTATCTAGAAGAGGATTTCTCCGTTATTTGAGATGATTTTCGATAAAAAACCTTCAATTAGTTCAATCTTCAGCATCATGTACATTTGTTTATCTTCCGGTGGCCTCGTTTTAAAATCGAGCATCGGCTTCATTCGGTAAACTCCGTAGCGCGAGGCGTCATGTAACGGCAGTGAAAAGTTTACGGGAATTAATATTTGTAATTCTTCAAAATATTTTAAAAAGTGTTTCTTTTTGTTATTTCACCATTCTTTATTGCGTTTTTGGTAGAAATAAGTTTGGGAAAATATATATGTTGGGTACGAGAAGTATCAGTTGGTAGATGTTACGGCAAATCTGTCAGTTTTAATATTTTTATATTCTCTGTGGGCGTGGCTTGCATAAATATTAAAAGTTTTGCCGGCGCGAGATTCGAAAATCTTTTTCTTGGGGCATTCTCTGACGCACCAAGGTGAAGATAGGTGGGTTTCCCATTTTTTTTGTCCGTGGGGCATTTTGTTTAGTTACTTTTGGGGAGGGAACTTTTCTAAAAGGTTTTTAGGGATGGGGGTCCTCTTTCCAAAGTATGGGTGTTATTTTAAAGGAAGCTTTTGGCTGAAGTTGACTGATTTCCCGATTTTCTACTTGGGGATTTCAGCGTGGTTGTTTTTCTGTATGACGACTACAGTTTTCGGGCTTTTCTTTGGGGTTTAAATAAGATTTAAATACTTGTTGCATTTTATTATTTATTTAATATAGACATAAGGTGTATTGTAACAAAAGAAGCTCCTTGGTATGTTTTTGCAGAGAATCATTTTTACTAAGCACCCACCACTTCTTTTCCAGATATTGTATTGCCTTATTGTTTATAAATGAATATGTTTGCCAGGGTGGGGACATGGGTCCGAGGCTCTTTATGTTCATGTTTGATAATACATTGTAATTGTACCTGGCGCCGGATGGTGCCAGCCTCACTGTCTGCCACTGCAAAGTGTCAGATCAGCTGGGGAGCTTTACCATTTATACTGTTATAGTAACTTAATAGATACATTTAGACAAGTGTATGTAAGAAATTATCATGGGGTTCTAGAGAGATTATTCTATATATAATAGACTGTCAAGTCAGTCTGTTAGGGTTCTATGAGAAGTAAAATCACGAGCCTTTATCCTTCGGTGGGTTGTATTACTAACCTTGTTATTCATTTTCAGCTAAATATGCATGTTATATATTTTGCACCATATTATCTCCCTTTCATAGTGTTTAAGATTAAAAGGATTATCTCCCTTGCATCTTATATTAAATGTTAATTAAGAGGAGTGGTCGCATTTTAACTCTTAGTATTTGCAAATATGTATAAATGTGTAAGGTTAGGCTAGTAATAATACTAAATGTATAATATTTGATTATCTTTAAAGATCAATATATGGCCATTGGCTATTTTCATAATCAACTTAGTGTTTAACGGCTTGTTTGAACATTCTATTTGAACATTAATTGGACATTAACAATTGATATAACTATATATCATTTCATAATCTTGTTCATAATTTTATTGATTAGTAATTCCAAATATATGAGCATATATTTATGTAAAGAGTAATAATTCAATTGTAATTTAGGCTGTACTAAATGCGACTACTACTCCCGACAATGACTGATAATTTGGAACTTGCCACAGTTTATTTTTGGGGTTTATACAAATTGGCACATTCAGTTTTCACTTAATTGTTAAATAGCCTTATAAGGCTGTTAAAGTATATGGGATACACCCAAATATGAAGCGAATTTATAATCATAGTCTAAATAAGACTGTTTTCTGTTTTATCAAGTACATTGTTATTGCGGATAGGTCGCACTTTCGTGAGTAATGAGATCTATGTCTACTTCGCATTGGAATACAACTCCCTCCGGAGTCTCCCTAGACATCTCATTTACACGTAAGATCGAACTTCCGATACGTATTATAAATATATGTACATAGTGTTACCTTGTTATTTATAATGATATATAAAACAAACATTTAAGGAGGAATCTGGTCGTTAAATTCAGTTAAGTTAAATATATTAAAATTAGATTTCTTCATTGATATTAAATAATGATATTAAACTTGCAATCTTGTCAATTCACTTATCCCTCTTTATTTATAGATTGTTCCCCACCATTTTGTCATCGTCCATTTAATAGTAGATATAAAAGATTTACGTCGAAATAACTGAGCCATTTTTGAAGGAGGCTCGTGCATTATTGCACTGAAGGCGGCTCGTGCATAATTGCATTTAATGAGGTGTTAGCGCATTTGAATTGAAGAACTTGATAATATTATGGTTATAGTGAATTGAAGTACTTGACAACTTTGCAATTTGATCGTTACTGTGATACGGTGGTCATTAGTCCTTGAGTCTTTTGCTTCCAATGGTGGTGAGATTATTTGACCGGGTATCATATTCGATCAGGATGCAGATAGTCAGTAATTCCAGGTACCTATAGCTTTGAAGTGTGATTCACACTAGTAATGTAGGTCACTTACACACATTAAGGTTTAAGGACCGTATATTTGATAATTCGCATGTCCGCTTGAGATGAGAGGAGTCTTACTTCCGGGAGTTAATAATATTATTTCTAAAAGGTTTAATTTATGGCATGGTCGTCAGGGGTCTCAAGGCATTCTATGTCGTCCTCTCTTCTCTAGCGTACTGGTTTATCAAGTTTTAGAGTGACGCGTATTTTGGAAGCAGATTGGGGCACTCGTGAAGTATCGATCCGGCTATGGGCTGTGAATTGTGGTTCTAATTAGTCTGTTGGCTGGACTAATTTTATCTATCCGTTGTACGAGATATTTGGGATCTAAAGGTTATGGGATCGATTCTTGTTGAGTGCTTCAAGCTGTTATCGCATAAATCGCGGGTTTATAAACAACTGAAGAACATTGCCATTCATTCATCCTGTAATATTTGCACATACACTTAGCGTCATACACATATACATATATGAGGGTGTATATAATATGTATTTGTCACATATGTGACTGGTGTCAGACTGATATATATTTTTTTTTCATCGGGTATTATACAATTTATCCGAGTCTTACTCTCCCTCTGATGGGGGAAGAGATGTTTGTTCTATTCGACACCGGTGTCCGCTTGAGTGTGCAACGCGCGCGCTCTCGGCGTCGCCGTTTCTCAACAGTTGTTTTGAAAATTTGCTGCCTTATGATAGACAATGTTTATGTGTATGTGTGTGTATGAAATATAATAACTATCTGTAATGGTATATTCTGTATATATCTAATATGTGCATGTATAGATGTCTATGTGTATGTATGAAATCTTACAATTATCCTTATATATATACCTACTATGTGTTATCATCCAATATTCGTATAGATATAGATATATATACTTTGTGCATGAATGTACGTTTATGTGTATGTATGAAATCTTAAAATTGTCTATATAAGTTTTTTCTGTTAACAAAAGGTTCGATACCACGACCGCGTCGCACATCAAAAGTAAAAGTTGTGTTCTCTAAAGCATGGACACGAAGATCCAAACAAACCGGTAACGAAACTACAAACAAGCGAAAGGGTTAAGCCACAACTGGCACTCGCGTCGGTCGAATAATTAATAAATTAATAACACTAAAAGCGTCCAACGGAAATATCGAGCGGTGTTATAGTGGGAATAGCACATTTTAGGCCACTTTTAGGCATTCGATTTTTGTATTATAAAAATTATAGAAAAAATCAAATATGTAAGCAAATAAGTATACCAGTAGAGGCCATATAAAAACTTTAAACAAAATTATTGTTTATTTTACCACAAGGGATGTGACCGTCTTAAAATCTAAAAAATACAGTAATAATAGTGTAATATTTCATAATTAAGTACAAAAGTAATGTTAATTATAAAACCAGTAAACACGGCACATACCCATTTTGGACTACGGAGCGTCTCCTTACGGTCCCTTTCATCATCAACCTGTGGGCCACAGCCCACAGGGGCAGTCTTGACTGGAAACCGTTAGCGACCATAATTGGCCTTTCCCTCCCCGTGTCAGCAATCACATTGCGCGAACAAGATGTGGAAATGCTGCCACAGTGCCTCAGACCAGACGCACACGCTATGCCCCAGGCATAGCAACCATCAAACAGTTCACCAACAAAATGCCCCAACACATACAAACATACAACTCAGTACGAACCGAACAGGCCCCAGTTCAATGACCATAAGTATTAGTGCAAATGGACACGCTAATCATCCCCAAGATGGCTTGATACAGGCATACCCCTCAACAAATCCCAGCAAATATGATATGATCATAACATAATCATAACACTACAAAACAAGCACGCACCACATATAACACAACGCCAAACAAAGCTAGGACCGGAAGGTGTCAATACAAGAAATTAGGTTGAATTAACCGCTGTTGTTGACACCGCCTTTTACACATATTTAGGCATTAAAAAGACCTGTTGGCAAGGTCTATATAAGCTTCAAAATTCAAAATTACACTTTTAAACGTCCAGACTCTATTGTGCCCATCGCGTCAGGTATACCTTGACGTGTTCGTTGGCGGACGGACTATAAACCTTAGAACTACACACACACACACACACACTAGCCATATTTAGAACGTAGAATTCTCACTATTTAACAATTTATCTGCTTTGTTTGTTTGATTAGAGACGCACTTAAACTGGTACCTAAAATTCTCGGCAATATCATGGCACGTTTCAGCGTATTTCAAGGCTTTTTCAGAAAAAATTCCCAATTGAAAGAAGAAAAAGAAAGAACACTGAAAAGTAGCAAAACCGCGACAAGTACTGAATATGAAAAGCTTTTAAATGCCTCTGTTGATCTTGTTATACTGTAAACAGTATAAAAGATACAATTGTGAAATAAATGTCTGACTGTTTTGTTTCCCAATTTAATGAAAATTCGCGCTTAAATCCCCAATTTTGAGGTTGATGGCATGGGTTATGTTCCCAAAATGTAGAAAGAAAAAGCACCCTGTATACATGTAAGGCAAGACATTTTTGTATTGCCTTGATCCGGAGTTTTTCAGTAGCCTTAGGCCATCATTTGTTGATGATTTGTTTTCGCCATTTTAACTATATCTGTCCCAGTGATACGCGTTATAAAAAATTAAAGTATCGTGCTACTTGAAATGATCAGAATAATCAGGATGCCACTTAATTAGAGCATAATGTCCTAAAGCTATTTTGCGGTAAATGCTGCTTTAAAAAAATGCCAGGTACTGCTGTTGCGGACTCTACACCTATAGATTCACTGTTATATATTGATATTTCCTGATGATACACAGTGAATTGTATATTTTGGCTATTTTAATGAATGTGATTGTCTTCATGACGCAAAATTATAGACCAGAAAATGGTTATTTTGACAAAATTTAGAAAGATTTTCACCTTAATTGCACCCATATTATATCAATTTGTTTCATTTCAACATACTTTGTATCTCAATACCATAATTACAAAAGAAACATTCTTAATGATTTCAACTAACAGACTGTGTAGATCAAGATAAACAAAGTTGTTGTTTTTTGCACAAAGCTATGGATTTATTGACAATATTTCTTATCGATACGCCGTTGAAACCCATCTTCGATCAGTTTGCTTGACAACCTGTTTTCACACATGATTATACCAGGAAGTACTCTGAAATTATGTTGCAAGTATAATAAAGTGTCCGATCGCACCGGGTTGTCCTAACTTACCGATCTTGACCTTGTTTCCAATCCATCAATATAACTTTCATAGTAACTTTTTCGAAAAAAAAAATCTGGGAAAGTGAAATATGTACTGAAAAGTAACCTTATTTTAACTCGAGGGGATTTCGATATTTATATATTACCTACTTGAATAAAGGTTAGGCCCATAATAACTTTATGACAACTTGTCATCATATATGGCTATTAAACTATTTTCAGTGAGGGATCATCTCAGCACACCTGACAATACAATGTGCAATGTCTTGGCAACAAAATCAGATGGTCGTACAAAAACAAAAAGTCCAAGAACATCCGATATCAACACACCTGATAATTGGATCCAAACTGCCTTGGCAACACCAACTGATGCCACCAGCACCACAAACGCCAGAAGTCCAAGAACAATTGAAGTTAGTAATTCATACCTCTGTACTTTGCGACCTTTAGTTAGTCACAAGCATGAATAAATTATAAACTGAAATTGGTTTTAATTTTAGTATTGTGGAATACCGTAATGTACTTCAATTGTTTCATTTACATGACCTATGACAGTTGGTTTGAACTGAGTCACTGGATATTATATCAAATACTGTTGTGACCAGTTTTCAGTCCAGTTAGTTAATTTTGCAACATTAAGGTACAACAATGGAATATATGAATGTCTTTATCAATTTCATGTTTATTTCTTTTTCTGACATGGCCATGACAAAAAGATAAAATTTGTTAATTTTCAGAACCATTCAAAGAGACCAGACAGTTGTAGATGTGAGGGCAAAATGAACACTGTGCTCAAGGAACTGTCGAGTCTAAGGGAGAATCAAGAAATGATGATGAAGCTCTTTACAGAACAGAACCAAACCAAAAGAGCATCAACCAAAATTAAGCTCCATGTCCCAGCACACATTAGAGTAAGTGTGCATTTATTGTTATATAATAAATCAATGCCTGTGCGAAAGTGTTTTGGGAATATTTTTTTAAAGTGTACCTAATAGAGCTTAAAGCTGCTTTTTGACTTTGTCAAAGCATTTATAAATATCTATCATGATTGCCTAAACATACAGTTATTGTAAAGCTAAATGTTTCTCAAAATAAACCTCTCAGGTGAGCGACTTTGGACCATTTTAGTGGTCCACATGTTTTCTTCTGGTTTTGTGGTCCCTTAACTGGCTTAAAGTTCTCCAGCCATGTTTTGTTTGTTTTATGGACATGTTTATGTTTATATAAATCGAAATCAATACACAACAATATATATTTACAATCCACACATTGCAATATCTGTGAAAAGCGAGAATAAAATAAGATTTTATTTGATGACGTAGAAAACTTTGAACAGGTAAAAGTATTAATCCACAACTATTAAAATGTATTTATCAATTATCTGGCAATAATTCAGATATACCTCATTTCCCCTTGCAGTCACGCAGTGGTAAAAGTAGTATCTACGTCAGGCAAATAATACTTATTTTTACATATAACTTAGTAGCGGTTTTAAATCTATGTTTCTCTCCTGGACTATCAAGAAATGTTGATATGATGTTTAAGAGTTAAGTGTGTTAATTGATAATACTACAAAAAGCGTGGCTATTCATCTTTAAAATTGACTATTACCTACTTGCATGCTTGAATAACTTTTGGCACTTTAATAAGTGTAACTTACTCAAAGCAGTATCCACTAGGTGAGCTTGTCTCGCCCATTAGGGCCTCTTGTTAGCTATCGTGTATCTTACCATTGTTAATGTTAACTATATAATTATTTAACTAAAGGTTGGAGTTCGTGATGGCTACAAATCAGGCAAGGACCAAGAGAATGACGTGGACTGGCTCTTTAGTGGGAAAAACTCTCAGAATCGTTTGAAGTAAGATTTTTTTTTAATTTCAGGATATTTGGGACTAGTGGTTCAAAGGTCAAATATAGGCAACACCTTGTACACTCTGTAAATTTAGAAAGGATGGCAGTACATCATGATCAATGAAACTGGGTATTTGTGTATCTTAACAAGGAGGGGTGTCACATACTAAAAACCAGACCAGTAACTTAAAGGTCAAAGTCACACTTGCGGTTCAGAGGTCAAATATAGGCACAACCTTAAATTGTGCTCTGTAACTTTTAAAAGGATTGCATAAATCAATGAAACTGTTAATATGTAATAATTAGGCACATTGTCACTTAATAAAACCGCCCAATTGCTTTACGGTCAAGGTCACAATCGTATGGAGATACAATCATATGGAGATCAAATAGAGGTAAGACCTTGTATGCGCGATAATTTTTAAATCATTGGAACTCTATATATGTGTCTCTACATTGTGAGTATATCAGCCACTTTTCTGATGGATGTGGTTATATTTCTTGATGATATATGTATCTAATTTATGGATACTGTACATTTGATAAGAGTTCCATGTGTCTTCTTTCATTTCAGACATGATTCCCCCTGTAACCAGAACTTAACAGGATACATAGCGGATTATGTTTTAGGATTGTATGGAGATGCTAGTAGAGGAGTCATCAAATGTATGTTGAAATTATGCATAAAGTTGAAATACAATGTATTATATTCTTTGAAAAACAACAGTTGTTCACTCACCTGAGCCAAAGGTCTTGTTTTCATGATAGGAACTTACTTTTTCTTTCTATCTTAATCAAACAGTCTTACATTTAAAAAAATCTTCTCAAGAATTGAAGCCCATGATATTTCTGAAATGTCCACCTTATAGTTGGTTAGTTCTCAGGTGAGGTCTGAAGCCCATATGGGCCTGTTGTTATATTATTTCTAAACAATTTTGCAAATTCTTTCATCAGATTCATGTGTTAATTGTAAGGATTCCTTTATACAATTAGTATTAATTAAACAGATTAACAGCGTGTTAATTGAATAGATTTCTATTATATACAAAACATACATAAATTATGTAGTGCATAAAAATACAAATCTCCTTACTTTTATAAATCAAGTTACTGGATTAATATGGTCCTACAAGTTAACTGAATCATTTATTGTCATTTCCAGCGGCCATGGAAAGATACTTCGTGTCGGTCCGTGATGATTTCCATCGATCGGCATCAGGAAAATCTGACAAACACAAGAAAAGAATGGCTATTTCAGAACGTCGTAAAAGGGTATGCACTTTTATACTTTTTTCAAAGGACAGTGACTCATGTTGTAGGGCTCACTAATAAACTAGTGTTACATTGAGCAGGGACCGCCAATTTGCGTCCCCATCCTATTGACGTAGGGAAACTGAAAATCTTCTTCTCGGAAACTGTTAAAGCTATATAACTGATATTTTTTTTATGTAGCATTCAAACATGGTACTGATCATGAACTTACTTCGAACATCTCATCGCCCTGCACCATCTACTGTCTTTAAAGAGTAGTCGGTTATAATGGCATATTAGAATTAGTCGTCTGTAGTCCGTCACACTTAACCTAACCTAACCTAGGCCATTTACTTGTAAAGTATTTGACCCATGTTCATGAAACTTTACACACGTCTTAATCTTAACCAAAGCAATGTCGTTACACATGTCCAATAACTCGGACTTTCATTTTGGCAGAGTTATTTCAAGGGCCGTAACGATTCACCGAAATGGCGATTAATCACGATGCATCCCGTCCGATTCAATACTCTATGAATTTAAACCCAGATTCGATTCAATGTAGTATTGATTAAAAAGACTTTTACTTAAACAACATATCAAAGAAATACGAGTCTTTTACCTCTATTGAAAAAATAATGGCCATTTGCTGTATTCCTACAAAAAGAAAAGCCCCCGTTAAGTGACTGCGTGCTATAAATAGACACGGGGAATCTCAGGAGTCGGTTAACATTTGTTATCAACCAGGTTTAGTAAATACAGCTCTTACTAGAGAAAACAATATTCGATAATCAAAACTAACCAAATATTAGATTTTTTTGTTAGAATTAGAAATATACGTCGTAAAACTGGGAAATTCTAATCTCGTGTCTATAAATAGGAATCACTTGTCATGTTCTCGCAATTTGAAAAAAAAATCGATAATTTTACCAGTTAGTTGCAATACAAAATATCACAAAATAATGTGCGATTCGGTCGTTATTAAAACAGATGCCTGACGTCATTGGCGGGTGCGCCAGGCTACTAGTTATCTAAAATGGATGACAATCTACTAGTTATCTAAAATGGATGACAATGTAAATATTGGAAATCCACCGATGAGTTTTGGTCTCAAGTGTGGCAACACATTGGTTTTGAGGTGTCCTTTGTTAATGGGGTGAAACTGGTGATAACAACAGACCTATATGCAAGCAATATAATACGTATAACATGAGTACTCGCTTTAATGGCAAACAAGCACACTCGAAACCAAAAGTAAATCTTTGAAATTGGAACCACGATTGGATGAAGCATTTAAATCGAAGTTATTTGTTTTGATCTAAGTTGAATCGACCTGTTCTAGATTATCACAAAAGTTTGAGTGCATTAAGCAATAAACAGTGTTTGTACTACTTGCATTACCTATTGTACATGTACAATTGTACTAGCTAAATTGTATGTCAAAAGTTCCAAGTCTTCTAGTCAGTAAAAATTTGACATGTAAGGATTGTTATTAAAACTTATAAACAGTAGTTTTTGCCAAGTTTTATTCATTCCTTGATTAAGACTATATTGTCAGATATTTAGCAAGGTAATACTTACTTAACATTAAAGCATATTGACTAGCTAATAGCCTAAATTGACTAGATTCATAACCTCAACATGTATTCGCATGTATCGTGATACGTATCGCATCGTGACCCGATATGTAGCGTATCGTTACAGCCCTAGTTATGCCCCTTTTCATGAAACTAACCTGCAACCTAAGCTAGCTCATAACGAAATATTGACCTAAGTTCATGTAACTTTATATAGTTCTTCCTTATCAATTATCCAATGCAGATGTATGCCCCTTTTCATAAACTTTTAACACTTTAAAAAATATATAAACCCTTCTTGTAAGATTTGATTATGAGCAAATTTAATAAACAATTTCAGAAACAGAAAAGAAGGGAAAACGCTCTGAAGAAGAAGACTTCTTATTCAGAGGAATTACAAATGAACATAAAGGACATATTAATTACAGAATTTATGTCCTCCGAGTCAGAGGTAGAGTCGGAAAATGAAGAGTTTTTTAGGTAAAAAATTGACTTGGAGAAGTCAGGAAGCCACTCGTCTGTTTATGGAACTAGATAAGAAGGCAGATGAACTTATGTCGAGCAGAAGCAGGCGACAACGGGTAAAATGTGTGAGGGGTCAAAGGGTTTCGTCAAGAACTGTTCCACCTCAGGTCACAGACAAACAGAAATGGGCAGTTGTCCAGGAACAGGAGTACATACAAATGTGTATAGGCAGTAGGATATCGTTAAACAAAATATTTTCTTAATGATTCAAAACTGAAAATTCTATCAAACAATGTAACGTTTTAATGTAATGAAATTTTAATCTTAAAATGGAACTTTTGTAGCTAGTCTTGCTTTAGTATTGCATATATTTACCACCTCCATAATTTGCTTGTAAAACATTCACATTTGTTTTCAGTTGTTTCGTGTTCTAACAATGGATAAGGCCTAGAACAAAAAACATGTGTTTCTGTTAATTTGACCGACCCGCTTTTTACCCCGCCAAGCAATATTTATTTATTGATATGTTTTTTTAATTAGTGTATGCACAGAAATCTTTGATGTTCATCAGTAACATGCTGCATAAACAATCTCTTTAATAGATCGTACCTGTCAGTCCAAAATATAAAAAAAAAAGTCCGACCCACTATTTAGGTTGAATTTTCGAAGAAATGAGGCGCTATATATGCTACTCGCTCCGGCATCGGTGTCTTCATCTGCATTGGTTAACCTTTTTCTGTAAGCTCATATTTTTAACTTTAAAGAATTTCAGTTAGAAAATATGTATGAAGGCTGATTTGTTGAACCACTGGACAGACCATAAGCAGAAACAGTCATGTTTTGTTCATGGACCTACTTGCCCCACTCTTAACTGTGGTGGGTGGGGAGGGGAGGGTATTGGGGGTTGTGTCCTTGTGTTTGGCGATGCAGAATTATAATTCAGTGTCTATATTGTTTTAAAAAAGAAACATATGCATGTTCATTTTTGATTACTATACCATGTTCTTGTTGTGTAATGATGTGTGGCATTTTTAATGATATAAAATAAATCCACTGAAATATATTTAACTGCTTTATTTATCAGTTGTGTTGCATGCCAAATGTATGCATTTAATGCACATTTAAGTGTCCTATTCCACATTTAATTGCTACAAAATGCCATATCATGTAAAAGTAAAATTTAAATAGACATCAGTGTTTCCTACACCACATTTATCTGCAATAAAATTTCATGTAAAAGTGGAGTTTAAGTAAAATGTAAGCAGACACCATTGTTTCCTACACCACATTTATCAGCAATTAAATTTCATTAAAGTTCATGTAAAAGTGGAGTTTAAATGAAATTTAAGCAGGTACTACTGTTTCCTACACCACATGTATCTGCAATACAATTTCATTAAATTTCAGGAAAAAGTTAAGTTTAAGTGAAATTTAAGCAGAATCAGTGTTTCACACACCACATTTAACCGCAGTAAAATGCCATTAAGTTCCATGTAAAAGTTGAGTTTAAGTGAAATTTCAGCAGAACCAGTGTTTCCTACACCACATTTATCTGCAATAAAATTTCATTAAATTTCATGTAAAATGGAGTTTAAGTGAAATTTAAGCAGAACCAGTGTTTCCTACACCACATTTATCCGCAATAAAATTTCATGTAAAAATGGAGTTTAAGTGAAATTTAAGCAGAGCCAGTGTTTCCTACACCACATTTATCTGCAATAAAATTCCATTAAATTTCATGTAAAAGTGGAGTTTAAGTGAAATTTAAGCAGAACCAGTGTTTCCTACACCAAATGTATCTGCAATAAAATTCCATTAAATTTCATATAAAAGTGGAGTTTAAGTGAAATTTAAGCAGTATCAGTGTTTCCTACACCACATTTACCTTCAATAAAATTCCATTAAATTTCATGTAAAAGTGGCATTTAAGTGAAATTTAAGCGGACACCAGTCTTTCCTATATCACATTTAACCTCAACTAAATTTCATTAAATTACATGTAAAAGTGGAGTTTAAATCAAACTTAAACTATAACAAAATTTAGGTATTTTGTGAAATGCCATTTAAAGATTAATTAAATTCGAAATTTAAGGGGGAATTAAACTTGCTGATACCTCATAATACTAGGAATTTAAGTGTAGTTTAATTCAGATTTAAGTTGTGATTAAACCCCTTATTTCATGCAGTGATAATTACCTACCACACAACCATCAGGGTCACTACACTATCGTCTTTCCAGTAAAAACTCACACGAAATATTTTAACCAACCCTACATTGTACTGTATTTATTTCACGTGTCACATGTATTGCAGTTTCTGATAGATGTTAGCTCATGTTGTTGATACTTGATTTTAGTCGTGTTTAGGTCCATTATCATACTCTTTTTTTAATGTGAAGATCCAGCAGGGCTTCCGTTAATGGGCGTACGGCCGTAAATTACGTATGGCACGCAAAGGGAAATTAAGTATTTTTAGTTTGAAACCGTTTATATAATGAGGTCATCAAATATTTTCTTTTATAAACATATAGATGATTATTATTATACTTTTTTTCTTTTTAACAATTTAGATGTGTTGTTTCCCTCACTACCACGTGGAATCACTGACTCAAAGACTATGAATGCCATGCCCAAACACTGGAACTTCCTAAATTTTCCCCATGAACTTCCAAATTTGATACACAGGAAGTTCGAACTTCCTAGATTTGAACCTTAGTGGAAGCCCTGATCCAGATCTGGCGATTTGTATAATTCTGTGCTGCATACGATACACATATATGGTGGATCAGTAATATATATTTTTTAATTTCAATCACCAAATTAATGGTGATCCATTTATTCATCCCGTAATAGGTTTGTGAGGGTCGGAGTGGGCCATCCCTCAGTAAACCGTACAGTTTTATGATAAAATATGCATCAAATATGTATTTAAATATAATACAACAAATATTTACAGAAGCTAGACTAAAGCATATCTTAATATAGACATAAACAAATGGGGAGGTTTTTTCTTTCTTTACGATTTCAGAATGAGTGCAAATATGAATATTGGCCACATTTTTAAAGGGAGGCATTGCAATATGTATTTGGCATGACTTGGTAAATACTTTACTACACATGCTACAAGTACATGGTGTCTCACCTGTATGTATGCGCATGTGTATTTTAAGACAATCAGAATTGGCCTGTCCTTTACTGCACAAGCTACACTTATATGGAGTCTCGCCTGTATGTATGTATGTGCACGTGCGTTTTAAGATGGCTTGAATCGGTAAATCCTTTACTGCACACGTTACACTTATATGGCTCCTGTATGTACGCACGTGTGACTTTTTAGATTGCCGGACTCGGTAAAGCCTTTACTGCACACGCTACATTTGTATGGTGTTTCACCTGTATGTATGAGCATGTGTGATTTAAGACTGCCTGATGCTGTAAATCCTTTACCGCACACGCTGCACTTATGTGGTGTCTCGCTTGTATGTTTACGCATGTGTTTTGTAAGACAGCCCGACCGGGCGAACCCTTTTCTGCACACGCTACACTTATATGGTGTCTCGCCTGTATGTGTACGCATGTGTGTTGTAAGACTGCCTGACTGGGTGAATCGCTTACTGCACCCACTACACTTATATGGTTTCTCGCCTGTATGTATGCGTATGTGTATTTTAAGATAGCGTGAATCGGTAAATCCTTTATTGCACACGCTACACTTATATGGTGTCTCGCCTGTATGTGTGCGCATGTGTTTAATAAGAATGCCTGGTTCGGTAAATCCTTTACTGCACACGATACACGTATATGGTGTCTCGCCTGTATGTATGCGCATGTGTCTTTTAAGACAACCTGAATTGGTAAATCCCTTACTGCACACGCTACACTTATATGGTGTCTCGCCTGTATGTGTACGCATGTGTGTTGTAAGACTGCCTGACTGGGTGAATCCTTTATTGCACACGCTACACTTATATGGTGTCTCGCCCGTATGTATGCGCCTGTGTCTCTTTAGATTGCCGGACTTGGCAAAACGTTTATCGCACATGCTACACTTGTACGGTGTTTCGCCTGTATGTATGTACATGTGTGTTTTAAGATGGCACGACCTGATAAATCCTTTACTGCACACGCTACACGTATATGGCGTCTCGCCTGTATGTGTGCGCATATGTTGTGTAAGACTGTATGACGCGGTAAATCCTTTACTGCACACGCTACACGTATAAGGTGTATCGCCTGTATGTGTGCGCATGTGTTTTGTAAGACTGTCGGACTCTGTTAATACTTTACTGCACACGCTGCACTTATATGGTGTCTCGCCCGTATGTATGTGCATGTGTGCGTTAAGACAACCTGAATCGGTAAATCCTTTACTGCACATGCTACACGTATATGGTGTCTCGCCTGTATGTATGTTCATGTGAGTTAAGATGATTTGTCTTTGTAAACCCTTTCCTGCATATTCTACAATGAAACGGTTGCATGATGTCGTCTCAATGTGGTGCCTGAAACAAAATAAATCTCATAATCAGATTGATATTTTGAAACAGTTCAGGTTTATATACCAAGAGTTTCTTACATAATTATAGATATATCATTAATAGAAATGCATCCGTTACTATCGGCAGATCAAAAGTAAAATGACAATTTTTTTATTAAAAGTGATAATCACGCCTTGTTACCAGTTAAACACGGTAACATCTCATATGAAATCATTGCATGTTTTGCAGGCCTGATAGCAACATAATACATCGTGGAAATGGGATTATTTATCACAGGCTAGAAACTGAACGTAATACATTAAGGTCCTAGGTTTGCTATAAAAACCAAAATGTAGGGGTTTCGGACGTTATGCTGCTGCACTTCAAATTTACCTGTTTTTACAATACTGGTTTAAATACTTATATATGTCTTCAGTCAACCTATGTTTATACACTTACATAATAATACATATAACCTTATCACAGTTGGCCTTTGTAAGAGGAGATGCCTCTTTCTATGAATGTTGTGCGTCGTTATACATTTTCATCTTTTGAAACATGATGTTTATTATGATGAATAAAACAGCAATGTTTTACATGTTTCTTACATATTTTGGTGTATTTAAATTGCGAACTAAACGCTCTGATTTGTAACGTTCGTTATACTGTACTGAATTAAGACCCATTCCTTTTAGCTCAGTCAAATTTCCTTAAAATGTGTATTGTCCGTAACTGCCGCAATTACTCTTTTATAGATGTATGGCTGGCATTTCCAATTGTCCAAGTTAGATTTTAAGAACAAAACAAATATTGGTGCGATTATACATTGGCAAAACAACAATCATTGTGTTTAGTTTCCGTACTACTTTTTGCTTATATCTCGGCCAATATTGTTTCAACTAGGATACATGAAATTTTGATGCTGATATCACATGGAAAGTAAATGCATCACATATAATATATATATGTTCCGTATGAATATGTTATGGAAGCTTCAGAAAACAAAAAGATGGGAAAAAAACAAAAAGATGGGGAAAAAAACATTTCTACAATTTATAAACAAGACGTCAATGACCTTGAAGCTCTACTGATTGATTTTGATTTCAGGAAGTAGTCGCTACAAACTTGTTTTTTGGAAAATTATTTTTAGCCTTGGCGGCCATCTTGAATTTCCGGCCGACCTGAAATTTTGCTAGGATCAATTAGACATCAAGAGCAACATTCCTGTGAAGTTTCATGAAAATCCGTCGAGTAGTTTTACAGGAATAGTCGCTACAAGTTTTCATTATATAACTCTATGAAAACAAAGATGGCCGCTGACAGCCATGTTTAACGTCGAATCAAAATAATGTTTGACTCTGATAACCAGCATGTCATGCTGATCATTTTACAAAAAGTCCCATATCAATATCACTTATAGTTTTCAAGACGTAGTCGCTACAAACTTCTTTTTTAAAAAATCTAATTTTAGCTGTGGTGGCCATCTTGAATTTCTGGCCGATCTGAAATTTTGCTAGGATCAATTAAACATTAAGAGCAACATTCCTGTAAAGTTTCATGAAAATCTGCCAAGTAGTTTCAAAGGATTAGTCGCTACAAGTTTTTACTATATAACTCTATGTAAACAAAGATGGCTGCTGGCAGCCATGTTTAACGTTGAATCAAAACAATTTTTGACAAGGACCAACATCATGTCATGCTGATCATTTTACAAAAAGTCCAATATCAATATCACTTATAGTTTCAAGAAGTAGTCGCTACAAACTTGTATTTTGAAAATCTATTTTTAGATCTGGCGGCCATCTTGGATTTCACATCAACATGAATTTTTGCTAGGATCAAATAGACTTCATGGGCAACATTTCTGTAAAGTTTCATGAATATCCATTCAGTAGTTTCAGAAGAGAAGTCGCTACAAAAAAAAGTTTACGGACAGACAGACGGACAGACGGACGCCGCACCACGGCATAAGCTCTGCTGATCTCTGATCAGTAGAGCTAAAAACCAAGCGCTTTCGGCTTACGCCTTCATCAGAGGTGCACAAACACGAAAATAACAATTACGAAACAAAAAAAACACTAAAATACACGGCAGTTTAAATAAAACCCTTTAAAAAACAACATCGTTTGGCAGTGTTGCAGAAACTGGTTACTTTAAATAGACACTCTGGAGCCAAATGTGATACTGGTTGGATGAGGGTAAAACTGTACCCTGACATTTAGTTATGAAGAGGGAGTAAAAATGTGAAAAAAAATACACAAACCCTACCTCAAAACCTAAAATCGATAATGCAGGATAAAGTATAAAGCAACTCCAAAGCTAATAAAAACAATGAATAAGGCTAACCAAATTAAATACATGGAGATATTTTGATCAAGGGAAGTAACAAAAGTACTAATAATAGAACATTGCTGGTTGGATGAAAGTAAAATTGTACGCTGACATTTAGGATTAGTTATGAAGAGAGAGTGAGTGAATAACCCTACCTCTATACCTAAGACAAATTGAATTGAATGTTGTTTAACGGCTCATCAACAAAGTACAGGTTATTTAGAGCCGCCCCAGAGAGAGGGGAAGGATACATAGGAATGCGGGAACCTGCCCTACTCTTATTATCGAATAGATTCCTATGGTTCTTTAACGTGCTCGGAGGATAGACCGATACACGGGACCGCCCGGTTTACGTCCCCATCCGACGGACGAGACTGAGGAAAAGTGTCTTGCCCAAGAACACACCGACGGAACACAGTGGCACCACGGAGGATTGAACCCGGGGCCTCCGGTTACAAATCCGCCGCGCTACCGACTGCGCCACGCCAGCCCCCACCTAAGACCTAAGACAAAGAATCGATACTGCAGGATATAGTGACTCGAAAAACTCATTTCAAAAACTGACTACAAAGCTCACTACAAGACTCCACTCCAACGGTAACAACTACCCCCATAATTGTATGTGTAGACTCATCATTATGTGACATTAAATATGAATGAATGCTTTATAACATCTTGTAAGTTAACTATACTTCTCAGACTCTGGTACCATAACCATATCATCTCATAAAGTTGGTGAATGCTTATCAGTGAGCAGTAATAAAATATAGGTGGGCAATGCTGACCACTGACGCTCTAAGACTCAGGGTCATTAACAAGTGTTTATTTCGCCAACCTGCTGGGAGAATAACAGTACTGGTAGGGTATATAGCAAGATGTCTGCAGACGGGGTATTGCAAGTTTAAAGTACCAAGCTGATAAGGAGACAAAACTTTTTATGGTTTGGGATTAGATACAGGACTGTATCATAATTTAATTTAGTCTATTAATGCTGGTCATGCATTTTTGGCTGGTACACTAGTTTCAAAATTAGTTGATGATTGCTATGTTAATTAGCATCTAGCTAGTCTGGTCTGCCAAAATCACTTTTCACACAGGGTAACTGGCAACACTGACCTGCAGAAACATTTTACTGTAACCTGTGGGGTAATAAAGCATTGACCAGTGGAAATATTTGTCAGATAAGTATATGTTGTACAGAAAATTTTGCAATTATCTCTAAAATCAAAAAGGAAGTAAATTATATATATATATATATATATATAATCCAAATTTTCAACATTATTATTCACATGTTACTTCCATACAAATAGGACAGTTTCACCGTATATCGGTAAAGAATGCATTTAGTGTATGTGCGTCATAGTTTTTGAATATATAATCTTATATACATAAGCACCCTGTGTGGGGTCAGTACATAATTTGAACCCTTTTAATTAAACTAGTACATAAAACAAGATAATAAGTGGACGCTGCACACCCTTGGCATATGAATAATGACTGAATATATATTGTCATGTATACACAATTCATGTGTAACATCTTACATGCATATATTGTTAGATATTCGTATTAAAATACTCGACCATTGCTTACAACTCCTATTGGACTTATACGCTGTAATCGTTTGAATATTAATTATTACGCTGTTATCGTTTGAATATTAATTATTAAGGGTGCCCTCTGGTGACGAATTAGCGTGATCTGCGCATAATTTCGCGCAACGCATTTGTGGATGTTGTAAAAAGTGGGAAGATGTTCCAAAATCACTTTCCAAATAATAATAAACAATTAAATGTTATTAAACAACAACCTGTAGCATGTCGCTTTCTTTTTATAAGTTCTACATTCTATTCCGCTGCCATTTTACTATTACGACATCGGGATTTACCTCCCTTCGACACAGACTGCTTTTCGCGTTGCTGACCTCGAATACAAAAATGGGTAAAACAAAACGTGGTTTCTTAAGCGTAAAACAATTAAACAAACGTAAACAGATCTTAGAAGCACAGAAGAGAAGATGGCAGAACACAGGGAACACTGAAACCGTAGATTCCACCGGCGATCATGGTTATTGTACGTATAAATGTTCTCTGAAATTTTATATTTTCTCTGACTTCAGTAGTGCATATTTTTGGCGAAAACGAAAGTAAAATTATGTTACTTGCTCAGGTTGGTCATTGTGATTGGAGCATTTTACATTTAGCAACATTTATTGCTAATATTGGTTTTATTAAAAACTGCACTTCCGCACCGTTAATTACGCTTATGGGGTCTTTGTCTGCAGGAATGTATCCCCACAGGAATGTACCCCAGATACATTCCTGTATACAGGATTGTACCCAAGGTCATTTCTGTATACAGGAATGTGCCCCACTATTGCAGATCTCGAGTGAAGGTCGCGTGTCTAATGCTTGCAAATGGTTTTATTGTTATTTACTTTAAAATATAATAAAGCTTTTCAATATGTTTATAATATGTTTAACAGATACACTTGTTTTCATTATGGTCTTGATTGTTTTTAAAGAAAATACACACAAAACATCAATGTTAGAATTTTCAAAATACGATAAGATCTGGCAAGATTTAAAGTCTGGTACAATATTGTATACAGGAATGTACCCGAGGTGTATACAGGATTGTACCCGGGGTGTATACAGGATTGTTCCCGGGGTCAAGTACGACATGTCACCTCAGACTTTACCATTGGTTCAAACAGTGGAAGTGTTTGCAGGTTAGAAGCCTAAGAAGATCTTTTTCCCCAGCCAGGTGTTATTGGTCAGTTGTCATAGTAGTGACATGATGAAATCATGAAAATATCTTCTACAATATTATTTCTTCCTCTTTTTAAAGGCCTTTGTCACAGAATGACATACCTGACTGTCAGATATTGCGGATGACAGTTTGGTTGACGAGGGAGCTGGAGACTGGCGGACAGGTAGAAGGGTTGTTGAGCTAGGTGTTCTTGCTGATGCCCTATCTTCTTGCAAAAAGTGCCACTTCAGCTGTCACATGCCATGGGGATACTCGCATATGGATTGTCCACAATTATAAAAAGGTTGTATTTTCAGTGCTTGTTTTGCAATTTCAATTTGTGCTTTGTGCACTATTCAGACAAGGGTCTTCACTTTAAAATATAAACTTCATTTATTTTACAACAATCGCGAAACAAGTTTATACAACATATGTCAATTACTCTCGTTGGCACGAATGTAAGCGTAACTGTGGTCTTTCGTGTGGGAGGAAACCGTATTTACCGGAGAAATAATCGTGTCACCTCACATGTCCCGGCCGAGAATTGAACCATAGTCCCATTGGTGAGAAGCAAGTGACATTTCAGATGCACTAATCGGACAGTCAACTTTTCAGACACAGAACATTCTAAACCTTTCATTGTTCACACAAGGTTTAATTACAATTTTCATCTCTGAATTTTTATCGTGTATTAAAGCTATACATCTCTGAAATTGTACGCAAACAAATTTACTTGTAAACTGTTGACAATTTAACCCGCAAGCCGATAGCTTGGGGATGACAAGTTATTGACTCTTAGATTTCAATAGCTATGACCACTCTGATGTATGTTTTATTAATGTTTATAAATGAAAATCCTGATCATAAAAATATTGTTTTATATAAGCATACTGTCCCCAACCTCTGAATATTTGAAAGTAATTAATACATCCTTACCAGGGAAGTTAGTAATCAGTTTTGAAAATTCTTCTTTTTATCAGTTTCATGCAGTAATACACAGTGCGGCTACACTAACAATGTACCAACTGGGAAGAGGCACAATAGAATTTGGTATGCCAACACAAAGTTAGCAACAGGTAAATATGGTTGCAAGACTTTTCAACATTGAGCATAATGTAACTGCTGATTTCACCTGTCAGTTAATAAGTCCCCCACCGTCTGGGGACTATAGGTTTGCACCCTGTTTGTCCGTCCGTCTTTCCGAAATGCTTGTCCGGTCCATATTTTTAATACTATAAGACTGAGATACCAAACTTGGTATGTGGATATACTTGGGGTAGCGGTGTGTCGCGTACAAAAAACAGGTCACCTTGACCTGTGACCTCTGTCATAGAAAATTCTTATCCGGACCGTATTTTTAATACTATAACACTTAGAGATACCAAACTTGGTATGTGAATACATCTTGGGATAGCGGTGTGTCGCATACCAAAATAAGGTCATTGTAACCTTGACGTCCGGACAGTATTTTCAATACTATAACACTTATAGAGCTATCAAACTTGGTATGTGAATACGTCTTGGGATAGCGGTGTGTCGCGTACCGAAATAAGGTCATTGTGACCTTGACCTTGATTTTTGACCTCCATCATAGAAAACGTCTGGAAAATGTTTGTCTGGGCCGTTGGGATCTATGGATTGCCCTGCAATTCTTGATGCAATTCTCGTTACATTCAACGATATATCACTGTAGCGTTTGCAACTTTAGAAGAATAAGCAAGGCAATGCGAAAGATATCACTGTAACGTTTGCAACGTTAGGAGAGTCAGCAAAGCAATGCGAAAGATATCAGAATGAGATGTGTGCGTTATTTTCACATTTTAGGGGTATTAGAACAGAAATAGAACATCGTTTACGGTGAATTATCTTGTAATATATCACGGTTGGACTATATGCTACCCTGAAATGTTTCAGTACCGACATCTTTCGGGGAGCATGAAGTTCTTAAGTTCTTATGGTATACAAAAAATAAAATGCCAAACAATTAATTATACGATTTATTAAAAAAGCTTCACATTTTAATGAGTAACAACAGTTTACCTGAACATGTTTAAACTTTCATTTATAAAATAAGTCAGAACAGTGGTTCTACACCCATATCCACGTCATATCTTGTCAGGAGGGAAAAATCTGGTTTTAAATATTGAAATAACAACAAACAGAGTGGAAACTTCCTATCTAAACCAATGAAGTAGCCAAAATATCATGTGGTACCTTAACTATTCCTTCTAACGGGTGTCACGAAACACCCAAATCTACCCATTTCTCCCAAGTCAATAAATAAAAATATTATCTGTTGTCACAAACACACATTGAATATGAAAGACGTGTAATAATTAAATAATCAAGATTTCATTTTTGTTATGTCCGTACAACCATATTTGTAATGCCCAAAAGTTCAACGTAACTAACTCTGCAATGCTAGGTAAGAGTTAAGACTCCCCGACACCATACTGGTAAAAAATATTTTGTTGATTCAAGTTTAGTGGTAATGGGAGAAGAATGATTATATATTAATTTCTTGGCAGATATAATAGCTGATCTTATATGATCGAGTGCCGATTTATTATAGAATTGATTAAACAAGTTTGCAAAAAGATACAATGCGACAGCTTGTCGAGCACCAAATAATGTTTGCTAAAGAGTTTAATAAATAATAGATGATTTTCTGAGGTTCTAATTATCACACAAAACCCATACAAGTTGATGGTAATACGTTCACGTTTCTCTGTGATGTAAATTTACCTATTATATATTAAATTAAAAATACTGTATTTCCTATATTAGAAGCACCGTCCCTAATAGAAGCACCCCCACCTCTTTTAAGAAACTTTACCTTCTTAAAAAATCTAAAAGTTCCTAAAAAACACACACTGTTTTTCGTCTTTACCGCTAATGGATTTGATAATGGGAGTTTTTTACCTTCGACACCAGTATGGTCTATGACATAAACCTTAAAGCGCTATCATCATCAATACAAATTACCACTTTTATTTATCTTGTTTCTTTCATTTTACTATTTAGTTTCTTTTATTATTATTTAATTTATACGCAACCAACACGTGTTGTAATTGTCAAGTTTGACGGAAATGTGTATCATACAGATGCAGAGTGGTGACAGTAATATACTCAGTACATTGTCGGGTTTAGGTTAAGTCAATACCAGTGTAACAGTAAAAGATGCCCGTACAGTAATTCTATAAGGAAACAGTCGGGGAAAGGAACTGAAATATATTGAAAATTTGTATCATAATGGTATCACCCCCCTTCGCACTTTGCATAGCGCCCGGGAGCTACTGTTAGAGGAAATACGGTATATAAATTCCCTTTAAAAATAACAGGACACTCTGTGGATTCATGTGAAATTCCATGCATATATCATATGGCTTATATATTTTTCCCCACCATCCTTTTTAACAACTTGTTTTGTTCATTTCAGAGACACATCATCTGGTTTAGAGATACCCTTCGTTCTTCAAATACCAATGCAACCCTGAAAGACATGGATTTAACCAAAAAAGTTGACTATACTGTGATCGCAAGATTCTAAACTCCAGGAAATATATTAATTTAATTAGGCCAAATCAGAAACGCGGTTAATTTTTCTTCGGGCTGATGTGTTACAGTGTATACTTGTTACTGCGTATCTCGCTTGAGATGTGTTCGTCTGATCATGATGGTGACTTCTATTTGGCAATCCCGAGGACTGAGCAGACGTTATTTTTTTAAAGAACCAAAATTAACATAATTATACCTCACAGAGATTTATATAATGTGTAAAGCTGTTAAAAAACACCAAATGTATACAATGTCATACTGCTCACACTCAAAATAACTTTTGGTGTTTTACATCATTTTAACACATTTTAGGCCATATATGACGGTTGATTTTTTTTGTTGTAAGTATGAAGTAAATTTCATTATTGTGGTATTTAATAGATGTTTAGTTTATAAATATAATATAAATAAAATAATATAATATAAATAAAATATTGTATTATTTTTTCTTTGGTTCAGTTGGATCTGTGTAAAAAAAAAAAGTTTCCATTTGCGTACATGTATCTGAAACTGAAAAACTGCCTTTTAGGAACACAAGGTCATTTTAATCTATTTATTGTTTATTCAAGCTTTTGAAATAGATCTTTTGTAATTAAAGTGACAGGCAATCTCGAAGTGAACATCAAGCACTGAAATTAGCATCTCGAAACATGTTTTGCTGTACTTAGCGGTACTCCTCTGATAAAGCAAATGTCACTGGTCTAGCCTGGTCAAGTAAAATTCATTGGGTTGAAGAGTGCATAAAAAATATCCGCATGACGGATATTTTTATATGAGAACTGAACACTTATTTTTGTGTTATATGCCTCGGGTGGCAGACACTTATCGATCACTTTGTCCGTCGTCGTTCGTCCGTCCGTCATGCTTTAAACCTGCAACCTATGCTTGGCCATCAATTGAAAAGTATTTTAATTATGTTCATGAAACTTCACACTCATCTTCATCTCAAGAAATGTTGTTACACATGTGCACCTCTGACTTTCATTTTGGCAGGGTTATGCCCTTTCTATCAGCCTAACCTGCAACCTAACCTTGGAAATAAGCACACAGCACTGTCAGCAGGCGAAGCAAGTGTTCCATGGATGATGGAACACACTTCTAGTTCAAGGTCGACTTAGTGACCGCTTCCCACTAATTACAGTCTGGAAACTGATATTTCCATGTCTATACTAGTTTGACATATTAAGCCGCTATATTTGTTTTGTCAAGTTCCTGTATAGTGGATAGTGCAGTGCACTTAAAAGCACAGGATTCGGGTTCAAGCCTCAACGGCGCCATTGAGTTTCCTCAGTGTTGGTCATTTCCAATTAGCCTCGTCCATCGTAAGGGGACATAAATCCTCCTGCTTTTTTATGGGTGGGGCTCTAAATAACCTATATGTGTTGATGAGCCGTTAAACAATTCTGGCAAGCTCATATACCAGTAACCATTAGTCATACATCCTTGATACTTAGTATACATGTTCTCAATCATGAACCCCACACATTGATGTAGGTTCGATAATTATAGATTATTATATGTCAGTTTTCATTTCAACCACTATCATCCCTGAGATCCTATATGTCCCCGAGGGCTTTAGCCTCGAGATATAATTCCTACACATCTGATCTCTAAACTTTGGTATATTGTGCGACATACCAGTGTTAGGGTTTGATTCATTCATAATAATGGTATATCGCACACTTTGCCACAGTTGTGAGATCATATGTGCAGGTATTATATCACGAGGGCTAAAAACACGAGTGAATTAATAACATGCTTCTGATTGACAAACTGTTGTATATTGTGTGTTATATCACACTTAGAGATAGATTATTTGGATTTGATATAACATTGTGTTAACATTAATTTTAATTCTAACATGGCATATGCTATTTCAGTATACACAAGCAAATACAACAGTCGGGTAAAATATACCATACAAAATGAAGTGGGTGGGGTAAATTAACATCTCTTTTAACGTATTTTGGTCATATTGTGTATATTATATACTGATACACTGTTTGTAATTCAATTATATGTGATGTTTGTATATCAGCTGTATGTATGCCAGTCATTAGAATGACTTTGACATAATAAATAAAACCAAAGCACATATCTATATTTTTCTATAATAAAATGATGGGTCTTTAACATGTTTAATTGTAACTTTTTTAGATGAACACCGACATATACTTTTTATCACATTTATTTGATAAACTTAAAATTCTCTATTTATATACCAGTTTATTACAAATTTCATCTGATTTTTTTTTAGTTATTCTTGCCCAAAATTTGCCCAAAAATGCAATTTTCTGTGATTTTTTTGTTTCATTAGAAGGTGTGCTGAAATTGAAAACTTCAAAGATTTCTCCTATTTTTATTATTTTAAGGGTTTTCTTACTTTTGTATTGATACCTGTTTAGCTTCTCATAAGTTTTTTTTCATTTGCTTCTTTTTTTTACATAAAATATTAGGTGATTTCTAAAGCCATACCCAATTTTCAGCTGATTATGAATTTAAAACCCCACTTTGGGGGTGTATAGCTAAAGATTAATATTGCTAAAAAGTTAAATCACCAACACATCATTATTTTCCCAGAAACTAACTAGTAATATGTTAGTCTTCATAAAAAACAGGGAAATAAAAAATTCTATCTGTTTTGATTTTCACCAGAGGGCCCCCTTAACACATCTTTGGGAGAGAGTTCGGGCTACAGAATTATACACACTAACGAGGTCTTTGATTGGTCGAATGATTTTAGCTCATCGCGTTAGGTTTCCATGAGGAATAGAGTAACGCGTTACTTATGTGACATGTTACGCGTAAGTGACCGTTCTGGCCAGCCAGTTTCTAACGCATTAGAAAATGTTTTACCCGGACCAGGTAACGCGTTACTAAATTGCGAGTATCGCGTTAGAAAACTGACAATACTCGTTTATTTTCAATTAAACAAATAAGGGAAATCTCATCTCTAACGCATTAGAAAATAGGGAGTAACACGTTAGAGATGGAATAAGTAACGCGCTACTTTTGGACTTATGACACTCACCGCTACTCATAGTGTTGCTACTTGCTAGTAATAGTGTGATATGATAATATATGACATATTGTAACGTATTAATCCGAGCCTTCTCTGACCTTACCAACCCTTTTTACGATTTTTGATATTTCATCTGGCTGTGTACGGTCAGAGGAACTCCTGTAGTAAAAACACGGGGATCTCCTTTTCCTTTTGGCACTAGCAATACTCTAAACAACATTCAATTGTTTATCTTTAAAGTTTACTAATTACGTTACTAATCCGAGCCTTCTCTGACCCTATAAAGCCGCAAAAACAAAAATAATTTTAAAAAAAAAGGCTTTTAGTGTCAGAGAAGGCTCGGATTAGTAACGTATCTGCAATACAATTGTATTAGGCGAAAAAAACTAAAACTGTTCATACCTTGTCGTTGATTGTATGCGTTTACAGTTTGATGCGATCAATATTAAAATTCAAATCCTCCAAAAGTTCCATCAATCATCAATTATCTCTGATTGAAAAACAAGTAACAAACAATACCATTTCGACGTGTAAATGGGGAAATGTATACTAAGGGAAGTAACTACACTATACTGATTGGTTTAATTTATTGTTTCCACGGGAGGTAACTGCACTAACGTGTTAATATCCATTATGAACATAACATAATAGTACTAATTGCATTTTAATGAGTTTAGTTCAAGTGTTTTCAACGATGCACTGACACAAAAAAATGATATGGCACTAACAGGAATGAAAGTTCCAGCCCATCCTCTCCATCTATATCGAGATAAAAGGTATGCTGATTAGGTCTAGAACCTTTACACCGGTATTATGTAAATATGTAGTTAATACCTAAATCAATTTCAAATATCTTTTGAAATAAATATGTTGAGCGTCTCCGTGGTCGAATGGTTAACGACGTTGTGTTGTAATGTACAGTACTGTTTCTAACCGAGGAAAAATTAGTGATCTGCCTCCACCACAAACAATACACCGTCATATATATCTTACGAGTATATACATGTGGCATGTAAGTTATATATGACGGTCGATTGTTTGTTGTGAAGATTGTGTTAAAAATGACGTAATACATACTACAATCAAACAAACGTATGAATGTGTTATCTTTTAAAATCAGTCTTGTTAAACCTTCGCCTCTCACCGCTGCGTGTTCGAATCCCAGTGAGACTACCTTACAAGACGAGATATTTGTTTAAATACAAGAGTTGTGTAATATTTAAATATACTTGTATTTGTATATAGGTATACTCGTATCTGCGATATGAAACTTATTCTCTCTTGTTCGTTTACATAATGATTTAAAATATGTGTGTCATAATTTGTTTGAATCGGAAATTGAACATTTGATTTAAAGGCCGGGTGTAAGACACGTTTAAACATAGGCCGAGTATAAGACACGTTTAATAATAGGCCGGGTATAATACACATGTATCTATAGACCGGGTACAACACACGTTTAACTATAGGCGGGGTATAGGCGTTATTACACCATTGCGTATGGCAAATAGTACCCAATAAAAAACGTTTCCCTGCCTTACTAGTGATAAAAGATTTTGATTGCTTTTTATTATTACCTATAATTCATCCGAATGATGTATTGGGAACATTTATCAGTGTTTGTTTGAGATATTTAATTATAAATGACATAGACAGTACAGCGAAAGTAGAAATGGGATAAATCTATATGTGACGTGTCAAAATAGAACGTGACGTCATTCAACAGATTGGCTTTTTCTTACATGATACACGGCCCCCTGTTTTTATTGCATTTTAATATTGGTGGACGCTCGATCATTTGATTGATATGTGTTGAAATAATTGCAACGGAAAAAAATGCGCATTTTTTGTCTCGTGACATATATTCGTCTTATATAAAACGAAGAAGGAAGATCAGTGTCACCTATAAGACACGTTTAACTATAAGCCGGGTATAAAACACGTCTAAAATCTACAGGCGGGCAACACATAGTGAACTGTTAACTATCTACAGACGGGAAACATATAGTGAACAGTTAAATATTTACAGACTGGCAACATATAGTGTATTGGTAAATATCTACAGACGGGCAACATATAGTAAACTGTTAAATATCTACAGACGGGCAACATATAGTGCACTGTTAGGTATCTACAGACGGGCAACATATAGTGAACTGTTAAATATCTACAGACGGGTAACATATAGTGAACTGATAAATATCTACAGATGGGCAAAATATAGTGTACTGTTAAATATCTACAGACGGGCAACATATAGTGAACTGTTCAATATCTACAGACGGGCAACATATAGTGAACTGTTAAATATCTACAGACGGGTAACATATAGTGAACTGTTAAATATCTACAGACGGGCAAAATATAGTGTACTGTTAAATATCTACAGACGGGAAACATAGAGTGAACTGTTAAATATACAGACGGGCAACATATAGTGTATTTGTAAATATCTACAGACGGGTGACATATAGTGTACTGTTAAATATATACAGGCGGGCAACATATAGTGTATTGGTAAATTTCTACAGACGGGCAACATATAGTGAACTGTTTAATATCTACAGACTGGCAACATATAGTGAACTGTTAAATATCTACAGACGGGCAACATATAGTGAACTGTTTAATATCTTCAGACGGGCAACATATAGTCAACTGTTAAGTATCTACAGACGGACATCATATAGTGAACTGTTCAATATCTACAGACGGGCAACATATAGTGAACTGTTTAATATCTACAGACGGACAACATATAGTGAACTGTTTAATATATACAGACGGAAAACATGTAGTGAACTGTTTATTATCTACAGACGGGAAACATATAGTGTACTGTTAAATATTTACAGACGGGCAAAATATAGTGAACTGTTTAAATTCATAATTGGTGATCCATCATAGCTGAGTGGACAGCATTGTGGATCAAGTATCTATGGACAAGTCTTTGAACAAATCCTTGTCGTAGTTCGATGGTCTCATTTATTTGACGTCTTTGGTGCTTTTTTTTTTTTTACATACGGACGTTTATAGATGCACCCTAACGTTAGACGGAGGATGGCACATATCAAAAATCCTCTTGCCGTTCGTAGACGTGTATTTTATGCGCTACCAAAGACGTCAAATAAATGAGACTAGTACACGTGACAAAGAAACGAATCTTCGAGCGTTGAAAAACAGTTTATGGCAAAATAATATAACTAGTGAGTTCATAAATAGGCACCGAAAGCGGTGGTAAATATATTTAAATTGTCCAGCAATAATTCTTCCTCAAATATTGCTAATAATAAGTACATGTCTATTCGATAAAATACTCGAGCCAACAGGTGCGTGCTCAATCGCAGCATCTCGCTCACTTAACGTCGTGGGACGAGTGACTTCCCTTGAAAGTAGTTCATCAAATGAGTTGTTTCCCTTAAATTGGCTTAGCTAACGGAATTAACATACGATAACGTGATGTATCATCAAATCGAGAATACTGAGATATCATCAAATCAGAGATCTCGGGATATAATCAAATCAGAAATATTGAGATATCATCAAATCAAGAATACTGAGATATCATCAAATGAGAGATCTCGAGATATCATCAAATGAGAGATCTCGAGATACCACCAAATCAGAGATACTGAGATATCATCAAATCAGAGATCTCGGGATATCATCAAATCAGAAATATTGAGATATCATCAAATCAGAGATATTGGGATATCATCAAATCAGTGATCTCGAGATACCACCAAATCAGGGATCTCGAGATATCATCAAATCAGAACTATTGAGATATCATCAAATCAGAGATCTCGAGATATCATCAAATCAGAACTATTGAGATATCATCAAATCAGAGATCTCGAGATATCATCAAATCAAGAATACCAGGATAGTAGCAAATCAGAGATCTGGAGATATCATCAAATCATGAATACCAGGATAGTAGCAAATCAGAGATCTGGAGATATCATCAAATCATGAATACTGGAATAGCAGCAAATCAGAGATATTGAGATATCATCAAATCAAGAATACAGAGATATCATCAAATCATGAATACTGAAATAGCAGCAAATCAGAGATCTCGAGATACCACCAAATCAAGAACACCGGGATAGTAGCAAATCAGAGATCTGGAGATATCATCAAATCATGAATACAGAAATATCATCAAATCAAGAATACCGGGATAGTAGCAAATCAGAGATCTGGAGATATCATCAAATCAAGAATACCAGGATAGTAGCAAATCAGAGATCTGGAGATATCATCAAATCATGAATACAGAAATATCAGCAAATCAAGAATACTGAGATATCATCAAATCAAGAATACTGGAACAGCCTTGAATCAGTAATACTGAGATATCACAGAATCGAGAATATAGGAACATCACAGAATCAAGGATATTAAAACATCACAGAATCAAAGATATTGGAACATCACAGAATCAAAGATATTGAAACATCACAGAATCGAGAATATTGGAACATCACAGAATCGAGAATAATGGAACATCACAGAATCAAGTTGAAACATCACAGAATCAAGAATACTGAGATATCACAGAATCAAGTATTGAAACATCACATAATCAAGGATATTGACACATCACAGAATCGAGAGTACTGGAACATTACAAAATCAAAGATATTGGAACGTCAAAGAATCCATGATAATTGACCAATGTTAGGACCCTTTATTGAATGAACCTGCCCAAATTAGAACGGTTTGGTGCTTCGCAAACTTTGAGTAGTTTATACATGTCACTGGGCGGGATTATCATGTTGTTACCTGAGGTTGGATGCATAACAGAAGAAGGGAAGAAGAGATTTTGTCCTTATTCATTGTATGGCAAAACACGTATATTTACATATCGATCGATTCTATATGTCAAGCAGATTGTTTACAGATAAGATTAAGCAAAACATGTTCTGTTTTGACGACCATAGAGCTATGAGTCCATAAACACACCAAAACAAAACCATCACAGTGTCTCCTAAATCACGGTTTGGCGGATGCGAAACTTGCAGAGACGAAAGCCGCATTTAAACTGAGTAAGCCTGTTCTACTACAAACACTAACGGTATTGTTGGTAGCTAGATTATCTTACACTTAGTACATTTAGCGTGCAATAGTTCATCTGTGTCATAAAAACGACGTATCAGGGATAATAACATTACAGTTTAATGATCATACTAAACCAATTCATTTTCCATAGACGTACATTATAGCTCTAAGCTCTGTACATAGTTCCCTAATATAAGAAGCTATATTTTTGCTTACTAGTTTTAAATTGAAAGACCTATCTTAGTTTTATCCACAAAAAAACTCATACACAAACCGTAGTTTGAAATATGCTTATTTGGTCGGATGTTTTGGTCGGATGGTGCTGACCCACAGGTCTACTTTCATGTAGGAACATTAGGAAAATGTAAAATATAATTCTTTTTTATTATGCAACACATTATGAATACATTACACAAATGTATGATTTAACATTTATAAGTAAACTTCAAAAATTTAATTATATTTGTTTAGCAAGATTTTTGGGGTTGTTTACTTTGTCAACCAATAAAAATTAAGAGATTCTGTGTAATAGTTCCTATTCCTATGAACCAGTTAAAATAGTGTAGTTACCTCCCTTTTTATACATTTCGCCATTTACAAATTGATCTTGCCGACCTGCTGCTGTTTGTTATCTGTTTTTCAATCGGAGACAATTGATGATCAGTCAAAGCTCTAACCTTGAACAGTTACGTTTTTCATAACCTGTGACTGTTATTAAAAAAAACACTAAAACTGGGATAGTAACCAGAAGCAGTTACTACCACAAAATCATTCAAGTTTAGATGCATTCTATCTTCTGTACAGGAATTTTCCCTATA
Organism: Cyrtodaria siliqua; assembly: GCA_037043455.1. Taxonomy (NCBI): domain Eukaryota; kingdom Metazoa; phylum Mollusca; class Bivalvia; order Adapedonta; family Hiatellidae; genus Cyrtodaria; species Cyrtodaria siliqua. The sequence continues at coordinate 70,478 of JAWPHD010002830.1, read as the reverse complement.
TATATAAAAAAAATTCCCGCTAGGGTGATTATTCAACTTTACAACCATGCAATAAAATTCTATGAGCATCGATGAAAATCCAATGCGCAAAGCCTCTCAAGTTACCTACTGTTATGCAATAAAATTCATTAAAAATCATTTTGTAGGCACCAATATGACAATTAGTGAACAGCAGCTAATTGGATCTTGATGAAGATGTATTTATCCTTAATAATAAGTATTCAGACATAATTAAACACTGCACATTTGGCAGCTATTTCGATTTATTAGCAAATGATCTTGGTAACTTATTTAGATTACAAATGGTTATTAGGGAAAAGTATCTGCTACTCTAAACCAAAGGGAGATAATAATTTGGCAATGTAGTAACTTCCAGCAGTTATAAAACTTGTAACTGTTTAAGGTTAGAGCTCTGACTGATGATACTAGATAGAACTTTTGCATTTGAATATTCATCGTATCAAACTATAAACGCATACAATCAACTACTAGGTAGGCGTTATGAACTTGACTGTTTACTGTTTACTGTAATACTATTGTATTCATAATTTTGATAGAGCATCATCAAAAATATTGACCAATCAGTGACCAGAAATAAGATATACTAATACATTTTGGTAGGTGATAAACTCGGTCTTTATCCTTGATGTTCAACCAAGTTTATTGTTAAAATTAAGGTATCTGCAATGTGATTCTTTTAAAACCCTGCATATTTCATGCACATTCATGAAAACTGATTCAATATATGTATCTTTCAAAATCAAAATCTTTAAAATTATCATCTTTTTACTCTGCCAAAGATTTATATTTTACTATAGAACCTAAGGATAAAAACCGAGTAACACAAACTTTATCACCTACTGAAAATAATATAAAATCTCAACATCTCTGCAATGGAAAATTATGAATTGAATGTTACAACAAATGCTCACGGAGTGTTTATTGACACGTAGATCTACGTAAGAATAGTACAACCGAAAGAGTAGTCGATGGCGGTTATCACGCCCGTAATATTGACATTATACTATTACGATGGTAACATTGAGTTCAGACTTTTTGCCAATTTTATATAAAATATGTTATTTAGTTTAATTTGTGTAATGTTTTGGTTATATAATATATATGTTTGTAAGTGTTCTTTCCCAAATGGTCAAGAAAATGTATCTTTAAATTTATAAAATAAATACTATTTTAAATTTCAATGTATTATGTATTGTGCGCGTCAATAATTAAAGAAAAGATAATCTATCATATCTTACGTGTTTTTTTTTTATTGATCATCGTTCCTGAATTATTTACACGTTTGAGATTCAAGGGCAGACAACGTAGTAGTAGTTTACTGGATTATCGTTACTAGATAATTGACACGTATGAGACTCTTCGTTCATGAATTATTGACAAGCTTATACGAATTATCGTTCCTGAGAACAGATAAAAAGTATGCTAATCAAGACATAAAACGTAGATATTAAGATGTAAAAGTACGTGACGTCAGTATAAATCCACTTTATTACATATATATTTATGTATACTCCACCTTTGGAATCGCTGAAATACGTGTTGAATTATATAGACACAATCCACATCGTTCTTCGTATCATTACACAAAACGTAGAAATATAACATGTAAATTACATTGCAACAGTATAAATCCACTTCATATATGTTATCCAGCGTTTGCATCAATGAAATACTTATTGAATTATATAGACACACTCCACTCACGTTTTAATACATAGTCTTCTTATGTACATCACTTGTTCTTAATGTGTTATGTATCAGAATAAATAATTGTTTTTATACGGAAACGCAAAATTGATAATTAAATAATTGTAAATGTAAGCCATATCCCTTTACTTTGTATATAGTTCAATTAATACCGTAATACACAAGTACAACTTAAATGATAGAATTTGCTCAAATGTCAGTGAACAGTGTAGGTGTGAAAAACCTTTAACGTCCACAAAAAAAAGCAAACAAGCACATTTATCGATAGTATCCATTATAATAACTATATACTAATTAGTGTTCTTAAAGAAAGCTTGGTTACGCTGAAGCCGTTACATTTCTAGTATATTCGTTTGCAATATTAACCTTTTCACCACCAAGTGTCCATTTCTCGTTTTGCATAAAGGGCCACCATGTCGAAAAACAGCAACCTTTGTTTTATCAAGATTAACTGTTAACTCCCAATGTGTGCAATATTGATGAAGAATTGAATTGTCTCTGCAAACCGATCAGTGTCTGAAATAAGACCAATGTCATCTGCAAACATTGACAGGAATAATTCAACAATATCCGGTGATATCTGGATTCCGGTCAGACCACTGTTCGCAATTTCACATTGAAGTTCATCAATAAATATGGGAAATAGAATTGGGCTTAAAATACAACCTTGTCTAACACCGTGAGTACAATGAAAATATTCACTCAAACTTGGTTTGTTTCTTACACATGCTTCAACACGTTTATATATACTATATAACATTTTAAACAGTTTACATTTAACAACGGCTGTTTTTTTTTGAAAGTCATCTGCAAACATTGACAGAAATAATTCAACAATATCCGGTGATATCTGGATTCCGGTCAGACCACTGTTCGCAATTTCACATTGAAGTTCATCAATAAATATGGAAAATAGAATTGGGCTTAAAATACAACCTTGTCTAACACGTGAGTACAATGAAAATATTCACTCAAACTTGGTTTGTTTCTTACACATGCTTCAACACGTTTATATATACTATATAACATTTTAAACAGTTTACCTTTAACAACGGCTTTTTTTTTTGAAAATAAACCACGACTTTGCTCTATTCACAATATCGAACGTTTTTTCTAAATCTACAAATGCTTTCATACCTTTTTTGGTCAAGTATCTATCAGTAATTGCCCTTAAAACAAATGCATTATCTACCGTACAATATCCTTCTATAAAACCTGACTGTGCTTCTGATATCTTGTCAAAGATAGTTATGTAAAAAGTCAAACGTCTTATTAAAATTCGTGTACATATTTTGCTTATAGCATCAAGTAACATGATTCCTCTATAATTACTGGGGTCGTCTATCCTACCGTTTTGTGTAGGGTAGTAATATAACATGTGACCAATTTTCCGGGAATTCTCCAAGATCAAACATTCTATTGAAAATTTTGTTCAAAGCAGGTACAATTATATCTAGACAATTCTTGCAGAAAACAGTTAATATTTGGTCAAGTCCAGGTGCATTATCTTCTTTAAAAGCCCTAGCTAATTCAATTATTTCTTCATTTGTTATAGGTGAGCTCATAATAATATAATCTCATTTTCGGGGACCTCCTGAAAAAAGCTCTGGTATATCTTCTTCGCTTAATTCATTGTCATGAAATGTAGAGTTCGAGTTATCATTGCTGTCGAATAAGGTTTTGAAGTATTCGTACCATCGCTAAGTGTTAATATTAATTTCATGTGGTTTATTGCTTTGACCAGTTAATCTTTTAAAGAGCTTCCAAAAATGTTTCCGAATCGTTTGCACTATCCACTAGTGAATCTAGGTTGCGTGTATTTTTATCTTCTACCTTTTTTTTTCCATGTAATTTTAAATGTTGTCCTTGTCGTAATATAATTGTCGAGGTTTTGCTTTGTCTAATTGTGTCGATATTTATGCAACAGTTTATGCTTTTCCTTTTTCAGGATTTTTCATTCATTATCAAACAAATCCGGTTTGCTATGTTTATGTTTATTATCTTTATTAACTACTTTGCATGGATCAATCGACTTACATATCATGTCTGTGAACCTGGTTATAATATTGTTTATGGGTATGTTATGGTTACTAATATCGTTTTCTAAATCTAGATAGTCGTTGCATTTCATATATTTATCCATATTATCTCTTATATCGTCATTGTTGTCGTTCTTAAATATCATATTATCTCTTATATCGTCATTGTTGTCGTTCTTAAATATATATATATGTTTCTTCGGATTCGTCTTCGCTTTTCTCATTGTCACTTCTGATATTTAAATTACTTTTTATTTCAATGCTTATGGGGAAATATTTAGATTCTGTTCTTTTGTATACTTCAAATGAATGTATAATGTCAAACACTGTTTTATCAGTTATAAAATAATCGATGACACTACAACCTATGGAATAGACATATGTAATGTTACCTATTTCTTTATCTTTTCCACACCTCCCATTTAGAATATATAAGGCATATACTTTACAAAAATTAATAATTTCCCTGCCGCGACTATTAATGGTACTATCGCAAGCATATCTGATACACCATTGAATGGTTTAACTTTATAAAATGGTGAGCAACTTGGAGGTATATCAGTAAAAACAAATAACACATCCTTTGCTAAATCAAGCACTGCTCTGTCAAAAAACAGAAAAATACTTAACTCACATTCATGAGATATTCTTCTTACAAACGGTACTAATTCGTTACGTTACTAGATCATTATACCTGTCATGGATCGCCCTCCTCTATCTGAAGCTTTAGCTGAGCAAAAATAACACGTGAAATTATCAAATATATGGTTAACAGTTTCTATATTGGTACCCCATGTTTCGACAAAACTTATTTAAGTATCAGCTCATTAACGAGGAGTAGGTTACGGTAATTAACACCTGAGTCAGTTGTAATAAAGGCTTCCTTTCTTTGTTAATTATTTGTAATTAGTGTCACTCGTGTTTGATTGATGAATTCGATTGATAATTGGTCCTTTTTCCTTGTTTGGAAAAACACGTATATTTACATATCGATCGTTTCTACATGTCGAGCAGATTGTTTAAAAGTAAGATTAAGCAAAACAAGTTCTGTTTTGAGGACCTTAGAGCAGACACGAAACTTGCAGCGACGAAAGCCGCATTTCAGTTGAGCATACACCAACTCCAAACGCTAACTTTGGTAACTAGATTATCTTATACTTTTATTATATATTAACAAAGTGTACCGAATATTCTATAACATAGGTTATATTGTAAGTGTTATTGTAATAAAAAAGACAACTTAACTTTCTTGACACTCTTCGAACACATTCAGTGGAAGTGAACGTAAACAGTGCAGGAATGAACTACACGTAGAGAGATGTTTGAGCAAAAAATAAATAAAAAAATAACACACACACAACCAAATTTATAGCTAAATTTCTAATTATAATTATTATATATCTTACAATATATTATACAACTATTTGTAGCATGGTCGGTGACATTTCCTTTGATGAATGCAGAGCATTAAATCGTTTAATTTAGGGTAACTAAAGGGGCGTGGCTAAACCGTGCTACAACTACCGGATATTGCAATTTAGAGTACGGTCACTATGACGTCACAGTGTTACTAAGTACACCATGCTACACAAGAGATAGAGTCTGGTCTCAGCTCGTTGGTTATTTAAACACCGAGATGGGCTACTGTTTATCAGAGGGAGTGACTACTGGCACGAGTTTAAATAGTTCTAATCAATTGACTACTAAGGCATTAAATAGTTGTTTTATTATATATCATCAAATAAAACAGTCTATTGCACGGTCACGTGACGCTTTGTCACAGACACAGATAGACTATTGTACGGTCACGTGATGCTGCGCCACTGACACATATCGACTACTGTACGGTCACGTGACACTGCATCAAAACGCAGATCCACTACTGCACGGTCACGTGACGCTGCATCACTGACACAGATCGACTATTGGACGGTCAAGTGATGCTTTGACACAGACAGAGATCACAGGTCACGTGATGCTACATCACTGACACAGAATGACTTACTATTGGACGGTCACGTGATGCTTCGTCATTGACACATATCGACTATTGCTCTGTCACGTGACGCTGCATCACAGACAGATCCACTATTGTACAGTCACGTGATGCTGCATCACTGATACAGGTCGACTAGTGTACAGTCACGTGACGCTGCGTCTCTGACACAAATCCACTATTGCACGGTCACGTGACGCTGCGTCACTGTCACAGATCCTCTGTTGCACTGTCACGTGACTCTGCATCGCTGACACATATCGACTATTGTACAGTCGTGCCTCACTGACACAGATCGACTGTTGTTCAGTCACGTGATGCTGCGTCACTGACACAGATGGACTATTGTATAGTCTCGTGAAGCTGCATCACTGACACAGATCCACTATTGTACAGTCTCGTGAAGCTGCTTCACTGACACATATTCACTATTGCAAGGTCACGTGACGCTGCTTTACTGAAACAGATCCACTATTGCATGGTCACGTGACGCTGCGTCACTGACACATATCCACTATTGCACGACGACGTGATGCTGCATCACTGACACAGATCCACTATTGCACGGTCACATGACGCTGCATCACTGACACAGATCCACTATTGCACGGTCACGTGACGTTGCAACACTGACACAGATCCACTAGTGTACGGTCACGTGATGCTGCCTCACTGACGCAGATCCAGTATTGCACGGTCACGTGACGCTTTGCTTTTTTTAAAAAAAAAAGCGCGTCAATGACAAAGAACGCTTAATTTACTATTTCACGGTCACGTGATGAACTATTGAACGGTTGGCATATGTTCAACATTATTTAATCACACGTGACTGCTTCTAGACCAATGAAAAACGATTATATTTTATGATATATAATAATATTGACCATTCTGATGGGAAATATTGCAACCTTGCAATAGTACATTCCGTAACCGTGCATTTAGCGTGCTATAGTTCTATAGTTCATCTGGCTCATTGACATTATGCGGCATATCAGGTAGTATAAAAACGACGTATCAGGCAAGCTAGGTTTTACGCGTAAAATAGCTGCCGAGAGAAAATAGCATTATTTCTGGGTAAAAACTGGGAACAAGAGTTGTCACGGAGACGTAAACACGCCATGACCGTTTTTTTTAACCAGACACTTTCTTTCCAATTTGTGCTACCAAACATTTTGAATCAAGGTGGGCGAATCCTTGACATGCCTTACAAATTGATTACATATTCACCTTTGTAGCACGACGTGCTAAAGTACACATCAGCACAGAAATACAAATACTCACATGTATGAGATGCGTTTGCTTTAGCGTGAATTACAACACAGATAAACTATTCATTGCTACCATATGTAATTATAAGATTGCGTTATCAAAAGAAACTATTAATTACCATGTGCAATTACTAAAACAATATGAGTCGCTGCCGAAACACTATATCTTTATGATAAAGTGTAGTTACCTCCCTTAGTAGTTATATATAAATGTGAACCAGTTAAAATTGTGTAGTTACCTCCCTTAGTATACTTTTCGCCATTTACAAATTGATCTTGCCGACCCGCTGCTGTTTGTTATATATTTATAAATCCGAGACAATTGCTGGTAGATGGAACTTTTGGAGATTTGAAAATGTTGATTTGAATATTGATCGTATCAAACTATAAACGCATACAATCAACGACAAGGTATGAACTTTTTTTTTATATTGTTTACTGTAATAATAGTATTAGTGTATTGCAGATCACAGACCTAATAACAAACAAATTGGACATTGGGAAATTTACCAAAATTTCACATAGGACAGTGCGAAAGTTTTACCAGCTGTTGCTCAAATTTAAACACTTATATCTTGAAGAGTTTTACAGATACAAGTTTTATTTATGCCAGAACCCATCACAAATCTTATTCTTCTTCTAATGATCATGATAGAATTTTCATTACACTACCATATAAAACAAAAAAGGAGCAGTTAAAACTTTCACTATGTCAAACCTTGATTTTTTAAGAGAAAAGCCAAAAATGATGAGTAGGCCAACAATGATGAGCATTTCATCTTTTAGTTTAAGCAGTTTTTTTTATACTACTTCTTATGTCGAACTCAACATAAAACAGAATTATTATAATCTCATTTTGATATTCATTATGAATCTGTTGAATGTATTCTCATCAAAATCAATGAATAAACGAGAGAGGAGACAGAAGGAGAAATTAAGGTGCCACGTGATATTTTGGTTCAATAAGATAGGAAGAATCCTATCTGTTTAATAGTAGTGTGGAGATATGTTACAACACATGCATCTCTTCGCTTAGTCTTATTTATTCGGCGTTTGGGGTGGTTTTTTTTTTTTTTCACATACGGACATTTATAGATGCATCCCGTCTAGGCCTTGATCTAATAAGGTGAACACTCCCTCCCACCGGGGAATTTTGTAGACACTATTTTTTCTGAAAGCCCATGATATATGTAGTATTTTGCAACTTGTCTGCCATCTATGTGTTGGGGTTTTATCGTGTTACAGGGTGTAGACTACGTTACCCATCAAATAATAATTAATTTTACTGCATTTTGAAGGCTAGAAAGTTATTGCATGAAGAAAGGGTTTGTATTTAAATTGTTTTCTTCAGCCTACGATACCGTAATTTACTTTACCTTGTTAAATTAAGTTTTTTTAACTTAAGACATTAAGAACATTAATGATTTTACATTCGAAAATTATTCCAGACCTTACAGATATCACAGACATACATGCCCATGATGTTAATAATGTTTAGTTCTTGTAATGTCCGTTACATTGTGTGATTTTAAATCATTTTCTATTTTCCGCATGTTAAACGAAATTATAACAAATCATCCAATAAATTATTAAAGTTTTATTGCACATTCCTTTAGACATAATAGATTGTAACAACTCATTTTGAACATTCTTTATTCTTTTTAAAATACAAAATTTCGTTTCACTTAATGTTTATACCTTGGATACCTGTGTTATTAAGCCTCCGTTACTGTAATTTACGTTACCTTGTTGAATCAAGGTGCTTGGTTTAAGAAATTAAGAACATTAAATAAAAAGTTTTTTGGACATGCTAGGTTATTACAGACATACGTATCCATGATGTTAACAATGTTTGGTTCTTGTAACAGTATTGTCCTTTACATTGTTTTTTGGTTTATTTTAATAATTAAAGAAAAAATTTCCTTGTTACCAGAAATCTCGAAAAATCTGCCAATTAACTAATAAAGATGTTATTACAACATTCAAACGAATGTTGTAATAACATCTTAACATTTGTTATCGATGGTAATAACAAAGTTTGAGCAAACATGGAAGTATGTCAATTCTAATACGTGTTACCTCATGTATTAAACGTTACGTACGTTACCAATTAAGTTTATATCAAATTATTTAAATACGACATGTAAGTATCAAATATAAACATGGATGTGTATGCTCTTGTTCCTTTATATACTGTTTATACTAATCTGCATACATTGAACGAAATGAAGTTTGCATGTAATTTTCACGACTTTTCCATATTGTTTCCATGAAAAGAGGTTTGCCATATAGTCAACATAGGCAGCACACTATCTTGTCCAAGCTCTCAGTGCTCTCCGTGCTGAGGTTTGACATATAGGCAGCCCACTATCCTCTGCATGCTCTCAGTGGTTTGCCATATTTTCAGCACACTATCTTTTCCATGCTCTCAGTGCTCTCCCTGCTGAGGTTTGCCATATAGGCAGTACACTATCTTCTCCATGCTATCAGTGCTCTCCGTGCTGAAGTTAGCCATAAAGTTAGCACACTATCTTCTCCTTGCTCTCCGTGTTGAGGTTTGTCATAGGCAGCACACTATCTTCTCCATGCTTTCCGTGCTGAGGTTTGCCATATAGGTAGCACACTATCTTCTCCATGCTCTCCGTGCTGAAATTTGCCATACAGGTAGCACACTATCTTCCCCACGCTCTCTGTGCTGAGGTTTGCCATATAGGTAGCACACTATCTTCTCCATGCCTTCCATGCTGAGGTTTGCCATATAGGTAGCACACTATCTTCTCCATGCTCTCCGTGCTAGCCCCGTGTGGTCCCGGGGCCCCCGTTTGGTCACGGGGCAAAGAATAGGGCTACTGCAGATCCATTTGGAGGGGTAGGCAGAGGGGTAGAACCCCTCCAAATTCATGTTCATTTTTATTTTTATTTTCATGTTCATTAAAGGTCTTCACATCAAAAGAGCAGTGGCAGAAAAACAATAAACGTAACTCCAGCGTAAATGGAGTTTCTACGATAGAATTTGCAGCAACTCTGCAGTTCAGGGTGAGAATGTTCTAGGCCCATTTTCAATATTTTATCTCGATGTACATGGAGGATGAGCCTGGCATGTTCATGCCTGTTAGGCGCCATATAAACTTGTCATATGTTGGTGCGCCTTAAAACCCAATTAAATTCAACTCCGTGCTGAGGTTTACCATATAGGTAGCACACTATCTTCTCCAGGATCTCAGTGCTCTCCCTGCTGAGGTTTTCCATATAGACAGCACATTATCTTCTCCATGCTCTCAGTGCTCTCCCTGCTGAGGTTTGCCATATAAGCAAAACACTATTTTTTGCATGCTCTCAGTGCTCTCCCTGCTGAGGTTTGCCATATATAGACAGCACACTATCTTCTCCATGCTCTCAGTGCTCTCCCTGCTGAGGTGTTGCATATAGACAGCACATTATCTTCTCCCTGCTCTCAGTGCTCTCCCTGCTGAGGTTTGCCATATAAGCAGAACACTATCTTCTCCATGCTCTCCCTGTTGACGTTTGCCATATAGACAGCACACTATCTTCTCCATGCTCTCAGTGCTCTCCCTGCTGAGGTTTGCCATATAGACAGCACACTATATTGTCCATGCTCTCAGTGCTCTCCCTGCTGAAGATTGCCATATAAGCAAAACACTATCTTAAACCTGCTCTCCCTGCTGAAGTTTGCCATATAGACAGCACACTATTTTCTCTGTGCTCTCCCTGCTGGTTTGCCATATAAGCAGCACAATATCTTCTCCATGCTATCAGTGCTCTCCGTGCTGAGGTTTGCCATATAGGCAGCACACTATCTGCTCCACGCTCTCAGTGCTTTCCCTGCTGAGGTTTGTCATATAGACAGCACACTATCTTCTCCATGCTTTCAGTGCTCTCCCTGCTGAGGTGTGCCAAATAAGCAGGACACTATCTTCTCCATGCTCTCCCTGTTGAAGTTTGCCATATAGACAGCACACTATCTTCGCCATGCGCTCAGTGCTCTCCCTGCTGAGGTTTACCATATAGACAGCACACTATATTTTCCATGCTCTCAGTGCTCTCCCTGCTGAGGTTTGCCATATAAGCAAAACACTATCTTTAACATGCTCTCCCTGCTGAAGTTTGCCATTTAGACAGCACACTATTTTCTCTGTGTTTTCCATGCTGAAGTTTGCCATATAAGCAGCACAATATCTTCTCCATGCTATCAGTGCTCTCCGTGCTGATGTTTGCCATATAGGTAGCACACTATCTTCTCCATGCTCTCCATGCTGAGGTTTGCCATATAGACAGCACACTATCTTCTCCATGCTTTCAGTGCTCTCCGTGCTGAGGTTTGCCATATAGGTAGCACACTATCTCCTCCACGCTCTCAGTGCTCTCCCTGCTGAGGTTTGCCATATAGACAGCACCTTATCTTCTCCATACTCTCAGTGCTCTTCCTGCTGAGGTTTGCCATATAAGCAGCACATTATCTTCTCCATGCTCTCCCTGTTGAAGTTTGCCATATAGACAGCACACTATCTTCTCCATGCTCTCAGTGCTCTCCCTGCTGAGGTTTGCCATATAGACAGCACACTATCTTTTTCATGCTTTCAGTGCTCTCCCTGCTGAGGTTTGCCATACAGACAGCACACTATCTTCTCCATGCTCTCCCTGCTGAGGTTCGTCATATAAGCAGCACACTATTTTCTCTATGCTCTCCCTGATGAAGTTTGCCATATAGACAGCACACTATATTCTCCGTGCTCTCCCTGCTGAAGTTTGCCATATAAGCAGCACACTATCTTCTTCATGCTATCAGTGCTCTCCTTGCTGATGTTTGCCATATAGGTAGCACACTATCTTCTCCGCGCTCTCAGTGCTCTCCCTGTTGAGGTTTGCCATATAAACACCACACTATCTTCTCCATGCTCTCAGTGCTCTCCCTGCTGATGTTTGCCATATAGACAGCACATTAACTTCTCCATGCTCTCAGTGCTCTCCCTGCTGAGGTTTGCCATATAAGCAGAACACTATCTTCTCCATTCTCTCAGTAATCTCCCTGCTGAGGTTTGCCATATAAGCAGAACACTATCTTCTCCATGCTCTCAGTGCTCTCTCTGCTGAGGTTTGCCATATAGACAGCACACTATCTTCTCCATGCTCTCAGTGCTCTCCGTGCTGCGGTTTGCCATATAAGCAGCACACTATCTTCTCCATGCTCTCAGTGCTCTCTCTGCTGAGGTTTGCCATATAGACAGCACACTATCTTCTCCATGCTCTCGGTGCTCTCCGTGCTGAGGTTTGCCATATACGCAGCACACTATTTTCTGCTTGCTCTTAGTGCTCTTCCTGCTGAGATTTGCCATATAACCAGCACACTATCTTTTCCATGCTCTCCCTGCTGAAGTTTGCCATGTAGACAGCACACTATTTTCTCCTTGCTGAAGTTTGCCATATAAGCAGCACACTATTTTCTCCGTGCTTTCCCTGCTGACGTTTGCCATATACGCAGCACACTATCTTCTCAGTGCTCTCCGTGCTGGGGTTTGCCATATAGGGGGCACACTATTTCCTCCATGCTCTCCGTGCTGAGGTTTGCCATATAGGGGCACACTATTTTGCTCCATGCTCTCAGTGCTCTCCGTTCTGAGGTTTGCCATATACGGAGCACACTATCTTATCCGTGCTCCCAGTGCGCTCCGTTCTGAGGTTTGCCAAATAGGGGGCTCACTATTTTCTCCATGCTCTCAGTGCTGTCCGTGCTGAGGTTTGGCATATAGGCAGCACACTATCTTCTCCATGCTCTCCTTGCTGTGGTTTACCATATAGGCAGCACACTATCTTCTCCATGCTGAGGTTTGCCATATACGCAGCACACGTTCTTCTCCATGCTCTCAATGCTCTCCTTGCTCTCCGTACTATTTTGAAGATCATCCAACATTCATGGTTCTATTCGAGCAATCTAAAATTGGCACAAACTCACTGTGCTTTTTAATCATCTTCAATGGACCTGCATCGCTTCACCGCACAAATGCACTGGTTGTATCACAGCTTGTATAGCAATGTAGAGGGAGTAGTAAAGAGCAAATATCAGACCCCTTAACCTCTACAATTTGTTTTACATTACAGAATTTTCCTTTTTTAATCATCCCTGTGCCAAACATGACATGTGGTTGTATTCCTGAAACATGTTGAAAGCAGGATTAGTTAATTCTGTATCAGAAGAATGTACCACGATTGTTTCTGATGTTGGTAAGGATTGACAATGATAATATTATTATAATCATTCTGATATCTGCTTCGTCCAATGAGTAAATAGGTAGGGTTTGTCATATCTTTTTTTTTCACCTTCACTCTCTCTTCATAACTAAATGTCAGCGTACAGTTTTACCTCATCCAACCAGAAATGTTCTTTTTTTAGTATCACATTTGGCTTCAGAGCGTCTATTCAAAGTGGTCACTTACTGCAACACTGCTGCCAAACGATGTTGTTTTTTAAACAGTTTTATTTAAACAGCCGTGTAGTTTAGTTTTTAGTGTTGTTTGAGTTCGTATTTGTTATTTTCGTGTTTTTGTACCCATGATGAAGGTGTAAGCCGAAAGCGTCTGGGTTTTTATAAACTGTAGCACCGTATAAATGTTTTCCCCCATATATATTATATATATATATATATATATATATATATATATATATATATATATATATACTGGATATTATAATACACCCGCACTATATATCCTAGTTTAAAATATCTCGTTATATTGAACGATATATCACTGCAATTTTTGTAACGTTAGGAGAATAAGCTAGGCGCATTGCACATTGTAATGTATGCAACGTTAGGAGAGTAAGCAAAGCAATGCGAACAATTTCTGATGTGTGCGTTATTTTCACATTTTAGGGGTATTAGAATAGAAATAGAACATCGTTTACGGTGAATTATCTATAATATATCACGGTTTGTCGTTCAATTGTAAACAATAATTTCGCGAGCCCGAACTCCAAACCGTGATATATTAAACGATAATTCACAGTAAACGATGTTCTATTTCTTAATTATACTATGAAGTGAAATTCCGGAGTCTGTACAACAAGCGTGATCTCATGAATAGTTCATGTCATTATACCTTAAACTGTTTTAAATATCAATTCGTTGTATGCGATTTATTTTGTTTTATTTCAGACTGATACCACCTAAGACGCTATTGCAACGTCCACAGTTACCTTTAAATACAAATGGATATATCTACAAAACATCCACTGTTTAAATGCAGCGTGTGCAGCGCAGTGTTTATACATTCAAGAAGTCTCAACAAACACATGCGCATACATACATGTGAGACACCATATACTTGTAGCGTGTGCAGTAGAGGATTTACCCAGTCAGGCAGTCTTAAAATTCACATGCGCACACATACAGGAGAAAACCATAACATTTACGGCGTCAGACAAACTTCAGACTCACATGCGTATACATACAGGCGAAACACCATATAAGTGTAACGTGTGCTTTAAAGCATTTGTCAACTCGAGAAATCTTAAAAGACACATGTACATACATACAGGCGAGACACCATACAACTGTAACATATGCAGTAAAGGATTTACGGTGTCCGACGAACTTCAGACTCACATGTGTATACATACAGGCGAGACACCATATAAGTGTAACCTGTGCAGTAAGGAATTTACCGTGGCAAATAATCCTAAAAAACACATGCGCACTCATACGGGCGAGAAACCATATACGTGTAGCGTGTGCAATAGAGGATTTACCGAGTTAGGCAATCTTAACATTCACATGCGCATACATACAGGCGAGACGCCATATATGTGTAGCCTGTGCAGTATACATACAGGTGAGACACCATATACGTGTAGCAAGTACAGTAAACAATTTACCGATTCAAGTAATCTTCAAATTCACATGCGCATACATACAGGCGAGACACCGTATAAGTGTAGCATGTGCTTTAAAGAATTTATCAACTCGAGAAATCTTAAACAACATACGCGCATACATACTGTCGAGACACCATTTAAGTGTAGCATGTGCTTTACAGCATTTGTCAGCTCGAGAAACCTTAAAAGACACATGTACATACATACAGGCGAGACACCATATAAGTGTAGCATGTGCAATAAAGGATTTACGGCGTCAGACAAGCTTCAGACTCACATGCGTATACATACAGGCGAAACACCATATAAGTGTAACGTGTGCTTTAAAGCATTTGTCAACTCGAGAAATCTTAAAAGACACATGTACATACATACAGGCGAGACACCATACAACTGTAACATATGCAGTAAAGGATTTACGATGTCCGACGAACTTCAGACTCACATGTGTATACATACAGGCGAGACACCATATAAGTGTAACCTGTGCAGTAAGGAATTTACCGTGGCAAATAATCTTAAAAAACACATGCGCACTCATACGGGCGAGAAACCATATACGTGTAGCAAGTGCAGTAAGGAATTTGCCGCGGCTGATAGTCTTAAAAAACACATGCGCACTCATACAGGCGAGAAACCATATACGTGTAGCGTGTGCAGTAGAGGATTTACCCAGTCAGGCAATCTTAACATTCACATGCGCATACATACAGGCGAGACGCCATATATGTGTAGCCTGTGCAGTAAAGGATTTACCAGGTCAAGCACGCTTAAGAATCACAAGTGCATACATACAGGCAAGACACCATATACATGTAGCTAGTGCAGTAAAGGATTTACTGAGTCGAGCACGCTTAAGAATCACAAGTGCATACATACAGGCGAGACACCATATACATGTAGCTAGTGCAGTAAAGGATTTACTGAGTCGAGCACGCTTAAGAATCACAAGTGCATACATACAGGCAAGACACCATATACATGTAGCTAGTGCAGTAAAGGATTTACTGAGTCGAGCACGCTTAAGAATCACAAGTGCATACATACAGGCAAGACACCATATACATGTAGCTAGTGCAGTAAAGGATTTACTGAGTCGAGCAAGCTTAAGAATCACAAGCACATACATACAGGCGAGACACCATATAAGTGTTACGAGTGGAGTAAAGAATTTTGCCGTGGCAGAGAATCTTAAAGAACACATGCACACAAATACAGGCGAGACACCATATAAGTGTTACGAGTGGAGTAAAGAATTTTGCCGTGGCAGAGAATCTTAAAGAACACAAGCACACAAATACAGGCGAGACACCATATAAGTGTTACGAGTGGAGTAAAGAATTTTGCCGTGGCAGAGAATCTTAAAGAACACATGCACACAAATACAGGCGAGACACCATATAAGTGTTACGAGTGGAGTAAAGAATTTTGCCGTGGCAGAGAATCTTAAAGAACACATGCACACAAATACAGGCGAGACACCATATAAGTGTTATGAGTGGAGTAAAGAATTTTGCCGTGGCAGAGAATCTTAAAGAACACATGCACACAAATACAGGCGAGACACCATATAAGTGTTATGAGTGGAGTAAAGAATTTTGCCGTGGCAGAGAATCTTAAAGAACACATGCACACAAATACAGGCGAGACACCATATAAGTGTTACGAGTGGAGTAAAGAATTTTGCCGTGGCAGAGAATCTTAAAGAACACATGCACACAAATACAGGCGAGACACCATATAAGTGTTATGAGTGGAGTAAAGAATTTTGTCGTGGCAGAGAATCTTAAAGAACACATGCACACAAATACAGGCGAGAAACCATATAAGTGTTACGAGTGGAGTAACAAAAAATGCCGTGACAGAGAATCTTAAAGAACACATGCACACACATACAGGCGAGACACCATATAAGTGGAGCATAAACAGTGTTTTCTCATGCAAACAGTCTTAAAACTCACATGCGTATTCATGCAGGCGAGACATCTTACTAATGTAAAAGAGGCAGCTGTGTAAAAAGTATTGTATAATCACATCCGATCACCTTTCTGTGCACATTATCACACTAGCGAAAAGCTTTTCAGAGTTAGTGACTTGTCATTCATGCAATATCAAAAACAGATGTGCACATAGACTGTTAACGTGTACATAATGGGAACCATCATTCAGATAATCTGATCATCCCATACTACACATGCTGATACAATGGATAGACGCTGTTGAAGTACTGATTGTAGCATGGCAGTCACAGATCGTAATAATCTGTATGTGTCATAGTCGTACTGATGAGATCAACTGTGGATAGGAACTGAACACATTCGGATGCATTCTGCAGTGAAACGAAAACATGCATATACATACTGCAGAGAAATGAATACATGCATATACATACTGCAGAGAAATGAACACATGCATATACATACTGCAGAGAAATGAACACACGCGTATACGTACTGCAGAGAAATGAACACATGTGTTTACAAACTGCAGAGAAAGGAACACATGCTTAAACATACTGCAGAGAAAGGAACACATGCGAAGAAATGAACACATGCGTATACGCACTGCAGAGAAAGGAACACATTCAGAGAAATGAACACATGCGTATACGTACTGCAGAGAAATGAACACATGCGTATACTTACTGCAGAGAAATGAACACATGCGTATACAAACTGCAGAGAAATGAACACATGCATAAACATACTGCGGAGAAAGGTACACATGCGTATACATACTGCAGAGAAAGGAATCTAGCATAAACATACTGCAGAGAAAGGAACACATGCAGAGAAATGAACACATGCGTATACATACTGCAGAGAAATGAACACATGCATAAACATACTGCAGAGAAAGGAACACATGCATAAACATACTGCAGAGAAATGAACACATGCGTATACGTACTTCAGAGAAATGAACACATGCGTATAGATACTGCAGAGAAAGGAACACATGCATAAACATACTGCAGGGAAAGGAACACATGCATAAACATACTGCAGAGAAATCAACACATGCATAAACATACTGCAGAGAAATGAACGCATGCGTATACATACTGCAGAGAAATGAACACATGCATAAACATACTGCAGAGAAAGGAACACATGCGTATACATACTACAGAGAGGCCGGGTACAAGTTATGGACGTGTATTTTTTCAACTACATAATGGTTACACATGCATATGGTTATCCATACTGGAGAGTTGATATGAAAATCAAGATTATTGCAGGATTTATATATAGCATCATATGTTGTCAGACATGTACACCAATGACGTAATTATATATTGAAAGATATAGGAAAGCTGAGTGTCTTGCGTTTGAAAGCATTTTAGATAAGACTGCTAAGTACAATATAAATACTAATAACATTAACATACATTTTACAAGATTTATTTCTTGAACTGTTATATTCTGTATGCTTTACACTATGTATATATGTTGTTGCTTTTGTAGTAGTACTTTTGTATTTAGTAAATATTGCGTTTACCTGCTGTCAGTCTTGTATAAATGTTTGTATTCTCATGGGGCTCATGGTATTTTGGATTTTTGCTGAATAAACTACTATAGAATATGTCGATACTCCGTGAATATTGTACAGTATGCCTTGATACAGTGTTTTATTATACCTCACATCAAACGCCCATGGTAAATTCCCATAGATAACTATGTGTAATTTATTACTATATGACGCGAGGGTAATATTGCAGAGTGACATTAAATCGCAGGGTGATCGGTACAGTTATCTCATGTGCAGCTTTGGTGCGTGTTGGTCTACGTACTGTTCTGACGAAGTCATCGGTTTCAATAAACTAGCGCTCATGTTCTTAGTTATTTCCAGTCTAATGATATGTTTGGAAAAAGTATCTGACAAAGGTGTGTTCGGCTTCGCCTCTGGCGATAATCCTATCCTTATGGTGGACATTCTTACTGTCAACCTCTCGTGAATGTGATGTTTATATATTATCTTCACGTTTAGGTGCGTGTCTGCTAAATAAAAACAGACTGTGATTGGTCCAAAAAAGTCTAGAGAACCAGAGACTAATGTTTACCAAAGTGAAGTTATGGATTGGATAAACATAATGACCGGAAAAAAACACTTGAGAATTCAAACAAAAATGTTTTTTTTTTAAAATGGAACATATATTACATATTTTTTTAGTTAATCTTTAAAATTATGACTGAAAAAAAGAAAGTAGATACACATCGACATTTGGCGAAGAAAAGCTACAAAACCGGTGGGGTGGGGGTGGGGGGGGGTGGGGCGGGGTGGGGGGAGGGTGTTGTCACTTCGGAGCCAGAAACGACTAACCTTTCATTGGATTTTCTATAAAAAGAAGTTCTTCATTAAATGTCACATGTACGTTTCAAGCAAGGTATCCCTCAAGGCTATAATGGATGCCTATGGGGAAAAAACAATGCATGTAACATGTGAAACAATGTGTGTAACATGTGAAATGAAACAATGCGTGTAACATATGAAACAATGTGTGTAGCGTGTGAAACTAAGTGTGTATAGAATTGTTAAACAATGTTTGTAACATGTGAAACAATGTGTGTAACATGTGAAATGAAACAATGCGTGTAACATATGAAACAATGTGTGTAGCGTGTGAAACTAAGTGTGTATAGAATTGTTAAACAATGTGTAACATGGGAAACAATGTGTGTAACGTGGGAAACGTTGTGTGTAACCTGTGAAACAATGCGTGTAACGTGGGAAACAATGTGCAACATGTGAAACATGTATGTAACGTGTAAAACAATGTGTGTAACGTGGGAAACAATGTGTGTAAGATGGGAAACAATGTGTGTAAGATGGGAAACAATGTTTGTAACATGGGAAACAATGTGTGTAACGTGGGAAACAATGTGTTTAAGATGGAAAACAATGTGTGAAACATGTGAACCGTTATGTGTAACATGTGAAACAATGCGTGTAACATGGGAAACAATGTGTGTAACATTTTAAACAATGTGTAACATTGGAAACAATATGTGTAATATGTGAAATGAGCATGGGGAAACAATGTGCCTAACGTGTGAATTTAATGTGAGACAATGCGTGTAACATGGGAAACAATGTGTTTGACATGTGAAACAATGTGTGTAACATGTGAAACAATGTGTGAAACATTTTAAACAATGTGTGTAACATGGGAAACAATGTGTGAAACAATGTGTGTAACGTGGGAAACAATGTGTGTAACGTGTGAAACTATATTTGTAACGTGGGAAAAAATGTGTGTAACATGGGAAACAATGTGTGTAATAAGTGAAATGAAACAATGCGTGTAACGTGTGAATCAATGTATGTAACATGTGAAACAAAGTATGTAACATGGGAAACAATGTATGTAACGTGTGAAACAATGTATGTAACGTGTGAAACAATGTATGTAACATGGGATACATTGTATGTAACGTGTGACACAATGTGTGTAACATGAGAAACAATGTGTGTAACATGTGAAACAATGTGTGTAACATGTGAAATGAAACAATGTCTGTAACATGTGAAATGAAACAATGCGTGTAACGTGTGAAACAATGTATGTAACGTGTAACACAATGTGTGTAACATGGGAAACAACTTATGTAACGTACGAAATAATGTGTGTAACATGGGAAACAATGTGTGTAACATGTGAAACAATGTGTGTAACATGTGAAATGAAACAATGCATGTAACGTGTGAAACAATGTTTGTAACGTGTGAAACAATGTATGTAACATTGGAAACAATGTATGTAACGTGTGAAACAATGTGTGAAACATATGAAATGAAACAATGCGTGTAACATGTGAAATAATGACTTGTTTTATCAATAATGTACACGCTATAGTATGACATATGTTACTATAATGTCTCGATTTATCACTACTGTACACGCTATAGTATGACATACGTTACTATAATGACTTGATTTACTAATATTGTACACGCTGTAGTATGACATATGTGACTATAATGACTTGATTTACAATGTATCAATATTGTACACGCTATAGAGTGACATATTTTACTGTAGTGACTTGTGTTGAGGCTTATTTGTGGATACAATTGTCATTATGTACACTACGTTTTATGTCTATACTTATTTTGAGGAAAAAATGTGTGTGTGTGTTTCCGGTTTATCTTCTGGTTAATTGATAATTGTGTGTTAGCCTTGTTTTTGAAAAACAAATCTGCTTATATATTGGCGTAAACTGGGCAGGCGGGAGTCAACATTTTTGTTTTTATATCTTAGCAGTACCATGCCCGATACTCATTAAGCTTTAACAACACCGTATTCTCATTAAACACTTACCATACTCTGAAAACTAGGTCACTGTGACCTAATTCCCCAAAAATATACGTTACGTTAACCATTTTATTTTAGTTTTGAGAGGCCGGGTGCACATTTATTTTTGTTATTTCGCAGCATTACCACGCCCGATCTTTGTCAGACATCAACAGCACCTTCTTCACATCAGGCACTTACAATACCATGAAAACTAGATCACTCTGACCTACTTTCTCCAAAATATACGTTACGTTAAACTTTTTTTGAGGGAACGGGTGCAAATTTATGTCATAAAGAGCACATGCTTTCATATTCATTTTATCTTGATGCTCATTAAAGGTCTTCACCGTCATTACTGTATTGTTTCAGGTGTTACTTGAATGATAGCTGAAAATAATGATATTGGTTCCAGCGGAAATTTGAAGGTGTACCGGAAGTAAATCAAATCCCATTGAGTACAATGCAATATTGTCCAAGCTTTCTAGTTAGTCATTTTTCAAAATGAAATTCAAACTAAGATTCATTTACATATTCTTAGTCATGAGACCTGCCTCTCTAGAAAACTGCTGAGAATAGTAGAGGTCACGTGGCATATAAGTAAGAAAATTCTGATCTTTGTTGACACCGTAAACAAACTGCATTCATTCGGCACCTCTTAAATGTGTTCTACTTTCACTTTCGAAACTTTCAAGTTGATAAATGAAATCATCATACAACCATGCAAATGGTTCTTAGCTATCACAAACAAGTCAATAAAGTCATTTCAGCCAGAAAAACAGGCCTTAAATACTCAAAAATGCCTTTTATCACAAAAAATAGGGATTATATATTTGGGAACTCATTTCGACTACACCAGGCATGAATACCACAGTGATTTACTTCCTGTATACCTGAAGTGTTCACAACACAATGTGCAGCAACTCAGTACATATCTGCAGGTTTGCAGGTGAGAAGGTTCTCGGTTCATTTTGCATAGTTTTATCTCGATGTAAATGAAGGGGTGGCCAGGAATGTACAATGTTCTGTTTACTCCCCCTGCTTAATATACTGAGCTTACAAGTTGTGTACGGTCACATTACCGAAAGAAAGATACATATGGGTAGGAAAGTGTGTAAGCGGTCCGGATAGCTCAGTTGGTAGACCGCTCGCCGTGTGTGGGAGAGGTGGGGGGATTACCGAAAGAAAGATACTTATGGGTAGGAAAGTGTGCAAGCTGTCCGGATAGCTAAGTTCGTAGATCTCCCGCCATGTGTGTGTTTGGGGGGTGGGGGGGGGGGCGTTCGAACCACGTTCTGGCTGCATATTATACTGTCACATGTATAGTTTATCTAATTCTTATCACATGTTAAACATACCTAAATAGTCGCATTGTTCTTTCGTTATTGAAAGAAGTGGCGTGATGATCAGCACCTGACAAGGTTCACCTTGATGACGATGTCGCCACGACAAATGGAAAGCTTGGTAAACCAAACGTTTTCCTCCACCAGTTCTTATTGACAAGAATACGTCACGATTACACAGCAACTGCCTTAACGCATCGCTTTGAAATGTTGGAATTTCGGTATTCCGAGCCGTTGACAAGCGATTTCATACTCAGACGCCATTTTGAGTGTTTAGACGAACGATGTATAAAACGAGCGTTCCCATTGGATATCCCAATTACGATGAAAACTTGGTTAAACCAATCAGATGGCTGCATTGCTCTGCACTGATTACGACCGAAATCAGGCGTAATGTCTCACGGGTGAGGAATGGAGTATAACGTAATCAATCAAACGTGGGTTTCGACGATGACCTTGACTGAACTGCGATTACAGTGTCTGTATTACTGTTTCGGCGGACGCAAAGATTGCAAAGACGAACGCTTGCAGGTAAGCCTGTTTCACCACCCGCCAGCTGAAAAACTCCAAATAATAGTGTGCATTGTTGGTAACTCAATTATATTATACTTGATCTATATATGAACAAACACGTCTTATCGTATATGTGTTTTATAAAAAAGAAGCAAGAACACACACACATATATAATTATATATTTATTTAAAGCATACTTTTTCGAGTATATGCGATTTATACTGCTTATCGAGGGTCGCAGGCCCGAGAGTGCAGTATAAATCGCATACGAGAAAAATATGATATACATGTTTTGTACCATAGCCATTCAATGCCGGTAGTTTACATTTTTATTTACAGCTCGTGTGTAAACATTACAACTACGCGCGTGTAAAATTGGGTGGACCATGGTATAACTGCCGAATCTGTCATTTATAGCACGGCTGAAATATACCGGCAGTTATAGCACGGTTTAGGCACAGACCTTCAGGTTTATGCAAATTATATCATCAGCAAGAACAAAGGTAAACCATTAGAGCTATGGTATAAGCGATTTATACTGCTTCTCGATGGCCGCAGGCCCGAGAGTGCAGTATAAATCGCTTACAAGACAAATATGCTATAAATGTTTTGTACCATAGCCATTCAATGCCGGTAATTGACATTTTGTTTGGCATATTGTGTGTAAGCATTACAACTACGCGCGTGTAAAATTGTGTACCATGGTATAACTGCCGAATCTGTCATTTATAGTACGGCTGAAATATACTGGCATATATAGCAGTGAAGTTTATGAAAATTATATCATAAGCAAAAACAAAGGAAAACCATTAGAGCTATGGTACAAATATGTGTTATTCAAATACACACATGGCAGATAGACCAGATAGATACGAATATAAGCTGAACAACTGGACACCTCGAGTTTATGTTTTAAAAGAAGAGCACGTCAATTTACTCATTAAGGCAGTTCTTTCCTGAATTTGGTAAAACAATTGAACTGCCTTTTCTAAACATATTTCAACTTTAAAAATAATTGATCGCGGACTTGGTGCTTGAGATATCTTAAGGTAAGTATATGACTTATGTTCGGACTATGAGTATGTTGGGACACTCGCTTATAATTTCAGTACAGACTAGTTCCTGCCAAAAAAAAAGAGCAAAACATTTAGTCACAAAAGAAAAAGAAAACAAAATAAATGAATTAAGCTTAATATGATAGATCCTATGTCATGTATACGAGGGCTGTTCAAATAATACGTGCACTTTTTCGATATCGCACTCATTTATTCACGTTAACCTTTAAGATTCATATATATTGTAATCCTACTCATAAGAAAAGAAATCATAGTATTTAAACAAAAAATCGATACCATGTCTAGTTACGTTGAAATGAATGATAGAATAGGGCGAGAAACGCATCCACGGAGCAGTCCAAAATGTGACGTCTGTATTTCATAACTGCATTTCGGGAATGGCTAAATAAAAGGAAAATCGTCGGCAAAAATACACAAAACTAAAGTAAAATTGTCACTGGTATTCCAAAATTACAATTATGAAATTCTATGAATATTGAACAAGGAGAACTATGATAAATATAAAAAAGTAGACGAGCACTTCCTCGCTTTTAAGTTTCAATTGACGACGTCAGAAAAAGTCACGGAGCACTAAAATGTTAATAACATATTAAAGAATAGGAACTTTTAATAAAACAAACTGTTCAATACAAAAAATGAAATACAAAACCATAAAAATAAGCTTATATATATGACGAAAATTTGGGCAAAATATTGAAAAGTATATTATTTTTACTCCCTTGCAGAGCCTCGAAAGAGGAATGTCAGATTTCTTGAGGAAAAGGAGAAATTTCAGACAAACAAGTATTTCCTACAAATAGATTATTTTTCAAAACTGCATTGTCAGCAAATATCATATACTTAAAAAAAACACATACACACAAAAAACAACAACAAAAACAACAACTAAAACAATACAAATATGTCGCGGTACCAGGTCGATATCTGACGATAATGGATATTGTTTTTACAAAACAACGCACGAGAAGCCTAAATAACATAATTATTTTTTCAATATATATTCGTTAATAACACGTACGAACACGTTAATAACAGGTACGAACACATACCGTTGTGTGTTGCAAGCATTATAAAAGGACGTTATATATGTTGTAGAATTGTGATATTTCAAATTATTGCAATGAAACAAGTTCGACCAAAGAGAACAGTCTTAAAACATTCATTCCTGCAGTATAAACGTTTTATTTTTATATATACGTATAGCAAATGTCACTTTATATAGCAAATACATTCAAGCTTTTTTACGATTTTGATATTTCATCAAGATGTGTATCACTGTATGGTCAGAGTGGTTCATGTAGTAAAATTGGGGACAATGCTCATTGTCAACTCGTTTCCTTGTATGGCGTCGCTATAGGAACACACGTTCAAACTGAGGCACGTGATCCTTTACACACATTCAAGTAGAATACATACATGTATGTAGTTCAGTTGATTTAAAATAACGTATTACCAAAATGTGTGTTGATTTTTTGTTATTAACCTTTAAGTTTGAACTGGATAACACATGCTCGATCTTCACTTTAGGTAACTTGTACGTCTATAAAATTAGTGCTTAAGTTTAAATTGACTGTTTATATCTAGCGCAAAAAGATAATCTGCGCACTTGTCAAAACATAAAGAAGTCAATCGCACATGCGCATCGAAGATATGTAAAACATCGTCTCGCGGCTCTAAGACGTGTATGTTTATGCACTGATGTTACAATATCTGTATGCAATATCACAACATTGCAAGCAACATATGCAAACGGATTGAACCACAAGTTGTGGCAACTTAAGTTACAGTTCTCTCCATTTTCGCTGAGAAATGTAAATAGAAATATAAACAAAAAAAAAAGCTAATTACCACAACTTTTAAATGGTATAGTTCTGAATCTTAAGCTACATAACTAACTTATGCATACGAATGAGCCACGGGTGAAGTAGTTTCAGTTCGACGAGCATCCATCCATTACAAGAGTCGGTAGTTATAGTAAGCCAGTAATCGATATGTAACATATCACATCTTCATCCAGCCTTATTTGCTCTTCAAACTTACCGGGGCTAGAGGATGTGACTCACGGTGAGCGGTAGCTAGTATATTTCACTACCGTTCATGAACAGTCTCAACAAACCGAGACTGCAATATTTTGTATGTGTCGTGTTCGGCCGTTTCCAAAGGTCCATTATCATACTCTTCTTAAAGATAACCACTACACTACCGATATTTGTCGATGCTTTGTAACATTGCTAACACTAAGTAGGCATTACACAACACAATTAGATAAAGTTGTTTTGCGAATGAACCCGAGTTCGAATTTGATAAGGTATAGTTTTAAACCACACAAGCGACGTGATACACTATATAATACATATTGAGGCGCGTTAAACAATGTAAAGTTATTTTCCAATTGTGATGGATAGTACTAAACAAGAAGCCCTAAGGGTCAGTGATAGTACGTCTGACTTAACGTTATGCACTACTTCACGGCTATAAGATAAATGTGATGTCCTGCATTCTTGTTATTACAGGCCTACCTGTGAACAGGTACGATATGCACTACCTCACGGCTATAAGATAAATGTGGTGTTCTGCATTCTTGTTATTACAGGCCTACCTGTGAACAGGTACGATATACACTACTTCAAGGCTTTACGATAAGTGTGGTGTCCTGCATTCATGTAAGTACAGGCCTTCCTGTGACCAGGTACGATGTGCACTACTTCACGGCTATACGATAAATGTGGTGTCCTGCATTCATGTTATTACAGGCCTACCTGTGACCAGGTACGATATGTACTACTTCACGGCTATAAGATAAATGTGATGTCCTGCATTCTTGTTATTACAGGCCTACCTGTGACCACGTACGATATGCACTACTTCACGGCTTTACGATAAATGTGATGTCCTGCATTCTTGTTATTACAGGTCTACCTGTGAACACGTACGATATGCACTAGTAGTATAGGCGCAGTTTTCCCTCGCGGGGAATGAGAAAAACTAATGAAATATGCCAGGGGGAACTCAAGCGTAACTCTCATTTGTACCACTAAGATCTAAATGTAAGTCAATCCTAAATCAACACCAACATATTTCAACAGTTTTCTCAAGCAACCCCGCGAGGAAAACTTTGCCTATACCACCCTTTCTATACTACTAATAAGTCCGGTTTGTCATTTTAATAACATAACATTTGCAACTCGTTAGGAGAGCGCAATAATTTTATTTTATGGCTACTTTCGCCGAATCTACTTTCGGCGAAGTGTTTCAATAACATTTGCGACTCGTCAAGCAAAGTCAGACAGAACCGGGCAGTAGTCTTCATCATCGCTCTGCATATAATTTTTTACCATGGAGTATTTTATTTTCCTACACTTTGCTATTTTGTATTTCAGTTCAAGAAGCTCTTCTCTGTTACTATTCAGCTCGCGTTCATAATTATCCATTTCAACCAGCAATCGTCTTTTTTTAGTGTCCATAAAATCATCACGAACTACTTCATACTCTACTTGGAGTTGCCTGCTTCTCATCAATTCTCTTCTATATTTATCTTTTAAATTGTTAAGTTTTCTGCAAACCTTTTCTAATCTTTCTTGTCCCATTATATAATAATATTATATGTAATTATTTTTAAGCCCTTATTTAATATTTTCAATATCCTTAAATGAGACCCAACTATTGAAATCCTCATTGTAACCCTTCCATTTAATCAATGCTTGTTTCTTTTTGTAATCACGTCGTATTACTTTTTCAATCCTAAATATTTGTTGCTTTGCTTTTATCATTTCTAATTCATAAAAGCTTCCGTCAGTGTTTTCGTTGTTTAACTCTTTTATTTTGTATGTCACAGGATTTGCGTTTTGAATTTCATCAACAACAAATATTTCTTCGGTCCAATTTGGAGTATAGCCTTTCTCAAACGTTCTTTTATATTTGCTGATTCTAACATTATCCCCTATTTTAAACTTTGGCTTAATTTGATTACTTCTCATCTTACCATACAAGTTGAAATACACTGTTCCTTTATTTTTGTCATCACTTGCTTCAGTCGGTGTCATTTTAATACTCCGATGTTTTGTGCTATTATACTTGTCAACCGTTTCTTGCAACACGTCTAAATATGTATTTGTATTGTTAGCTGTAAAATATTTCCACATCCTCTCTTTTAATGTTCTGTTAAATCGTTCAATTACTACAGCTTTTCCAAAATTAAACGTGTGATACATTTTGATATTATTATCAACAAGGAATTGCTTAAAAGTATTATTGTAAAACTCCACACCTTGATCAACCCACAACAATTTACAGTGTCTTCCTGTACTCATTATTTGTTGGAATGCTTTAGTAATTTCTAAACCAGTTTTATTTGGAACAGGTATAGCCCAAGCAAATTTACTAAATAAATCAATAACAATAAGCAAATATTTAGTACCTTTATTATACTTTGAAAACGATTGCATATCAACCAAATCAGCAGACCATATTTTATCAATTTCATTAACAATCACACGGCGTTGAGTGAACTTTCTTCGTATAGGTTGTTCATCTGCTAACTTGTCAGTCCATTTCAACGCCTTTTCTAGTTTTTTGAGTTTCCAAGACCAAGTTTATATTTTGTACTAATGACTGGTTTTACTATCAAATTCTTAGCAATCTTTTCTCCGATAGTTTTAGACTTACTAGATTTCAAACCAGCAAGCATGTTTTTATCACACGTTGATTTATTACTAGGATTTTCGTCATAGCAATAATCATGATCTTTGCAAACAGCATCTAATTCATTTACCGGTTCTCCGCTATCAAGTGGATTACCAGGACCGCAATATTTATAACCAGGAAGTGTTAGCCCTTTTTTAGGCAGCAAAGGGAGCTAAGCATTATGAATATCAATATTTCCACCTTCTGTGTTTTTAACAAACTTTGTTTTAGTAATACCACAAGATGCACAAGTTGCTCTTAACATTTTCTACCATTTTTTGCTAAAACACACTGAGGATTAATATTTTCAGTAACCATCTTTTCTTTTATACAGTAACTCATATATAATATGATGTTATCATTTTTCACTGGTTTGTAAGGCTTTAATAATTTGTAAAGAATACCATACATACTATTTCCTTCTTGTAACTTTTTAATGAAGAATAGGCAGAAATATCCACAGAGAACACTTGTTTTATCTTGGCATTGAATGGTGTTGTATTTTATATTAGGCATGTACGCTAAAACTTCTTTTGGCGGGCTCAGGCAAAACGGATCGAAGTAATAATTATCATAGTAACAAGTCCAGTGTTGCCAGGTCCAATATGATCATCAAGATTAATAATACCACATTCTTGTTTATTTTGTTTTGTTGGTAATTTGTTTTTGCTATACACCCCACTGAAGTTTTGTATGCCTAGCTGCTTAACCCATTTCATTATATCTAAGTTAGATATAGGTTCATTTCTAAAAAAAAAATTTTTTTATAAATGGGATACTTCTATATGGCCTGATTTGTGAGTCTACTTGCAAACCATACCCTCTTCTATCTACTTGCAAACCTTTTCCAGTTAAACCACTAATAAGAGATCCAATCAATGGAATTCCTAATCATGCAAGCATTCCAAGAAATCCTCCGTCCTGCTGTGGTTTTTTAGTTAGTTTAACAGGGCAGCGACCTTTTGACTTTGCTATTTTGTTTCTTTGCGCAGCTGTTAATTTCTTTGATTTTAGAAGTGTTTGTTTTTTATCACTAGGAACAGTTGCCGTTACATCTTGCTGTTTGTTATTACTGGGAACAGTTACCGTTTTATTACTAGAAGCACATGCCAGTACGTCTTGTAGTTTTTTTTGTGTTAGTTTAATGGTGCAGGAACCTTTTGACTTTGCTATTTTATTTTTTTGTGCAGCTGTTAATTTATTTGATTTTAAAAGTGTTTGTTTTTTTATCAGCAGGAACAGTTACCATTCCATTTCCAAATATTTTACCAATTCCAGTACTTGTCAGACCGCTAAGTGCCCCTGTTGCTAAAGGCCCTAATATCTTTGGAGCAAATCTAGCAACTGTCGGTAATATTGTTTTAGTTAACAAACCAGCTAATGCACCTAAAAAGCCTCCATTTTTAGACTGAGACCTCATTTGTGATTTTGATATATTTATGTCTAATCCCCGTCCGCCAGATTTAGCTTTGTTAATATTGTTAATCTGAGTAGCTGTTAGCAGCAAAGGAAAATTCCCAGTTAGTTGGTTATTTCTTAACCTGAGTGTTAATTCACTCTTATCCTCATAAGCCCTCGCTAAACTCTGTTTTTGCCCATCTGTTAAATTTACTGAATAATTTACGTAAGTCATATATATTATAAGTTAGATTAAACAATAACTAGTTCATTTCCGACAGTATCAATAACTACATCTACTTCATAGAGAACCAGAGCATACACTTTAGGCTTCTAGCCCGTGTGTGCACAAATGTGATTTTCGGCATTCTGTAAATGGTTTATGGTCTGACATGTCGTACTCTTCACACATGAAAGGTTTCTTTCGTTAAGTGTCGTTAAGTATTGTCACTCCATGTGTGTAATTAAGTGATTCGTTTATATCAAATCCCAGATAACGTTACGAACTCACGACTGCAATACCGAAGTCCCCGAATTTAAAATGAAAGTCTGTCTGTTTGCTGTTTTGTTTCCTGCAGTGCAAGACCTTAATTGTGTCAGTGTTAATTGCAAGGCGCCGCCTATTTGTCAAGTTGTAAAGAGTGCTTAGCATGCGTTGAAGGTCTTTTGGTTTCTCCGCTATTGAAACAAAATCATCTGCGTACATCAGTAAACTGAACCGTTATCCATTTAATAGTTGAACACTAGTGTTTTTTCTGATGCAGTGTCTTAACGAATATCGCAATTATTATAGGCGCGAAATGATTTCTCTGCACAACACTGGAATTAACCGAGAACCAGTCTGTTAACATGTTATTAACTCGTACACATGCTTCTGTGCTTTTAAACAGAGATTTTATTATATTGAACATTCTACCAGAAATGCTGACATTTAATAATTTAAACCAGAGACACTCTCTATTTACTGAATCGAATGCCTTTGCAAAGTCTATAAAACACAGAAACCTAGGCTATTTTCTCAACTTTCTACTACGAATAAAGGTGTATATCTGTATAAACAATAAAGCTTATAGTCTAATCAGATAAGAATGTGCGTTTTTTTACTCACCTAAATTTATATTCGATCGACTCACCAAGTCTATATGTGAATTTGGGGGTACCAATTCTGGTGGAAAGGGATAAACTATTAAAGGCATATATATTAGATATTATCTCCCTAATACATGAATAAATAAAGGGTGGTGGTGGGTGGGGTCTCCACCAATACTAGTATCTCCCTAATACATAATAAATAAAGGGTGGTGGTGGGTGGGGACTCCACCAATACTAGTATCTCCCTAATACATAATAAATGAAGGGTGGTGGTGGGTGGGGTCTCCGCCAATACTAGTATCTCCCTAATACATAATAAATAAAGGGTGGTGGTGGGTGGGGTCTCCACCAATACTAGTATCTCCCTAATACATGAATAAATGAAGGGTGGTGGTGGGTGGGGTCTCCACCAATACTAGTATCTCCCTAATACATAATAAATAAAGGGTGGTGATGGGTGGGGTCTCCACCAATACTAGTATCTCCCTAATACATGAATAAATGAAGGGTGGTGGTGGGTGGGGTCTCCACCAATACTATTATCTCCCTAATATGTAATAAATGAAGGGTGGTGATGGGTGGGATCTCCACCAATACTAGGGTGGTGGTGGGTAGGGTCTCCGCCAATACTAGGGTGGTGGTGGGTGGGGTCTCCGCCAATACTAGGGTGGTGGTGGGTGGGGTCTCCACCAATACTGGAGGTGGGGGAGTGGTGGGTGGGGTCTCCGCCAATACTGGAGTTGGGGGAGTGGTGGGTGGGGTCTCCGCCAATACTGGAGGTGGGGGAGTGGTGGGTGGGGTCTCCGCCAATACTGGAGGTGGGGGAGTGGTGCGATGTGACGTAGGCCATTCGACGTCACATTCCGAAGTCACTTTGGTGAAAACCTGGCTCAAACGTAAAGGGGCGAACCATTACGGACAAGGTCTAATAAAGCCGGGAACGCTATACTTCGAAATCGGATAAAGAAACCAAGGGGTATCCGAATGATACTTTAGAATCGGGAATGATGGAAAACAACCAATTTGGCTGATTAAATTCACTAATTAAGGCTACAAAACGCCGAATGCTTCATCGGCACTTCGCAGAATGGTAGATATGTGACTTGGTGAGTGATTTCTACAAGCATGTTGCGCGCAACACTGAATTTAGGTGCAAATACATCAAACTAAATGTCGTATGGAGCGTCGTAACGTATTGTCGTCGTAACAATATTATTACCAATTAATACACATATTCCTTTATTTGGCCATAATAGCATGGTGGGTAGGTGGTTGATGGTTGGATGGAAGGGAGGTTTGGTTTCAGGTAAAATATTACTAAAAATGCAAATCCTGTTGTCTAGAATATTCATTATCCATTTTTCATTTTATTGACATTCCTACTAGCCTTTGTTTAGTGTTACTGACATTCCTGTTAGCCTTTGTTTAGTGTTACTGGCATTCCTATTAGCCTTTGTTTAGTGTTACTGACATTCCAATTAGCCTTTGTTTAGTGTTACTGATATTCTTATTAGCCTTTGTTTAATGTTACTGACATTCCCATAAGCCTTTGTTTAGTGTTACTGACATTCCTATTAGCCTTTGTTTAGTGTTACTGACATTCCCATAAGCCTTTAAATGTTTAGTGTTACTGACATTCCCATTGGCCTTTGTTTAGTGTTACTGGCATTTCCACTAGCCTTTGTTTAGTGTTACTGACATTACCATTATCCTTTGTTTAGTGTTACTGACATTTCCACTAGCCTTTGTTTAGTGTTACTGACATTCCCATAAGCCTTTGTTTAGTGTTACTGACATTCCCATTAGCCTTTAAATGTTTAGTGTTACTGACATTCCCATTGACCTTTGTTTAGTGTTACTAACATTTCCACTAGCCTTTGTTTAGTGTTACTGACATTCCCATTAGCCTTTGTTTAGTGTTACTGACATTCCCATTAGCCTTTGTTTAGTGTTACTGACATTCCCATTAGCCTTTAAATGTTTAGTGTTACTGACAATACCGTTAGCCTTTGTTTAGTGTTACTGACATTCCTACTAGCCTTTGTTTAGTGTTACTGACATTCCCATAAGCCTTTGTTTAGTGTTACTGACATTCCCATTAGCCTTTAAATGTTTAGTGTTACTGACATTCCCATTGGCCTTTGTTTAGTGTTACTGGCATTTCCACTAGCCTTTGTTTAGTGTTACTGACATTCCCATTAGCCTTTGTTTAGTGTTACTGACATTCCCATTAGCCTTTGTTTAGTGTTACTGACATTCCCATTAGCCTTTAAATGTTTAGTGTTACTGACAATACCATTAGCCTTTGTTTAGTGTTACTGACATTCCCATAAGCCTTTGTTTAGCGTTACTGACATTCCTACTAGCCTTTGTTTAGTGTTACTGACATTCCCATAAGCCTTTGTTTAGTGTTACTGACATTCCCATTAGCCTTTAAATGTTTAGTGTTACTGACAATACCATTAGCCTTTGTTTAGTGTTACTGACATTCTCATTGGCCTTTGTTTAGTGTTACTGGCATTCCCATTGGCCTTTGTTTAGTGTTACTGACATTCCCACTAGCCTTTGTTTAGTGTTGTGTGGCGGCTGTTATTGACATTCCCACTGGCCTTTGTTTAGTGTTGTGTGGCGGCTGTTATTGACATTCCCACTATCCTTTGTTTAGTGTTGTGTGGCCGCTGTTATTGACATTCCCACTAGCCTTTGTTTAGTGTTGTGTGGCGGCTGTTGTTGACATTCCCACTAGCCTTTGTTTAGTGTTGTGTGGCCGCTGTTATTGACATTCCCACTGGCCTTTGTTTAGTGTTGTGTGGCGGCTGTTATTGACATTCCCACTAGCCTTTGTTTAGTGTTGTGTGGCGGCTGTTATTGACATTCCCATTGGCCTTTGTTTAGTGTTGTGTGGCGGCTGTTATTGACATTCCCACTAGCCTTTGTTTAGTGTTGTGTGGCGGCTGCTATTGACATTCCCACTAGCCTTTGTTTAGTGTTGTGTGGCGGCTGTTGTTGACATTTCCACTAGCCTTTGTCTAGTGTTGTGTGGCCGCTGTTATTGACATTCCCACTAGCCTTTGTTAAGTGTTGTGTGGCGGCTGTTATTGACATTCTCACTAGCCTTTGTTTAGTGTTGTGTGGCGGCTGTTATTGACATTCCCACTAGCCTTTGTTTAGTGTTGTGTGACGGCTGTTATTGACATTACCATTAGCCTTTGTTTAGTGTTGTGTGGCGGCTGTTAAATTCTCCTGGACTAAAAGTCAGTAGTGTTACTTGCTGATTGTTTGGTATCAATAAGCCCAATATGTGTGGCTTTCAGGAAGAATATCGCTTACTTCGGTGCTAGAGGCTGTGCGAGGCGTTGAACCTTAAAATTACCTCTCGAAAAGATATTCGATAAAACCAAGGCTGCTACTTTTCTCTCTTGTCTGTGTGTGTTGCACACAGTGGATCTCTTTTTCAGTATGTATTGACATTCTCACTAACCTTTGTTGAGTGCCGTGTGGCATCCGACTACACATCAGTATTTTATTACTTGTTTTGTGATCATCACGCCCACTCTGTGTGTGTTTAAAGTAGAATACCGCTTACGTCGGTGTTAGGGCGCGTGAGAGATGTTAAACCTTTAACCTCTCATGAACTGACTCAATAAAACAAATTCTGCTACTTTTCTCTCTTGTTTGTGTTTGTTGCTTCCAAGCGATCCCCCTTTCAGTATTTATAATCAACAGTTGTTATATATATCCTGTCAATTTTAATCAAAGCTTATGACTCTATACTTGACACCAAATGTGTGTATTTCACACATTCACATTCACCTGAAACCTAACAAGACGTCGAAAAATGTTGACGGTTAAACTGTTAAACTCTAAAAACGTGACGTGCTTTCATGTTTAACTGTTAAAACCTAAACACGTGACGTGTTTTCGGGTTTCCAGTAATGTGCATGTCAGTAAAACTGTCAACAACAACGAGATGTGTAGCAAGTATTTAATTGTAAATCTGAAATAGTATTAAAATACCCAATATTGGGTTATTTAGGAGTTATTAAATGACATGTCAATATCTCTGACATCAGGTTCATTAACCGTTAATACGTCAATTTCAAACGTCAGGACTCGTGCAAAAACAAAGATGACGTTATTTGAAAGTAACGTTATGTTCCAACAATATGCGGTTGTTTGTTTGGTAAAAAAATGATAAAGCGACATTTGATGTTAAGAGTTGGGCATACACAGTAGGTTGTGAGACTTTGTACTATGTTTAATCGAAACGGTGTTGTCATTATAATATACATACAAATCGATATATATATATATAAAATGCATGTCGGGTAAGAAACAAAATGTTTTTATGTGGCTATATTGTGAGAGATCAAAACATGGTACTTGGGACTTGAAAAACATCGAAACCATAGACCTACGGCCCTTAGTATCCATGATCCGCAAGTCCCGCCCACCAGGTATTAGTCCCGCCCACCAGGTATTGACCTGGCACAATAAAAACCGTCTGAAAAAAATATATTAAACAGTTTCACTATCCATTGTATAAAGGTCGAAAAATGATATTCAACGGTCCCTCGTGGATCGTCTTTAACTGTCATCTTTCGAGTCGCTATATTTAAATATATTTGTTTACTGTACACGTTTTTATTTCAAAACAGAGAGAGATACTTTAAATTCGATAATGTCTTTATTACAGTCAATGTAATTTTACTCCTTTAAAACAAGAGAAATCACACTACGTAACCCACAGAGACTGGTCCCACCGAATTGGTTCGCTTAAACACCGAGATGGGTGTAGTCCATCCAGGTTTTTAAATAACAACTAGCTGAGACAGAGTATATGTACTTCTAGTATGGGGTATTTAGTGATCCTGTCAAAATAACTATGTTATCTAACTTCTATTTATTGGGAGTTAGAGCATGGTATAACTCTGCCATTTATTATTCTGATTAAAGAAGTTAATGTGTAATGGGTTTTTTCCCAACTATACTACAAATTATATTTATCATTTATCACGACTCCAATGGATGCGATACAGTCATGACGTATTTATCGTAGATGGTGTATCTCATCACTGTGTCTGGGTCATAGTGCGAACGCATTACACAGGCGTGTAGCATGGTCACTGAAATTTCCTTTGTATTGGCACATGTCTTAATCATTGAATTGAAAATACCACCTGTCAGAATAACTAGTGTACAATTACTCGCTGGATAGAAGATCCACCCGTTTATTAGTCAATAATACACAGCCACATATGTAAGATCATTAGTATAGTAAAACGTTAAATGGGAGCAATGTCCTTATGTGTTTTCTACATTGATTATCATTATTATTACATAAGAAAGTGTAATGATATTTATCAGTATATATGCTTGATTTTTTTAAAGTTGGATTTCATATGATAGTGAAACTTTTTTGTCCTAATGTAAGCTCGTGTTAAGGACATATATCCTTTTCTACACAATCTTTAACAACATATATTCCTGTGTACGAATGCATATATGGGCACTCATTGTGTTAGATAAAACACTTCATTTAAAATCGTTATTCTTTAAATATGAACACGGTAAATTATCTACTTGGCTTTAAATAGGGTAGCCTGTATCAGGGAGTAAAGTATACTTACTCCCTGCCTGTATACATGGTAATATGTTTGCCCACACACACCTTTCATGTACGTGATTATTCTCATGTATGTCTAAGTATATGCATTTGCATATCACTAGAGTTGTTAAATCCTTTACTACACACTGTACACTTACATATGTGTTGTAAGATTGCTTGCATGGGTAAATTCTTTACTGAACATTCTACGCTTGCATGACGTGTCGCCCGTATTCACATGTGTCGCTTACGAGTGTCTGACCGGATAAATCCTTTCTGCACACCCGATATCAATTCGCGTGTTTTTTAAAGATCTTGCTCGATTGTCTCTTTTCCTGCATACGATAATGTTACTTGATGTAGCCTGGATGTGTGCACGTGTGGTTTGTAAGACTGCCTGACTGATTGAATCAAATGCTGCACACGCTACATTTAAATGGTGTCTCTCCTGTATGTATTCGCTTGTGTTTTTTAAGATCACTGGACTGAATAAATCCTTTACTGCACATGCTACACTTATATGGTTTTTCGCCTGTATGTATGCGCATGTGTCGTTTTAGATGGCTCGACTGGATAAATCCTTTACTGCACACGCTACACTTAAATGGTGTCTCACCTGTATGTATAAGCATGTGTCCTTTCAGATTACTCGACAGGGTAAATCCTTTACTGCACACGCTACACTTAAATGGTGTCTCACCAGTATGTTTACGCATGTGTCCTTTTAGATGACTCGACTGGATAAATCCTTTACCGCACACGCTACAATTAAATGGTGTCTCACCTGTATGCATGAGCATGTGTCTTTTAAGACTCTCCATGTCGGTAAATCCTTTACTGCACACGCCACACTTATATGGTTTCTCGCCTGTATGAAGACGCATGTGCTTTATAAGACTGCCTGACTGGGAAAATCCTTTGCAGCACACTATACACTCAAATGGCTTTTCGCCTGTATGTATGCGCAAGTGTATTTTAAGACTGCCTAACTTGGTAAATACTTTACTGCACACGTTACACTTATATGCTGTATCGTCTGTATGTTTGCTCATGTGTCTGTTAAGATCACTTATTTTAGTAAATGCTATGCTGCACAACATGCATTTTAACGGCAAATGTTCTGTAGATATATCCATCTGTACTTAAAGATGGAATTGCATGTTGTCATGTCGTCTTATGTGGTCACTGAAACAAAATAAATTGATACATGTTATCCGAGTTGTCCATTTGTGAAAGGGATATTAATGTTATATAAATTATTTAATGAAAGATAGACTTTCTTAAATGGTTAGGTAACATACAGGTCATACAATAGGTCACTGCTCTCATGTCGAGCCATGTGTTGAATAAGCCAGATGGAACTACACTTTGATTTTACCATCACTAATGTCAATCTACTGGGACATGTGTTCCTTACGTATACTTAGTATTTAATTAATCCAAAGTAGGTCAAAGCGATCTGAACCTTTGCGCATAGTGTTAGATGTACATGAGGAACATTCTGGTGGAGTTTGGTGACAATCCTGCATGAAAAGATCAATATACGCATGCCATAGTGGAGACCGGACGTGACCTCTATAATTCACATCGATCCGAATTATTTTGTTGCGCCTTATGTTAGATGCATATACGGAACATGTTGGTGGAGCTTGGTGACAATCCTGCATGGAAAGAGCAAGATAGGCATGTCGTTACGGAGATCCGATGTCACCTATAGTTCATCCAAAGCGACCAGAAACTGTGCGCAGGATATGGAATTCATAAAATGAACATTATGGTGGAGTTTGGTGAACATCCTGCAAGAAAGAAGCCAGATACACATGGTGCCCGGATGTGACTTTCTAGTATATTGCGTCCGAAGTAGGTCACAGTGACCCGAAAATATGATGTTAGATGCATACATGGAACATTCTGGCGGAAGTTAGTGAAAACCCTCCAAGTAACGAAGACGATATAAATAAACGAAAGTCGTACGCACGGACTAACTGACAAACACACCCGGACGCCATTGTGATCGCTAAGTCGAGATCCGTAAACGGGAGCAATGTTAACGGAATACACACATTGTCAAACAGAACTGAGCACTGTTAACAGAATACACACATTGTTAAACAGAACTGAGCACTGTTAACGGAATACACACATTGTTAAACAGAACTGAGCACTGTTAACGGAATACACGCATAAATAGAACCGAGCACTGTTAACGGAATACACACATTGTTAAACAGAACTGAGCACTGTTAACGGAATACACACATTGTTAAACAGAACCGAGCACTGTTAACGGAATACACACATTGTTAAACAGAACTGAGCACTGTTAATGGAATACTCACATTCTTTATT
Source organism: Cyrtodaria siliqua (assembly GCA_037043455.1). Classification (NCBI taxonomy): domain Eukaryota; kingdom Metazoa; phylum Mollusca; class Bivalvia; order Adapedonta; family Hiatellidae; genus Cyrtodaria; species Cyrtodaria siliqua. The sequence continues at coordinate 31,198 of JAWPHD010002830.1, read as the reverse complement.
TCACTTAGGTTCAGATATATGAACAGCATAATCAAGTGTTACAAATACATTTATATTATATCAATGAGTTAAGAATTAAACAATCATGTGTTCCTGAATCCAAATTCATATTTAACTCTATTATTACAATTTCGTTCCGATAATCACACACGTTTTCACTCAGAATGGACAGAAGTTTTCTCAGAACTGTAACTTATGTTGTAACAGCTTGTAACTTATGTTGTAACATCTTTGGGATGGTTAAAATTATGTACTATTGATCTGATGAATATTGAGTTCTGCTCAACCCGGGGCTAGAGGGCGTGAGCGGTAGCTAGCATATTTCACTACCGTTCATGAACAGTCTCAATCAAACCGAGACTGCAATATTTCGTATATGTCGTGTTCGGCCGTTTACAAAGGTCCACTCTCATACTCTTTTGTAGTTCAAACCATTTGCATAGATATGTAAGTGTCACTAGTAATATTCACTGAATACATGTAATACTTCCCGGCGTGAGATAGAATCTCACGGAATTTTAACCCTCCTCCCGGCCCCACGGAATTGCATTTTTTTATTCCAAAAGCCCAAACTTGTTTCTTGGTCTAAATCATTAAGATGCTTGATTTTAAATACAAACGTTTGTCTTAAGAATAAGCAAGCGTGGAGATGATCAAGACTTGTTTATTGTCACATGGCTATGTTGTTTTTATAATTTTGACACCTCTTACCTGGGGCCCGAGGGGTATATAATGTTTGATCGGCAGACAATTTATCTAATAAAAGGATTAGCGAATCAAAGGATTAGCGTAGCAGCATGCTGTTGAAGTCATTAATGATGTAGGTAATTAATTGGATTATGACTTGAAACAAACTGCTATCATGGATATTGACGTGGAAAATGAAATTATTGGATAGAGAAAACGAAAGTAGAATTTTCATTTGGAGTTTCTATTCCTCAGGGCTTTTGGACAAAGAAAATACGTATCTAAAAAATAGTGTTAGATGATATTAAATGTTTGTATCATAACTGTCATTCAAATTTCATAATTATATAAAAAATAAAATCAAAAGCATGAAACAGGATCCTTCTATAATATATTGAAAAATCCTGCATGAAAATATAATATTTTTCAATGAAATTAATGTTATGACTATCTCCTTTTTCTAAAGGAAGTCAGTAAAAAATATTTTAAAACTGTATTTTATGGCATTCATTTATAATATTTGGGTAAAAAAGTCACTAACCTCCCAGATCGAGGTCCTGAAAATATCACATGTAAGTAATATTCCTTACTTATTCCTCACATCAAATGAGACACTCATAAACAAGGTAGATATACATGCAGGCATAGCAGATCACAACATCATTCTCGCAACAGCAAACCTTAAACCCAACATAAACAGACAAAAACCAAGAAACATACCTCTTTATCGTAAAGCAAATTGGGAAGGATTCAGACAATTTATAACAGAAGCTAAGGGGAACATTCTACTAAATTACGAAGCAACATCTGTTGAACTTTTATGGAACAAATTTAAAGATTCTCTTCAGTTAGGTATTTCAAAATTTGTACCCACTAAGAAACTAGGGACTAAATCATCATTGCCATGGCTAACACAGGAAATTAAAAGGTTAATCAGGAAAAGAGATCACCTATTTCAAAAACGTAAACAATCAAACAGCAGAGACAGAACAAAACTAAATAAAATTAAAAACATCATCAAACACAAAATCAAAACAGCACACACAAACTACATTGAAAACATCCTAAACATACAGCAACAACAACAGGACAAAACAGAATCTTCTAAATTTTCAACCAAGAAACTTTATAGTCTCATTAAAAATTCCAGACAAGACTCGCACGGCATTGCACCACTAAAGGATCAACTGACACAAAACCTCAAATCTAACAACACAGATAAAGCAAACATACTCAATAGACAATTTCAATCAGTATTCTCTCATATGTCACCTCTCAGACTAGGACAATCATGTCTAAATGCACTCAACAAAACCAAATATCCACAGATGCCAGACATAAAAATCAGTAAAAATGGAGTTCATAAACTACTTACAAACCTTAAAACAGATAAAGCAGCAGGACCAGATAACATTAAACCTCTACTCCTTAAAGAACTCTCCAATGAAATTGCAGATATTGTCCAAATTATTTTTCAGAAATCTCTTTCAAGTGGCGAACTACCTTCTGACTGGAAGAAAGCGAATGTAGCTCCTCTGTACAAAAAGGGTGATACAAGCGACCCAGCAAATTACAGACCTATTTCGCTAACTTGCATTCTATGTAAGCTTCTTGAACATATTGTTGCTTCTAACCTGTCATCTCATTTCAAACAGCATAATATACTTTATGATCTTCAACACGGCTTCCGAGAAAGACGTTCCTGTGAAACCCAGCTCCTCGGACTAGTGGATGACCTCACTAGAAACCTCTCTTTCTCTAAGCAAACTGACTTAATTCTCTTGGATTTTAGTAAAGCCTTTGACAAGGTCAATCATCTAAAACTTCTCTTTAAACTTCACGAACATGGCGCCTCACCGGCTGTTACTAAGTGGATTCACTCCTTTCTCATTGGTAGATCTCAAACTGTTGTTCTAGATGGGGATACTTCTTCTGAGGTACCTGTAACATCTGGTGTGCCACAAGGCTCTGTTCTCGGACCCCTTCTCTTTCTTCTTTACATAAATGATCTCCCTGATTCTATAGCCTCACAAGTGAGATTATTTGCAGATGACACCGCAGTCTACATCACTATAAATAACCCGTCTGACTGTCAAACACTACAATCTGATCTTCTTCTTCTTGAGAAATGGGAGTCCAAGTGGGACATGAAGTTCAATCCCAGTAAATGTCAAGTTCTCCATATAACCAGAAATAAAAACTCCCTAAAACACCAATATATACTTCATGGTCAAACACTAGAAGCGCTGTCGGATGCAAAATATCTAGGCGTGGACATATCTCATGATTTATCCTGGAACACACATATAAATCGCATCACAACAACAGCAAACAGAACTTTAGGCTTCCTAAAAAGAAACATACCCACAAAACACGAAAAAGTACGCGAACTTGCATATACCACTCTCGTTAGGCCACAACTGGAATACGCATCCACAGTCTGGTCACCATACACTCTCACTAACATAAATAAGGTAGAAATTATACAACGGCGTGCAGTCAGATGGGTAAAAAACAACTATTCACCATATCACAGTGTAAAAGATATGCAAACAAATCTTGGCTGGAGAACATTAAAAGACAGAAGAATTGACTCTAAATTGTTAATGTTTTATAAAATATTCCATCACCAGGTTGAAATTCCAATGCCTCCTTATCTCCAACACCCTATCAGAATGACAAGACACATGCACCCGCATTCTCTCATACAAATTCATACAAATGCAAACTTCTACAAATTTTCTTTTTTTCCCCATACAGTCACATTATGGAATTCGCTTCCTCATAGTATTGCTGTCCTGCCAAACATAGATCTGTTTAGGCAGTCAGTCAGCCAGTTAAATCACCATTGAGATCCGGAAGTTGTTGTTTTTAAACTCTTTTTATTTCTTCTATTAACACTCCTTTATTTCACTTATTCACTTAGATAGTCTTATCTATCTACTTTTAGCTTTTCTCACTATTCTCACCGACAAACGCACTTTTTCCTGCTTAAAATACCCGTAAGGGGAGTATAGCAGTATGAACAGATAGATAGATAGATATTGTAATATGGTAATATATATGATATAGTGTAACATATCTGTAATAAAATTGTATTGAAATAAACAATCTAAAAAAGTTCATACCTTATGAAGTTATCGTTGATTGTATGCTTTTATAGTTTGATAAGAACTCTATTCAAATTCAAATCCTCCAAAGTGCCATCAATCGATTGAAGAAGATGTGACAAACAGTAACAATTCGACACGTAAATGGAGAAATGTATACTAAGGGAAGTAGCTATACTATATTGACTGATTTAATTTATTTATTTCTAAGGGAGGTAACTGCTCTAACATACAATAATAGTACTAACTGCATTTTAACGAGTTCAGTTGAATTGAATTAAACGATGCATTGATACAAAAACGTTATATAGCACCAACAGGAATGAACGTTCCAGGCTACCCTCTCCATTTAAATCGAGATAAAAAATCTGCTGATTAGGTCTAGAACCTGTTCACCGACAAAACCGCCGAGTTGCTGCACATTCTGTTGTAAACACTTTATTTGTTGATCAATGCCATTGTTTCTGCTACCACTCAAGTAGCATCTAAAATGAATCATTTCAGTGGCGTAGCAGCCTATAGGCACGGTAGGCACGTGCCCACACACTGTCCCCAGAAATCAAAAAAAAATAACAATGCCAATAATGCAATAAAAATGAGTGGGTATTGGTGGAGGGGTATTGTCAGCTCATACCAATTTTTACTCGTGGTCTTTTCAGAAAATAAAAGTCGAACTGTTTTCGCTCGCGATCTTTCGGAACCAAACACACCATGATCGTGGAAAATTTCGAAAGATTTTCAGAAAGCAACTTTTCATATTAATATATGTTGTTTTGTTCTGTTCCGATGTTTTTGTTGCGAAATCTCAGATTAAAAAAGCTTGAAATCGTGGGTTAAAAGCATATTGTTTGCTGCTTAAAATACCTTCAGAATGCAGGATTTGCCATCAAATCATGCATTCCCCCGGATCCCTCTAAACCTGGTGCCTACACACTGTTTTAGGCACAGCTACGCCCCTGGTAAATATATCTATCAATTATCTGGCAATAGTTATGCAGCTATACAATTCAGATTTACCTCATTTCCCCGTGCAGTCACGCAGTGGTAAACGTAGTATCTACGTCATGCAAATAATATTTATTTTTACATACAACTTAATAGCGGATTTAAATTTATGTTTCTCTCCGGGACTATCAAGAAATGTTCATATAATGTTTAAGAGTTAAATTTGATAATTGATAATAATACACACATGTTGACCATTCATCTTTAACTTAATGATTAATCTGAATTTTCCAAATGTTTGTGGAAATCCGAATTAAAAATAGTCGTTCCAGAATACAATCATTTATAAAAAATATTGAAAATCAGCGAAGATTAATGCATAAAATCCACTCAGTGATTTGTTTACAGTTGTGTTATTATGAGTCCTGGGACTCATTGCTTTCAGGAGTTATGAGTCCTTTGGAAAATCGTTGAGTCCAATTGTGATTCACGTTTTTTTGTTCTGTTTTTTGACGACAGTTCTTAAATCTCTCCTTAACTTGGGTGGCGTTTAATATTGATATTTTCATAATTTTAATGACCAATGAGGACCTTATCTGTTTCAGAAGAAATCTTGTCCGATTTCTATGATCTTGTCCGATTTCTATGCGTTCTGTGGATTCGCATATGTTTCAAGTGTGAGTCCCTGGCAAATATTATGAGTCCTAAAAGCAGCACTCGCAGGTAACAAAATCACTGAATACACGTCTACGAATAGCGAGGTCCGAATTTTTATATGAGCCGTCTTGCGACGGGATGCACCTGTAAACTTCCGTATGTAAACAAAAATCACCCCAGACGTCAAATAAATGAGACTGAGCGATGATGCATCTGACAGTCATTTGTTGTAACATATCTGCAATACAATATTATTACAGTGAACAATCAACAATCAACAAAAAGTTCATACCTTGTCGTTGATTGTATGCGTTAATAGTTTGAAACGATCAATATTCAAATTTAAATTCTTACCATCTCAACAAAAAAAGGTATAACCCACGCCACTTTTCGCCTGTTCCCCCACCACACCCTCCCCCCACACCCGGGTGACCATCCAGGTGACCTACACCCGGAGGTACAACCGCCGAGCATTCTCCACCGTCAACCTCAGCAGACGATCGGCAGGGGCACCCAGTTGCTGGGCGACCACCATCGCCGTCTGACCTAGGAAAGCCGGTGTCGAATACCGATGCCCCTAGAACTGGAAATACGGAGCATCCATTTCCAGGACAGACGATTCTCAGAGACCCCCCGCAAAGCGGTCAACTGCGCCTCTTCAAAGTTCTCCACCAACCTGCTGAACCCGACATACGCGTTCGGGAAACTTCGAGTTCATTGCTGGACCTCCTCCAGGTTGCTGGTGAAACAATGGAGGTGCATCCTTTGGTCACTTCGCAGGAGCGCCTGTCCCATTAATCGCATCTGGCTGGGGTCATGTGAGCTCAGTTGACGGAAAACTGCTGACTACCCAAATCTCCAGGGAATCGGCTTCATTCCCTGGGGCATTCACTTGGTCACGACAGTGCAAGACCAAGACGAGCTCCGGCGTTGCAAACCCCAGAACCCAGCCAAGCACCTGCACTTGCCGAGACCTGTCCCCCAGCGCGACTGTGTAATCCAGTCCCACTTCCCCGAGGCCATCTACCCCGGGTAGGTTGAGAGCCTCGACCATGGACCCCTCATTATACTGAAAGGCATGCTTGGGATGTATACCGATAGTTGTGTACACCCCTTGGCCACTCAGTTCTCAAACTTGCTGACCCGACGGATGGGTACCGACCTGGGTCAAAGTAATTGGCCGCAGTGGCAACCACCCGGATCCTATCTGTTTATCGGGCTGGAGGGCGCTGAGGACACCGGGAAAACCTCCCCGATGTGCGTTCAGAACGTTTTCACACCTGTCCAGGTGGCTATCGAACGCCTTCGGGAGTTCAGTTTGGACCTCCATAACTGAATCCGGACCTCGAGCCGTTACCCCCTCAGGCACACAATACAGCTGGGCTTGCTCTCGGGGGTGCAGGTGTGCCATCATGAGCAACACCACAGCGGATCAAGATAGCTGGAGAGTTTGGTGGCGATATCCTGAAATCCCCCTTGGCGTCCACCCCGAGGTACTCACACACCGCCCTCATGGCGGCCTCCTGCCTCCCTGTGACTTGTTGCTCGGAGAAGGCCGAGAAAAGGACCCAAGCAGGGACGAGCTTTCCCGGCCAGGATCACTCACTCTCCGGGGATCTAGCTGGTTGGACTCATGAACCATCCGGCGGAACCCCATCGAGTCCCCGGGACGCGGATCCTCAGTGATCGCGGTGTCCATTTTCAGCAGCGGACCCAATGGCCGAGGGGTTGACCGAGCGTCGCTTCGCCTCGTCGCCGCATCCCCTACTACCCGTGGTAGATCTGGATCCTCCTTCAACCGAATATCCTGGCTAGGCCCAGAAAACTGGCTCGGGTGCTGGCCAATCCAGTCATTGGCCCGGAAGTATAACTCGTGGGCATCACGAGCCACCTCCGCAGTCACTTTTGGTTGTCCAGCCGCCGAGCTATCTTGGCCTGGGCCAAGAGGACCCGCTCTGTGTCAGCTGCTGATCCTCTGTTAACATCAGCTTGCTCATCAATTTCCCCGCACCCACCAATTTTCCCAACAGGAAACGATCTATACTGAGGGCCTCCGTGGCAGTTACATTAATACACGACGCATGGTACCACTCGTCAAAAGTATCACACTGGATCATGAATCTCCCTTGCCACGGTTGCTGGCATGAACAATAGAGGTGGCCATCCTCAGCACTCTGCACGTCACCCACATCCGGGTTTGCCAGCCACTGGGTTAGCCAACCCGGTAACTTCCGGTCACGACAGGGTTTCAGCCGATCGTGATTGACCACGAATATCGCATTCTTCAGTTTGACCCGATCCTTTCCAGGGCGGCCTCAGTTTCTTGCACTTGCCCTTCACAGTCGCAGTGTCCGACAAGTACACTGCGTCTCCCTTATCGTAGGGCCTTTCCAAGATTCTGACGTCATATGACAATTCCGCTTTATCCTCTTTAACGAGGTTTTTAGCTTGGCCCTAGCCGAAGTGTGTGCCTTCTGGAGCTCAGTAGCCAGTTCCGCGACGTACCCCTCGGTATCAGTGGGCTTCTTACCCGCCTGTGGGAACATCAGATGCGCCGGAGTGTTCACTTCCCTACCTAGCATTAGCTTGTTAGGGGTAAAACCCGTACTCCGGTTCACGGACGCCCGCAAAGCCCCTGCCAGTGGTTGCAGGTGCAGATCCCACTGATTCTGAGATTTTCCGATGAAAAAGCGCACCGCATCGATCAGGGTACGATTATACCTCTCTACCTGACCATTTTCAGAAGGTCGGTAAGGAGACGTCCTAGCCTTATGGATCTGCAGGGTCTCACACATGGCCGTGAACAATTACGACTTAAAGTTTCGGCCCAGATCCGAGAACAACTGGAAAGGGTATCCGAAACTAGAGAAGAACCCGTCCACCGCTGCACGTGCAGTAACCTCAGCTGTCTGCGAAGTTAGGGGATGCATTCATCCCATTTGATGAATTGATCCACCATCATCAGAATGTTCAGATTTCCACGGGTTGTTTTTGGTAGCGGCCTCATAAAGTCAATATGAACGCGTTCCATTGGGGCTCCCGCCTGGTATTCAATGAGAGCACACCGACCATATCGGTCCAGCTTCTTACTCTGACTGCACACACTGCATGACGTCACATACTTAAACACTCATCTGCCAGGCCATACCAACATCATTTTTCGTTCAGTTTGGCCTTGGTTCTTGCCAAACCATGGTGCCCCGCGGATAGGATATCATGATTCCACTCTGCTGCCTGCGCCTTCAATTCAGAGGGCATCACCAGATCCTTAGCATCTGACGCTTTCCTCTGTTTGAAGAGCACCTCGTCTATCAAAACGAACAATTCTTTATTCAGCCAGTAGGACTTTGCCGCCGGGCTCGCCAAAAAGAGTGCTCCCTCAGACAGCTCCTCGGCGGCTTGGGCCCAAGCTAGAATTATATCTAAGTCAGAATCCCGCCCTTGGGCATCCCGCACCTCTTGCAAGGGAAACCCCCAACACGCGGGTTGGTCTACAGTACCCACCGTAACCTCCCTCGCAACACTGCAGGTTCGGATGATATAGTCATTGCCGTTTTTGGTCAATTCTAACCGTGATACCCCGGGCCCCCGTTGTCCCCCGGGTCCCTGAGAGCCCCAGACTCATCATCAATCTCAGAACCCCATACCATGTGTTCCCCTAGATCAGTAAATCTTGCTAAAAAGTAAAATTCAACTTTTGAAGTGTACTTACAAAAGTTAAATCCTACATTTGTGGAATGTATTCATAATGTGTTGCATAATCAAAAAAAGAAGTATATTTGACATTTTCCTCATGTTTCTACATGCAAGTAGGTGGGTCAGCACCATCCGACCCAAACAGCTTGTTTCAAAACATACTCAACGTATATATATGTGTTTTTGATAAAACTAAGATAGGTCTTTCAAAACAAGTAATACAAATAAAGCTTCCTAGATTAGGGAACTCAGTACAGAGCTTAGAGCTATAAGGTAGGCCTATGGAAAATGAATTGGTGTAGTATGACCTAAAGATAGATTCTGCATAGGGTAAAAGTGAAAGTAGACATACTTTTTTCTTACACAATGTTTTGAAAGTGTGAGAAATGTTGAATTATGGTGTATTTGGACTTTTCTTATAACTCTTTTCATGTTTTTTAAGTATTTGACAGTTTTATAATTCAAAATAGGTAATTTAAATTCCTTCATTGAGGGTAGTGGACACAAAATTAGCCATACCTGTCACCTGGTATATAAAATTGGCCTGTAATGCACATGTTTGACACATTAAAGGTATATCTAGTAAGTTTTATTCATTTTTGAAGGCTTTTCATACATTGTTTGGCAAAAATGTCAGAAAGCGACAATCTACATCTGTCCGAAAAGATGTCACAAAGCCGCTTATGTCTGTTTTGAAAAAGATGTCGAGGTAAACTCTGACTTTGAGTTCATTGATCTATATGGTCAGTGACGATATGCAAATATGTTATGCGGTTTAATACATTTTACAAATTAAATTATTTAGTTGGCAAACAATATGACCTTTTGTATGTTTTTCAAAAGTGTTTTTTTTACCCCATCGCTTTATTTTAATGAATTTTCATGGATCTGTACTTTAAACAGTGCTTACTGGCTGCATGATTACATGAAAATGACAATAATAAAAAATACAATAAACAGTACAGTAACAGGCAATCTTGTGTAATGAGCATATTGTAAAACACAGCATGGCCCTAAAAATGGAGTTGGGGAGGATAGTCTCAGAATTATTTTTTGTCATTTCTAAATTGAAAAGTAGCGTTTTCTTGATGGTTTCACATATACAACCTGCTGAGTAATGTTAATTAATTCATTTGAAGGCAGAGTTTGAATACATACAAAAACAGTGGCGTTTTATGGTAAAACATGTTATTTTGACCCCTGAAAATCACAAATATCATTTTTGAGTAGATATTATTTTCAAGATAGCTTCAACTGGTTGAAAATCACATGTTGTTGATGAAATTAATTTAAAATCACGTTATTTGAAGCAAAATATTGGAACGGCCAAAGCTCTTTTAAGCCCTCATATTTTGTCGAAAGGATTTTTTTCTAAAAAATAATGGCATCATTTGGCTCAGATTGAATGTATCAAACAATTTAGCCAGAAAAAAACAACTTCAGTCAGGTTTGAATGTCTCTACATGTATAACTAAGGGAGGTAATTGCACTGACGTGTTCATATATCATGAACATAATAGTATTAACTGCACTGTAATGAGTTTAATTGAATTGGGTTTACAGCATACAGACATAAAAAGGTTATATGTCAACAACAGGAATGAACATTCCAGGTCACCCTCTTCATTTGCATCGAGATAAAACTATGCAGAATACACACCTGCAAATGTGTGCAGAGTTGATGCATATCTGTTCTAAACACGTTTTTCACTGAAGCCAATATCATTCGTTTCAGCTACCATTCAAGTAGACTTGAAACAATACAGGGATGGCGATGAAGACCGTTTATGTTATATTACACAAAATCAGACGGATGTTCTCGTCTGGTGATGTTGAAGGGAGTTCTGTAAAAAAAAAGTGCCAATCTTTTTTTCTTAAAATGTTTTTAGTGCAGTTTCCTGTTATTTGTATTCTGTTATTGATATTTGAAAATGCTGCGCATCATGCTGTGTCGAAGTTGGTGTCCTGGGTGAGGGTTCGAATCCGCTGGTAAGTGGTTTGTGCTAGGCGCTGTGTCGAAGTTGGTGTCCTGGGTGAGGGTTCGAATCCGGTGGTAAGTGGTTTGTACGAGGCGCTGTGTCGAAGTTGGTGTCCTGATTGAGGGTTCGAATCCGCTGGTAAGTGGTTTGTGCGAGGCGCTGTCGAAGTTGGTATCCAGGTGAGGGTTCGAATCCGCTGGTAAGTGGTTTGTGCGAGGCGCTGTGTCGAAGTTGGTGTCCTAGGTGAAGGTTCGAATCCGCTGGTAAGTGGTTTGTACAAAATTTTCTCCACATATAATATTTAATGTTTGTACTTGTATCTTATAGATCCTACGTTACAGAAAGTTCGTTATTCTGAATTTAATTCCCTCAAACATGATATAATATATTCTAAACTCAAAGTATCGTTATTGATCTGGCGTCTTTCTATGGTAAAATGTTGTATATATACCTGAGGTTATCATCATGTAAAGTTAATCTTCTATCGTACAAATTATACGCTATGGTTGTCGTTATTGGTTTACCACCACTAATTACATGTAAACCTCCGAGGTGTAGTCGAATGTATTTCCTAAAAAAAAAGTAATGCTTGTTTTTCTATCGAAATGGGCATTATAAGTAGGGGAAAAGTGCCAATTTCTATTCGATTTAATGGTTGTATGTATAAGAAGCGTATTCATAGGTTTTACTGGATCACTGATGAACATTTTCGAATTTCGACCCTATGCTTACACTTTGTGAACAATGAAAACAATCAATCAATGAAAACAGCTGTACCCTTGACCCGTTTAGTAAACAAACAAGAACTTTCTTATATGTCTTGTGACCCCACCTTTTCTGGTGATTTTTCAAGAGGAAAACTAGTTTTCTATATGAACATTAAACTGTTGCATTATCCATACTTGAGGTGAATTTGCAGAAAATCATTTCTATGTGACACTTTAACATTGGTGTCTTTGGGGAAAATAAATAGTGGTTTCACACCTATTTAACGGAAAGGCACGAATATATCAGACACGTTCAGTAGTACGACCTTAGTATGACCCGTCCACCGAAACCAATCTGTTTAGGTCGAGTGGTCTAAGGCGCCGGCTTTTGTGCGAGGCGCTGTGTCGAAGTTGGTGTCCTAGGTGCGGGTTCATTAGGTGCGGGTTCGAATCCGCTGGTAAGTGTTTGCACAAAATGTTCTAGTTATTATAGTCTAGTTACCTCCCTTAGTATACATTTCGCCATTTACAAATTGACCTTGTCCACTGTTTCTGTTAGTTAAATATGTTCTTCCATGAATCAGAGATAATTGATGATTGAAGGAACTTTTGGAGAATTTGAATATTGATGGTATCAAACTATTAACGCTTACAATCAACGACAAGGTATTTTTATGTTGTTTACTTTAATAATATCGCTTTTATTAAATCGTAGCCTTTTACGATTTTTATATTTCATCGGGCTCTGTATGGTCAGAATGGTTCATATAGTTAAACTGGAGGGTCATTCCTCCTAGTAGCAGTGTTTCACTTTTGCACGTCTTCTTCAGTTCTTTCATGCCCTTTTCTGCAGCCTTTATTTGTTTAATAAAGAAAATGTTGTTAACGATGAAGTTTAAATGTTAGCTCATGTGTTTGTATATATGTTCCAAGTTTGTATACTTTTCAAATACATTATCGCTATATTATTATAATATTGTATAAAATTCCTTGTTATACAACTCTAGCTACTACCACTTCACAGATAACCCCGTGCAATTCATTTTAAAAATGATTACGTTCATTATACATTTTATTTGAGATAATCCAGTAAAGTACTTTTATGTTAAATGGATTTGACAAAGATGTAAAATGTTGGAAGAAATAACGCACAAACAAACTTACTACTTTAAGACGATTTAAGCCAGAAAGAAAATCGAAGTGGCCGGTGTTTGGATCAGCTCTACAATTTACACAGGTGTAGTCAAGCTTTGCCAATGTCTTATAAGCCTTTTTCGTCAATAATTCGCACGTATAATGAGTCCATTGATCACATGTCTGCCAAGATTTAAAAAAATAACATATGTGTTATGGAAACAAATGCAATATAAAAAAACATTAAATTGTATGAATATAGTGATACCTATACCTTCTAAACTATGTATTACCACTACAGAGGATGAACGAAATAATTAATTATCAATCATGGCATTTCTTTGGTTAAAATATTCTTTAATATACTTGCCACATGTATCAGAATTATCGTACTGATTGCTTGCATTAGTTAAATACAAATGTATACACACTTGGGCGACGGTAATAATTTGGTTTTATATACTGTTTACGAATATCATGGTACAAGTGACAAGCTAAAACAAAGTGGTACTCAGCTTCAATATTTGCATACTTACATACTAAGCTGTATCGTTGACATAAATACACACTTGCCTACTATCCTTTATTAATGTAAAAAGCTACTTACTTGACAGAACAGACAGTCAGTATTACACTGCTTCATACAGATTTTACACGCTGCTTTGGCACCGGCATTTTGAAAATTAAAGTTCACTTTTTAAATTTTTCATCCATAAAATGAAGATGTTGAAACATATAATTTGCTAACAAAATAATGTAATTACAAAAAACAAGTTTCGCATTATATATACGATTAATAACCATGACATGTGTCAAACTCTTCCTGGCATAAACATTTTAATTATCAAACTATTTCCTGTAAATGTTGCAATTTGCAGCATAAATATGGCACTTGTCTAATTTTTAGGTTAGACTTCTTTTTTCTTTACCATATTTAAAATATAAATATGCCATGTGTCAAACTCTAAGGGAAATATCAATATCAATATCAACAAAATAATCTTAAGTTGCGATATAGCAGGGTTCTTATTAATAAAAAAAAAGATATATATATATAAATACGGCACGTGTCTAAACAGTAGTCGAATTAACACAATTAACAATCTAATTAGGACGCCCGTGATGCATATTAATGACAGCTGAGTGTGAAACGAGAATTTAGACGTATTGCTAATGTGTGAACACGCAGGGGGTCGCGGGAGGTGTTTCTTTTATTGATAATCGCTCTATCCTTGTGTTAACACCCGACTATGCTGTTCTAAATAACGTCGGTGTAAGGTTCGATTATATTTTTCTCCTACTGATATTTAATTTCCGCTTCAATAGGTCTACTTTTTTTGTAGATTGATCGATGAATTATCGATGATATTAAATTGTTTATCAGTTACCTGTTGCACTTTCTTATTGTATGGTATTGCATTCGCAACACAAATCTGGCACATGTTTTTAAACAATATATTATTCTCCAGCTTGTATACTCTAGCTTGTATTACTTCTAATATACTTACTTAAGAAATAGACTATGGAAATACTTTTGACCGGGTTATTTAGCAGACAATATCAAAATAATTAATACATCATTGTACTGTCGTTTTGCAATAATAATTAAAAATACAAAAACTATTATATTCTTTTTAAAAACAACAATAAATCATTATTAATGTTTCCATTATCACCATACATTTCTATTTTATGATTATAATAACACTAATGCTAATATATTGCGATTTTTCTGATAAGCATAACATACCCCTATATTCATTACTATATACATATACCCGGTGGGCGAAACGACTATGTGCGAAACGACCAGGTGCGAAACGACCGGTGGGCGAAACGACCTGTCTCCATTCCTCCTGGTATTAAGTCAATACATCTAAGTATTAGTACATTAGTGGATGGGAGGGTGGGATGGTGTGGGGAGGGGTATAGAATCACTTGGGTTATAAAAGGTCTAAATTTAAAGTGAAAGGCAAAGTTAATGTCTATTTAGTTCCGATTTAGATTTGCCCTTTTAACTAAACGATAGAAAAAAACTGAAACTATTATCCTCTAACCGTGTGAATTATTTAAAAGTGTTTGTTTTTTTACCAATATTTACCTAATTTTATTTTAGAAGTGCAACTTATTTGGTGATTGCATTTTGACTTTTGTCCCTATCATTTATTTTACCAGTAAATATCTATATTATAATAATTATGTTCCTGAAATCGAGACATTTCTACATTTGTTCAGGTTTACCACCTCTCATACATGTAAGCCTCCGAGGTGTAGTCGAATGCAGTTCCTATTATAAAAAGCAATCCCTCCTTTTTTGATGAAAACGGGCATTATACTTAGCGGAAAACTGCCCATTTCTATTCGATGTTGTGGTTGTATGTCTAAGAAGCGTATTAATAAGTTTTACTGCCCTTACCAAAAATATAGGCTTTTGGCGACTATTTGCTGCAACTCTGCGGCAAACATTGCTGCAAAGCTGCGGCGAACAAGTTTGCAGCGATGTTGCCATTGGTTGCGGTACACTTTTATCATGCAAATGAGGTCTGCGGCAAAGTTGCAGCGAACAAATATGCAAATGAGGTTCTGGTGATGTTCCGGCGATGTTCACCACAACTTTGCCGCAGACCTCATTTGCATGGTAAAAATGTGCGGCAACTTTGCAGCAAACTTCATTTGCATAACGCTTTTAGCTGTAATCTTCTGGCGATGCATAAAATGTTTCTCTGCACTGTTCTGGCGATGCTTGTGGTGATGTTCGCTGCAAAGTTGCGGCAATGTTCGCCAACACATCGCGGCAAAGTTTTTCAAAATAAATAATGGACTGAAATTATGAAATGGAACAATGGTGCGCCGTTTTTAAAAAAATATATATTTAGATCAAAAACATGTTATTTTTTCACTATTTAACATGGACTGCACCAAATTAAAATAAATGGGAACAATTTAAATAAATCGACACTAAATAAATGCTCTCGATTTAAAGTATATCCTTACGATTTGTTATGGGGGTGTTGCGGGTGTCCAACTAAAGTAGACGTTTCAAAATGGCTCGTAAGGGTCTCATGCCTAGTTAGAAAATTCCTCACGGGTGTATGTCTCACGCCCAGTGTTTTACGTGTGCTCATGGAGATGTCGACCGCTGTCATTTCTGCATTACTCACATTTTCTGGAGATGTTGACCGCTGTCATTTCTGCATTACTCACATTTTCATGGAGATGTTGACCGCTGTCATTTCTGCATTACTCCCATTTTATGGAGATGTCGACCGCTGTCATTCATGCATTATTCTCATTTTATGGCGATGTCGACCGCTGTCATTTCTGCATTACTCCCATTATCATGGCGATGTCGACCGCTGTCATTTCTGCATTACTCCTATTTTCATGGAGATGTCGATCGCTGTCAATTCTGCATTACTCTCATTTTCATGGAGATGTCGACCGCTGTCATTTCTGTATTACTCCCATTTTATGGAGATGTCGACCGCTGTCATTTCTGCATTACTCCCATTTTCATGGAGATGTCGAGCTCTGTCATTTCTGCATTACTCTCATTTTCATGGAGATGTCTACTGCTGTCATTTCTGCATTACTCCCATTTTATGGAGATATCGACCGCTGTCATTCCTGCCTTACTCTCATTTTCATGGAGATGTCGAGCGCTGCCCTTCCTGCATTACTCCCATTATCATGGAGATGTCGACCGCTGTCATTTCTGCATTACTCCCATTTTCATGGAGATGTCGAGTGGTGTCATTTTTGCATTAATTCCCATTTTATGGAGATGTCGACCGCTGTCATTTCTGCATTACTCTCATTTTCATGGAGATGTCGTGCGCTGCCATATCTGCATTACTCTCATTTTCATGGAGACGTCGAGCACTGTCATTTCTGCATCACTCCCATTTTTATGGAGATGTCGAGCGCTGTCATTGCGCATTACTCTCACTTTTACAGAGATGTCGACCGTTGTTATTCCTGCATTACAGTCATTTTATAGAGATGTCGAGCTCTGTCATTTCTACATTACTCTCATTTTTATGGAGATGTCGAGCACTGTCATTTCTGCATTACTCTCATTTTCAAGGAGATGTCGAGCGATGTCATTTCTGCATTACTCCCATTATCATGGAGATGTCGAGCGGTCATTTCTGCATTACTCCCATTATCATGGAGATGTCGAGAGCTGTCATTTCTGCATTACTCTCATTTTCACGGAGATATCGAGTGCTGTCATTTCTGCATTACTGCATTACTCCCATTATCATGGAGATATCGAGCGCTGTCATTTCTGCATCACTCCCATTTTTATGGAGATGTCAAGCGCTGTCATTGCGCATTACGGTAACTTTTACATAGATGTCGAGCACTGTTATTCCTGCATTACTCTCCTTTTCATAGAGATGTCGACCGCAGTCATTTCTGCATTACTCTCATGTTTATGGAGATGTCGAGCGATGTCATTTCTGCATTACTCCCATTTTCATGGAAATGTCGAACATCATCCTAACTGTAGCAGTCCAATAGGCACTTGGTGCCTGGATATCTTAGAATCAGCACCAGACCCTTAGGACAGACCCACAAACATAAATATAAACATTTACCAATGGAGGTCAGGTTATGGGTCTGATGATGGTCTGGGGCTGATTCCGAAAGTTCCAGGCGACTGTTACCTAACCAGATGAAAAATGCAAAACTTGCTATTTTCCGACATATAAAACTAAAACTAAAACAGTTATATACTTACAATATAAAGGTGTGGAACAATTCCCCTTCAGAATATTCACTCAAATAAACTCATTCAAATTCATTGTTTTAAATTGTTACAATTTCATTGAAAAATAGTACACTGTTGACAACACACCATTGCCTATATAGACACATGATAACTGGTTATTTATGCAAAAATACCACAATTTCTTGAACACATGTGTTTCTAATAGAATAATCTCTGCATGATACTGCTTCAGATCAAAAGAAATTGCACACTACCTGGTAATAATAATTAACTGACCCAGTCAGCAAGATTATCCAGCTTAATTTCACCCCAAATCTATCATAAATTGTGTTTCTACATGACTGTACACTTGTATTATTCTGATATTAAGAATTAATTATCTTTGTAAATTTTTGACTTTTAAATATATGTTATTTAAAGTATGACTGTGCTTAAATTTCAAAGTAGATTTTATATTTGTTAAATTTGTAGATAGTTCCTATATAATACTTCACAATGACTTAAACTATTAAATTGACTTGTCATCGTGGTCATGTTAATGCAGAGTAATATTGATATCATTTTGCACTTGGGACACAATTTTAATTGTTCTGGTTTTAAATGTTGGAGTTATCATGATGTTTGGAATTTAAAAATGTTCTTGCAACACAATAATACATATTTTGGCTTTTTCTGAAAAAATAATTGAATTGAATTGAATGTTGTGGCTCATCAACACAGTATAGGTTATTTAGAGCCGCCACAGAGAGAGGGGAAGGATACGTAGGAATCCGGGAACCGTGCCCTACTGGCTTATATCGAATAGATTCCTATGGTTCTTTAACGTGCTCGGAGGATAGACCGATACACGGGACCATTTACGTCCCCATCCGATGGACGAGGCTAAGCTAGGGAGAGTGTCTTGCCCAAGAACACACCGACGAAACTCAGTGGCACCATGGAGGAATGAACCCGGGGCCTCCGGTTACAAATCCGCCGTGCTACCGACTGAAAAAATAAGGTTCCACTAAAAGTTTTATACATGTACTTAGCAAAATAACTTGTTAAGTGGTCCTTTGACATAAAATCCACATTTTACTGGAGTACATTTTACTTGAGTAATAAGTAACATAGAAGAAATAACAAAAACCTGTATAAAGTTTAAGCTTTGTGATGAACTTTTGGCGAACGGAGATAAAGCAGATCAGAATGGAAAAGTTTGTCGTGATCTTATGGCGAATAAAGAAACGGCAAATCTGAATTGAAAAGTTTGTGGCGATGTTACGGCGTGCAATAAAAAAAAAATCGGAATAGTAAAGTTTGTCGCAATGTTGTGGCAAACAAAAAAAAACGCAAGTAAGTTTGTGGTGATGTTATGGCGAACGTTCCAAATAAATAAATGTTTCTGGCGAATGTATAACTTTTTAGCGAGTTTGCGGCAAATTCGTCAAAGATTACCATGGTGTTTGCGGGAACATCACCGTTAGTGGCAAACATTGGCGAACAATTAAGAATTTTTCTGGCGAACACAATTGTTCGCTGCAACCTTGCAGCAACCTTGCAGCAAACCTTCTCATTTGGTAAGGGTGGAAATTTCGACACTATGCTTACACTTTGTGAGCAATGAAAACAGTCAATCAATGAAAACAGCTGTACCATAGTAGCTGTACCCTTGACCTGTTTTGTAAACTTTCTTACATGTCTTGTGGCCCCATCTTTTCTGGTGATTTTTCAATTGGAAAATTAGTTTTCTGTATGAACATTACACTGCTGCATTATCCATTCTTGAGTTGAATTTGCAGCAAATCATTAATATGTGACACTTTAACATTGATGTCTATGGGGAAGATAATTAGTGTTATAATACCTATAAGAGTGCAGTAATTAGGACTCGTTCAGATTCGTACCTAGGGACACTTTCCCGATAACAATTGGTAAAATAAGCTCAGAAATAAGTTTTCCATAGTCTTTTACATAGGTTTTGAGCGTTTTTAGTCCAATTTTGCTTCTAATAGCCGTAATTTTGTCAGTTTTTTCGTGTTTAAAATGACGTGTTTGTGAAGTGTTTGCAATTGAACTATGTTTTTTTTATCAACATGTAGGGTTGCATGTGTGCAATATGTTTACATCAATTAAATATGCATGGCAACAGGTTTGGTAGGTATGAAACCACATAATCTTTCCCCTACCGCCCTAAAATAGGATACTGTGAAAAAATGAAGATTGTGTAAAAGGTAAAATATTATTCCTTATCATTCAAACTCGACTTGGTAGCGTTCAGCTAGTATCAGTTTTGATTTTAGCGGTATTTTTGACATTATTGAGATCGAATTCGCTACTATAATAAGGTATGGTACTACCCATTTTGAAAAATGTACTTAAAAAATCAATTTTGGCATGAAAATCGACATAACTTTGCATATTCCTCGTCCTAATTGTACCTAAAATGCATATTTTATTAATGTCCATTGATGTTCTAAAAATTTGATCTATTTAATATTGTGTATTGACATGAAATGCCCTTTGGTGTGACAATTCAGATAGTGTAAAAGTTAAAAAAAATATCTCTGACTTTTGTCGATTTCAGACTATTGTCCTTGGTATTCACAAGACCATATCTCCGCAAATAATCATTCGATTTGCATGAAGTAGGTGTTTTTAAGCTTTTTATGAAAATGACATTACAAAATTCTCATTTAAGAAACATCTGATCACGTTTTCTTCTCTTATAGGTTTACCACCACTTATAACATGTAAGCCTCCGAGGTGTATCGAATGTAGTTCCTATAATAAAAACCAATCCCTCCATTTTTGATGAAAACGGGCATTATACGTAGGGGAAAACTGCCCATTTCTATTCGATTTGGTGGTTGTATGTCTAAGAAGCGTATTAATAAGTTTTACTGGATCGCTGATGAACATTTACGAAATTTCGACTCTGTGCTTACGCTTTGTGAGCAATGAAAACAGTCGGTCAATGAAAACAGCTGTACCCTTGACCTGTTTAGTAAACAAGCAAGACTTTTCTTACATTTCTTGTGACCCCACCTTTCTGGTTATTTTTCAAGTGGAAAATTAGTTTTCTGTATGAACATTACACTGCTGCATTATCCATACTTGAGTTGAATTTGCAGCAAATCATTAATATGTGAAACTTTAACATCGGTGTCTATGGGAAAATAATTAGTCGTATAATACCTTCAATGAGCTGTTAACTATCGGCATACGTGGCATTAAATTGCATGGGTGTAAAAGTGGAAAGTTGCGGATTTGAACCGCGGCTACAGCATGCTCTGTGTGTCCTTAAGACATTTAGCATCCTAATTACTGTTTATGTAAAATGTACATTACAGATATAAATATATATATAATACGCTCCAATTGTTTTAGCCGTGTAACTTCTCGTATTCTCACAAAGAACTGTCAAGCATAGAAGAGAAGGATAATACAAATTAAGGAATTGTTTGTAAACTGTCTGTTATCAAACCTATGCTGGCAAAAGAAAGACTGGTTGTATATGGTATACTGTTGTTTATTCTACGAAGACCGTCCTGGCCGTGCTGCAGCAAGCTGGGGGTGCCCACAACAGTGTGTAATATGTTGTTCTTATATGTCCTAAAGCAGTAAATTTCAAGTTATCATACAAAAACTCATGATAAAAGTACCAAGAGGGTCTGTACACATCACAATAAGCAACAACGTGCATCTATCTCTGATATTATCGATCGCTCGAGTGCCAGAATGCGTTAATAATATAATTATGTTTTACTTTAAAACGTATTATAACAGATTAGAGAGCCTAAATATAAGTTTTTTGACAGAACATGGGCGTAGGAACGTTTCAATTATTGGGCGTCAAACATTTTGAAAATATATTTGACAATCAAAAAAAGTATGTTTCAATTATCGTGGGTGGGGGTGGTGGGGTGTGGGGCAAAAAATTATAGAGGTGGGTGGTCGAAACTGGTTTTGTCCCCCCGGCATCCATTCTAGGCGAGTACTGCTAGAAACAGCCCCCGGCATCCAATCTAGACTAGTACTACTGGAAATAGTCCCCTCGCATCCAGGCTAAGCTTGTACTGTTGGAAACAACTCCCCCCACCCCACCTCCGGCATCCAGTCTAGGCTAGTACTTTGGAAACAAACCCCACTCCCCACCCTCCACCGGCATTCTAGGTTAGTATTGCTTGAAACAGTACCCAATTCGGTAATCAATCACCCAGCACTGATTACCACTCGGGATATTAACTGCGGCCGGGAATCGAACAGTCCAACCTGCTAACCATTACAGAACTGACTCACTTCATATTGTTTATAAACCTACCAATGTGTTATATAATATAATTGTCCAGTATTGGTGCTTATCGTGATACACTTACTACAATTGAGTATCGCGTACTTGCAATTTTTTGATCTGTAAGTGAACTGGCTTTTAAATCATATACTGGCGTTTTAAATGAATACACTTATGGCCCAGTTTCGTCAAACGTTTTACACTGATTGTTTTCAGCGGGGGCATTCGTGACCCATGGATACATTTCTAATTTGTTTTTGTGCGGCTACATTTCCTGTTAGACTTTTATACTTATTTGTATACCTCTCCTGAACAATAAAACAGAATCTGCTACTGTTATGCTACTGTTATCTCGTGCTTGTGTTTGTTGTTTCCAAGGGATCTCCTGTTCAATATTTATTATATTTCCCTTTAATACTTTCATCTATAGCGCGTGCAATCTAGATCGGAAAAATAAAGCAACAGCGGACTAAAAACTAATCGAAAATCAAAACTGTTGCGTTTTTAAATGGACTGATTTATATCAGTAGAGTAGAGGCTGAGCTTACTTATCTGTTTCTTGTTAGTGATAGAAATAATGAGATAGTACGAACATGTGCAACTGTCTATTTTAACAATAACATGTCATAAACGGCATTGTTCTAGGGTTGCAAACAGTAAATCCGGTAATAGTATATATGTCATGGATAACATTCCCATAGTATAACGAGTTTTTTTTATTGATTATCATTTTACTTGGTCTAGGTCAGTAATAGTGTAACTATAGATAGAAAAAAAGTGTTTTGTTTAATAGTTATATAAGTGTAGGAAAAGGACATTTCAGACATATTACTCAACATATGAATAGGAACATGGTTCTTTAAAGCTTTACATGTTACTCTGGTCGAGGTTACTAGTACCTCTATTGTATGAAAAAGAAACCAATATTTACGCAAAAAGCTGGCATTCACGATGGATTCCAATATCCTTTGATACCATTTGTCTCCAAGGTTGCTTTGGTCAAGCTCAAAAACGTTACAAAGAAACATGGTTTTATTTCACTAAGTTAACTTTCGTTTTTAAAATTCGTCTAACGTAACAGTGTGTTGTGATATCCTCAGAACATCTGAAATTATATGTCAGATTGCTCGTGTCATGGTCAGTGTTGATATAAGTTTTATGTAATGTTGGATTCTAATCAATATCTTTAGTTTTGTTTGGTTTAAACATATTTTATTTTTTCATAGCTTATAGAATTCTGCTCCTAGTTTTGTTTAAGAGGTATCAGAATAAACTGGCTTGGAAAAGTTCACTATATCAAAAGAAATACGTTTTTATAGCTCATCAAATCATTACCTGGGATTATTGAGAGCCGCCTCAGAGAGAGGGGACGGTTATATATGCATCCGGGAGCTCGTTCTACTCTTACCATCGCATTGACTCCTATGCTTGTTTGGAGGAAAACTTAGCCCCTCATATCAAAAGGTAAAATGTTTGCCGCTTTGTCCATCCGTCCGGATATCTTGTCCGGAGCATAACACTAGAACTACTTATGGGACTGCAACACAACTTCAAACACTGATATCTGGGCGATGAGAGGAAGTACTATGTATAACCATCATAACTCGTACCTTCATTCAAATTAGAGTTACTACCCTTGTAATGTTGTACTTGTAATTATTGTCCGGAGCAAACTCAGAAACTACATATGGGACTTCAGGCATAACTCAGGAACTACATATGGGACTTCAGGCATCTCAGAAACAACATATGGGACTTCAGGCATAACACAGAAACTACATATGGGACTTTAGTGAAACTACGCCTAATGATACTTGAGACTCGTAGCTCCATCTTCACTCAAAATAGAGTTACCCCCTTTGCAATTATATACTTATACTACTTGTCCGGAGCATAACTCAGGAACTACTTGTGGGACTGCAATGCAACTTCACACATTGGTGGAGGGCAATGAGTGGAAGCGCAGAACACAATAACTATAACTATTACCCTTTGTCATTGTATTCTTATAATTTTTGTTCGGAGCATATTTAAAACAAAAATACTAATTGCACCGCACTAAAACGTCAAACAACGATAGAGGGACATAACTCGAAAACTTTTAACTGCACACATTGATAGAGAGCAATAAACCGTCTGTCTGTCTGTCTGTCCGTTCGTCCGGCAGGAACACATATATTTTGTTTTAATTGGTACGCAGCTGTATGTTATTGCTTTTCAGAAGATCTACATACATTTGTTATTATGGCCAGTTTTCCTTTACCTGTATACTTAATGTCTACTGATACAACTACTTCAAACAAAACATCCATCGGTTCTATCGATAAGCTTGTTACACGCAGATGATATTAATTATGTTGCACATATTAAACTGAACTATTATGATATATGAGTAATTTTTTTCAGAAACCGCATTACGACTACATAACAACATACAAAGTCGTCTTTCAATAAACATGGATACAGAGCAGTTGCCATTCCAGTGCACGATGTGCAGTACAAGATTTACCCAGTCAGCCAGTCTTAACAGTCACATGCTCATACATACTGGCGAGAAACCATATAATTGTAGCGTGTGCGGATTTACCACATCAGGCAATCTTAACAGTCATATGCGCATGCATACTGCGGAGACACCATATAAGTGTAGCGTGTGCAGTAAAGGATTTACCAAGTCATGTAATCTTAACAGTCATATGCGCATACATACTGGGGTTAACCATATAAGTGTAGCGTGTGCAGTAAAGAATGTATCATGTTGTGCAGTCTTAACAGGCATATGCACATACATACTAACGAGACACCATATAAATGTAGCGTGTGCAGTAAAGGATTTACCACGTCAGACAGTCTTAATATTCATATGCGCATACATACTAGGGAGATACCATATACGTGTAGCGTTTGCAGTAAAGGATTTACCCAGTCATTTAATCTTAACAGTCATATGCGCATACATACTGGGGATAAACCATATAAGTGTAGCTTGTGCAGTAAAGGATTTACCGTGTTTTGCAGTCTTAACAGGCATATGCACGTACATACTAACGAGACACCATATAAGTGTAGCATGTGCAGTAAAGGATTTACACAGTCGGACGATCTTAAAAAACATATGCGAATACATACAGGCGAGACACCGTATACGTGTAGCGTTTGCAGTAAAGGATTTACCCAGTCAGGTAATCTTAACAGTCACATGCGCTTACATACAGGTGAAAAACCGTATAACTGTAGCGTGTGCAGTAAAGGATTTACCACGTCAGGCGGTCTTAACAGGCATATGCGCATACATACAGGTGAGAAACCATATACGTGTAGCGTGTGCAGTAAAGGATTTGCCGTGTTTTGCAGTCTTAACAGGCATATGCACATACATACTAACGAGACACCATATAAGTGTAGCGTGTGCAGTAAAGGATTTACACAGTCGGACGACCTTAACAAACATATGCGAATACATACAGGCGAGACACCATATACGTGTAGCGTTTGCAGTAAAGGATTTACCCAGTCAGGTAATCTTAACAGTCACATGCGCTTACATACTGGGGAGACACCATATAAGTGTAGCGTGTGCAGTAAAGGATTTACACAGTCATGTTATCTTAACAGGCATATGCGCATACATACTGGGGAGACACCATATAAGTAGCGTGTGCAGTAAACGATTTACCCAGTCATGTAATCTTTACAAACACATGCGTATACATACATACGTAAGAGACACCAGATACGTGATGCTAGCGCATTCCAGAAGTTAGTCATTCAAGGGATCTGTAAAGACGTGTGCATCCGTGCATCTGAGCAACCAATGAGGTGAAGTGTATGGTATGGAACAACGGTTTCGTGAATTCTATAAGCACAGCTGATAAAGACATGTGTGTATAGCAAAGTATTTATCATTCGGACCTTAAAATATCCATGCAGACTCGTGAAGGAGAGGTTACATGTAAGAGTAGCCTGTAAATCAAAGTATTTGTCCAGTAAACTGATTTTAAACAATACATTCGTTCATATACCCGCAATATTCTATGAGAGGAGGTAACCTGAACAGCAACAGATATAACTCCCGTCAAGTAGACGTACAATGTCCACTATTCATGACAAACTATTTTAACTTGTACAGCAACAGGTATAACTCCCATCAAGTAGACGTACAGTGTCCACTGTTCATGACAAACTATTTGTAACTTGTACAGCAACAGGTATAACTCCCGTCAAGTAGACGTACAATGTCCACTGTTCATACATACATGTTTGATTATTCAGTATGTTATGCAGCCAGTCTCGTGAGCTTCCATCTGGAATGAATGACGCTTACTCGGTTTGAAATACCTGTTTTATTATTCAGCATGTACCGTTCACTATACGTGTATATACACGTAATTAATGGCACGGGTATTACATGTTAGTAATACATTTATAGAGATGTATTTCATATGTGTGGGTACAAATACATATGGTCATGGTAATATGAGTTTAGACTCGTATATTCGAAGACTCGTTGGTAGCTGCAAGCTAACGAGTGACGAAACATAGATAGACAATGGTAAATGTTGTAAATAACCGCAACTGCTTATTCCAAACCTGTGTTAAATTTCTTCTACATACACATGTATCGAATAACTTGCGGTGAGGGAGTCTTATAAAGCCATGATAATATCATTCATATTGCACTAATGTACTACATATTGATGCACATGAAGGCCGAATCATCGTTCGTTCAGTCTCGTTAAGCCATGATATCATTTATCTTTATTATTCAGTAGTCATGCAGACAGTCTCTTGAGCTTCCATCTGGAATGAATGACACATACTCGACGTCATCATACAAACATACGACCTTATCATACGACAATCTACAAAACAAAGTGCTCCTTATGATGCTTTTTTGGAGTCTATTGAAACTGTAAAACGTTATGAATGCGTTTCCAGTTCTTGCTTTCTAAGTGGGTTTTTTTCTTCCGATTTTAGACTGCTTAATAATTACTTGGTAAGTCACTGAATGGCCTTGACTTTCTTCTCGTACTTCGTTAATTACATTCATGTTTTACATTCAAGTTTCTGATTAATATCTCAGACACCAAACGCCATCCAGATATAGAACTAGACACATCTCGTCGATAGCAGCATGTCCTACCAGCAGTAGTACAATGTTAATGACCTGACATAATAATTATGTTTTTGTTTTTGGTAAGTTCGCCACCTTTTTACCAGTTCAATGTTCCAAGAACAGGATAGCCCGACACCCGGGGCTAGTCCAGTCTGGATCCGGGCTAGTGTCTCGTTCAAAAATGGTTGCCCGGCGGGGGGCTAGTCTAAACATAGCTCGGGACAATCAAAATTTTAAAAATAAAATCCAACAATGTATTTTATATAATTTTGAAAATAGTATAACACAATAGAAAACATAATGATTTATGTAACTTTGTTGTTCGACTGTGTTTACATGTACGACTGTATACACTGTGTCCTGTCTGTAGATATTGAACAGTTCGGTATGTTGTACCATAGTAAATAGTATTTTTTGTTCTAAGTAACCATCAAATAATATACAACACCGTGATTATCTGAAACCGTACCAGTATTCTCTGCTTCAATCTCATTAAAATCACATCCTAATTACGCTTTGATACTCTCCGCTATAAGATCTGACCACACTCCCTTGTACCGGCACCATTAAGTAACAACTTGTATATCGCTGGTAATGAAGTGCAAGAACTTTGCAAGTGCTAGTCGGACTGTGCACAACAAACTGCAAAACTGAGTTAAATGAACCAAAATTAGAGTGGGTTGGACTGATTTCAATCATCCCCTGACTTTGAATCCTAGTATATAGCACCATAGCTGTTCAATCAAAACTGTACAGCGGACTCTAGGTTCAAACTCCTATGTCGGCTAGGAGCCGCTAAACCTGCTCAATGTCGTAAACGGGGCGGGGGTGGTGGCTAGGAGCCGCTAACCTGCTCAAGGTCGTAAAGGGGGGTGGTCACCGCTCACCACACGACACGCTGACCAATGTAAAATACTCTTTCGGTAACAACCTGAATATGATCCTGTGAATAATTAAATTAAGTGACATATAAGTATACAGGTGTATAGAGTATTAAAAGTTGCGCTTTGATAAATAATTAGGTAAATTACCAGGTGTCTCCGGCAAGTCTGTCCTCCATTATGATATAGAAGAAAAACAATTGTATACCAGTGTACTGAGTGATAGTAAACTCGTAAATGAGTGTCAATACTGAATAACGCATTATGACCGCTTAGATGTAGACAGTGGAGGTTAATGCCGCCCCCATTCTAAAAGACTAGTCGGTATCGTGAAATGCTTGCACCTATTACTGAGATGGGACCAGTCCTAAACTCCACGTTTAATAAGATAACATCGTAAAAGGGTAGGATACAAATTTTGAATATCGATGTTACTGAGAGTTTTTGCGGATTGGCCAAACATGGCAACCCTGGTTACATTGCAGGCCGTCCAGTCAAGAATTAGATTGGAAGAAGTCATGCGGGCCCTGTGAAACACATGCTCGCGCTTGCTTTCCACTACATTACCGGAGATGATTCATTGAACGCTGCTTTGTCGGCGCCGCTAACCAGTACATCAGCTGATGATTGTGGACGGCAGTAAGGTCCGGACATCGAGCAACACCTACGTATAGCCTGTTCTTACACTGGCCCATCACTTTCCTGCCCAGATAGCACACGCTTGACAAGCTCGGTACATGAAACAGAATACAATTGTAATCAGTAACGAGTTTCTAACATATTGGGTATTATTTAAAGTAATTTAAATCTCCCTTTAATTATGGTATTATTGTTATGATAATCATGAGTAGAACTATTATTATTACTGATAGTGGTATTAGTATTAACCCTATAAGTAGTAACCGTATTATTATTATTAATTAAAAATATTTATTTTATTATTATTATGGTTATTATTATTGTGTGTCCATTTATTGTACGTCTATTAAACTTTAATTATTTATGGAGTGTTTATCGTATTTGGTGATGGATAATTATAGGTTATTTAACATGGTTCTGTACAATACGGAGATATATTTGGACGAGTACACAGCTGGAAAAGTCATATTGGACGAGCCGTTAGGCGAGTCCAATATGATTTTTTCCAGCTGTGTACGAGTCCAAATATATCCCGTATTGTACAGAACCATGTTAAGTAACCTTTTTATTCTATACCTTTATTTTAACCAATCATTTATAATTCGGATATAACTTTCGTTTGTTTCATGCTTTCAAGCAAGTCGCTATGAACATCGAAAGCACAATTGCATGTAGGTCTATGTATTTTATATATTGTGTTCGACATGGCTTACTCTCAAGCTTTATTTGCTTGAAAGAATGCCCATTTCTCCGTTGTCAACAGTGATTAAATACTACCGAAGGTCAGTTTCAAACAATGATATATTATGCTAGTTTTTTGTGTTTTTTTTTTGTTATAAAGGAAAATTAAATAAAAATATGTGCAATAGATAGGTTTTCATTACTTGACAACAATTTATGGTTAGGTAATGACAGAAGCCTGTCGGTTCTGATTTTTATTCGGACCTTTTCACGCGTTTCGGTCTTTATCATAGGTTTAACATGGAACCTGTGAAGCGTACAATACGAACAAAATACGGGATATTTTGTACGCGCGTGCGTCCCGATACGGAAATATATTGTACGGTCACATGACTCGAAAGAGCGTCTACGATTGGATGTATAAATTAGGTATAGAATAATTGTTTGTATTTATTTTGTTTTATTTATTTTTTAAATGGTTATTATATACTGTGTGTTTATGTATTTATTTTATTGTATTTCATTCCCTACAATCTTAAGTTTATGACAGCTAAAGCTAGAAGCCAGTCTATATTTATAAAATAATTACTGCTTTGATTATCTGTTTAAATACGTATCTTCTTTCTTCTTCGTCTTCGTCACATATACAAGGCCTACATCAAGGTACATGCTATAATGATGTTTACCTGTACAAAGGCAATACCGTTTAGTCTACCTATAACCTGAAATTTGTTATTCTAAAATACTAACTGCCTCTGCAGAAAAAATTGACAGCCAATGTGTATACACTCGCCGAGTCCTTTTACCATATAGCGTATATACCATATTCAGTAGGTGCCACTGTATAGCGTATACACCATATTCAGTAGAATACGATAGCCGGACATATCGAAGATATTCAAACATAAAAGTGATTACGATAAAGTATTAATTAAAGAATCTCTGATTTGCATTTTAAATAAAACAAGACAATTTATTTTGCAAGAGTCTGTCATTTTACTTTTAACAGTTCAGTTATTTTTCACAGAAAGAATCGAATGGAGGAGGAGGAATGGAAGAATGAGAACGAACATGAGGGTGTGTGTGTTGGGGGGTGGGGTGGGAAGGAGAATAAGTCTTTACAGAGACACAGAAAGAAGGGAATGAGGGAAGAGGAATGGGAGAATGAGAACGAACATGAGGAGGAAAATGGAGAAGAAGAAATTGGAGGAGAAGAATAAGAAGGAGGGTGAGAAGAAGAATAGGAAAATAAGGAAGATAGAAAGGAGAGGGAGACATAGGAAGAGAATACTGTAATGTTGCGTACGACAACAGTCGGCCTAAGCGTCCACTGGCGAGATGTATCAGAAGTAATATTTCGGACACCGTGTCCGCCCTCGTCCACAGTAATGACCGGCGAGTCCAGCGGAACCATTCGGACAGTTTCCAACTGCTTGAGACATTAAAAAGTAAAGATTCTTCTTAACAATACTATTCATTGAATAACGTGAATTGTAACTGTGAGGACATTTGAGCAAATCATGTGACAATATTAATGTGGAGAATGCGTTAAAAAGTAAAGATTGTATCTTAAAAATAAGTCTTGTTGCATCTAGAATGTTATTTCAGCTTTTCATTTTTAATCTTTAAATACACATTTCGAGCCTATTGTATTTGGTGGTGGTGGGGGGGGGGGGGGGGGGGGGGGGAGGGGGGGAGGGGGGGGGGGAGAATTTCTATAGGTAACTGTAAATCACTGTTAGCCAAACAATTTCATGAGCAAAGTCTGATATTCAATTTTTCTTCAGATTATGAGGCCCGCCCAATAAAGCATTTGTGACCAGTACACATAATAACACATTAAAGAATTTTGTATATTTATTGTGTTGTGCTCTGATTTTTGGTCTAAAAACAATTAACAAATACCAGATAAGTTTTGTATTCAAAAGCTAAATTATGAACATATATTTCTTCAT
>JAWPHD010002829.1:0-239232 GCA_037043455.1 Cyrtodaria siliqua | reverse complement strand
GCCTTGTGGTTTTGAATATGTATTGATGACCCAATTTGAGCTGTCCAATCAATGCTCAGATTGAGGTTTCAAATTGGTGTGTTATATAGTCTACTGTTACAACTTCTTGTTCTGGATTCTTTCTTGAGATTTTTCCATTTACTCAGAGCAAAATGTTTTCTTGTATATTTCGACGTATCACAGTCTTTGGCAGCTGATTGCTGCTAACTGAAGAATGTCACGTGACTTAGTCTGGTCACATGACAACAGGAGGGTGCTGGAGAGGCTGGAGTTTACTTTGGTGTACAGAGCTCTCCTAATGTTATGTTACCAGACTAAGTAACTTAACATACTTTAATGAACAGCAATCAGTTGACGAAAATACACAAGAAAACATTTTGCTCTGAGTAATGGAAATATCCCAATTAAATCTACTGTTAATTTTCAAGTTCATAAATCATTGCATGCTGCATGGAGTGAAAAGACTGTGTTGCTTGAGTGAAACACCTAAAAGAAGCTCGAACTTGTATACAACAGTGATTCAATGGTGAAAATATGTAAATATGTAAATTATGTTTATATATACGCTGTACAATATTATATATTGTTATATACACCTATTATTATTTAATAGTGTTGAGACTGCGCTGTAAATTGTGTATGGAGTTAATTTTTGCATTTTTTAAATATTGTTTATGTTTCATTCCAATAATAAACACCTGATTGTAATAAAGACTGCTTCATATATCACTCTAGGGTGAAAACAATCATGGTTATACAAATATTACAAAGGGGAGACATCGGATGACATTAAATGTAAATATATAGCAGTAAATGTATGTCACATACATTTTACAGGGCTCTGATGGGTTGTAGCGGACACAAAGGCACTAATGTATATTCTATTTGACGTTTAACCGCACATTTAGGGCCTTTACAGAGCTCCAGATAACCTAAGCCTACTACCAGTATTTCCTTAACAAAACCAAATTGAATGAGTAACAATGGATAAGTTTAGAGTAAAAATAAATGTGAAGAAATTTATAGATGTAAATTCTAAAAGAAACTACTTTAATTTACCTGAAATAAAGTAAATAAAACAAAGGAAAAGCTTAAACAATTATAGTAAATAGAAAAAATTTCATAATGAAAATTAATAAAACGTTTCCATAGGGAAAGACATAACATAAAATCTGCATAATTATGTCTCCCCACACGAAGTGGAGGAGACATATTGTTTTTGCTGTGTCCGTCTGTCTGCCTGTCTGTCACAAATGTTGTCGCCGCTGCTCCTCCTAAACTGCTTGTTGGATTTCACCGAAAAATTTCAGGAAGCATCAGTATAATGTCTAGTTGTGCATATCGCGTTCATGTTCCGGTTCCTTGATTTTTGATGGACTTATGGCCCTTTGATATTTTCACTTTAAATATTTTGTTGCCGCTTCTACTAAACCGCTTGTTGGATTTCAACAAAAATGTAAAGGAAAATGTATAATGTCTAGTTGTGCATTTTACGTTTGTGTTCCGGTTTGATGTTTTTTGACCGAGTTATGGGCCGGCCCTTTGATGTTTTCACTTTAATTTTGTTGTCACAGCTACTCCTCCTAAACCGCTTGTTGGCTGAAAATTTACAGGAAGCATCAGTATAATGTCTAGTTGTGCATGTTTTGTTTGTGTTCCGGTTTGATGATTCTTGACAGAGTTATGGCCCTTTGATGTTTTCACTTCCAATTATTGTCGCCGCTACTCCTCCAAAACCTCTTGTTGGATTTCACTGAAAATTTACAGGAAGCATCGGTATAATGTCTAGTTGTGCATGTCTTGTTTGTGTTCCGGTTTGATGATTTTTGACAGAGTTATGGCCCTTTGATGTTTTCACTTCAAAATTGTTGTCGCCGATACTCCTCCTAAACCACTTGTTGGATTTCGTCGAAAATTTTAGTTTTGACGGAGTTAATGGTCCTTTGACATTTTCACTTAACAAGGTTGCACCCTATCCACTATCAAACTTATTTTAGGCCAGTTTTTTTTTATTATTAGGTTTACCGATTTTTTCTGGAAAAATGAAGGGTAGGAGGAGGGAATAATAAAAAAAAAAAATCATGAAAACATAGCCTACCCACAAAGGCGTCTAAAAGAAAAAAGATTGTATAATAGTATTAAATGACTTTAATCTTAGTTTCAAGGTAATAAGTCAATTAAAAGGCAATCTATTATGGTTTATTTTGATTATTTGTTGCAAGCTTCATGAAATTTCACCTTGTGGTCTTATAAACTGTTGTATGCAGACAGACAAACTGACGGATAGAAAACCCCAAACCTTGTATTAAAGTCTAAAAGTAACTGCGCATTCTGGCTAATCAAAATATCTGTCCCAGTCAAGCCAGTTAAGCTTTTCTTTTTTTTTTAAATTTTGTATTTTTATTTTTTTTGATTTCGGCAATAATTTGGGTCGGCGGGTCGGTAAGCCTAAAAAGTAAAAAAGGCTGGCCTTAACTAGGTTGTGTGGGGAGACATCTGATTTTCTCAAAAAAAATCTCTAGTTTTTAAAAGTTCTGAGTATTTGTACAAAAGTTAAGAGTAATAAAAGTGATGATTTTAAAATATAAGGTATCGGTATTTTATTTGTAAGAAAAGCATGAGTAAAATACTCAATGCAACTTATCTGGAGCTCTGCATTTATACTTTTATGGCTACCATCTAAATAATTAACTGATTAGATAGTCTATGTCTAGTTTACTTCTTATTTTATGGAAGAATATATAAAAAATGTTTATGGAAATGGTGAAATATTATATAACCTGGAAAACCTGCATAATACAGTGCAATGTATAGAGATATATGAGATCACAAATATTTCCACACTCATACAGCCAATAATTGGTTAGGTTAATAATTGCATCATCCAGACTGGCCTTATTATTAAATATTTTCTCTATGGATTTGTAAGATTGGGTAAAATGACAATTATATTCCCACTTGTAAGAATAACATTGACAAACTTTACCTTGGCGATTGTTTCCAAATCATTGCACCTTACATGTCAGTAATAGATTTTAATTGATTGGACCTTTATAAGATTGCCAGACCCGCCACAGACTTTGTATGGTAGGATTAATTAATAATCCAAAATTCAATAAGCAAGCTTAGTTTTTAAACAATTTATTAAAACTTAGACACATGTTGTGTGCATTTGATTTTAACATGTGATAAAGATGAAGTCTTCCGGAGATAACAAAGTCATCACTATTGAGGACAGTCTTTCAAAAATGAAGATTAAAATAGACAATAAAGAACATTGTGATGATTTAAGAAAAATGCAACCATTTACAAAAGGAAGTTTATCTGGATTAATGTTTCAAAGACTACTTGGTAAGACGTGTTTTCTGTCTGAAAACCTTTGCAGCTTTAACTGTAGATAAGAACACAGAATGATGTGACTGGGTATTTTCTTTCAAAACAGCTGGTTATTATTTGCATCATATATGAAACTAGTTAGCAGCCTGTCACATACATAGTGTAGATGCATCCATACAGATAATTTATAGGCAGCTGCCACTGATACAGTGTAGATGCATCCATACAGATATAGGTAGCTGTCACTGTTAAAGTGTAGATGCATCCATACAGATATAGGCAACTGCCACTGATACAGTGTAGATGCATTAATACAAATATAGGCAGCTGCCACTGATACAGTGTAAATGCATCCATACAGATATAGGTAGCTGTCACTGATACAGTGTAGATGCATCCATATATAGGCAGCTGCCACTGATACAGTGTATTTTATAGGCAGCTGTCACTGATACAGTGTAGATGCATCCATATATAGGCAGCTGCCACTGATACAGTGTATTTTATAGGCAGCTGTCACTGATACAGTGTAGATGCATCCATACAGATATAGGTAGCTGTCACTGATACAGTGTAGATGCATCCATACATATATAGGCAGCTGCCACTGATACAGTGTATTTTATAGGCAGCTGTCACTGATCTGTCACTGATACAGTGTAGATGCATCCATACAGATATAGGCAGCTACCACTGATACAGTGTAGATGCATCCATACAGATATAGGCA
Source organism: Cyrtodaria siliqua (assembly GCA_037043455.1). Lineage (NCBI taxonomy): Eukaryota > Metazoa > Mollusca > Bivalvia > Adapedonta > Hiatellidae > Cyrtodaria > Cyrtodaria siliqua. The sequence continues at coordinate 235,166 of JAWPHD010002829.1, read as the reverse complement.
ACTGCCACTGATACAGTGTAGATGTATCCATACAGATATAGGTAGCTGTCACTGATACAGTGTAGATGCATCCATACAGATATAGGCAACTGCCACTGATACAGTGTAGATGCATCCATACGTATATAGGCAACTGCCACTGATACAGTGTAGATGCATCCATACAGATATAGGTAGCTGTCACTGATACAGTGTAGATGCATCCATACAGATATAGGTATTGGCCACTTATACATCTATACAGATATAGGCAGCTGCCACATATACAGTGTAGATGCATCTATACAGATATAGGCAGCTGTCACTGACACAGTGTATATGCATCCATACATATATAGACAGCTTCCACCTATACAGCTGTCACTGATACATTGTAGATGCATCCATACAGATATAGGCATCGGCCACTTATACATATATACAGATATAGGCAGCTGTCACTGACACTGTGTAGATGCATCCATACAGATATAGACAGCTGCCACCTATACAGTGTAGATGCATCTAAACAGATATAGGCAGCTGCCACTGATACAGTGTAGATGCATCCATACATATATAGACAGCTGTCACCTATACAGTGTAGATGCATCCATACATATATAGACAGCTGCCACCTATACAGTGCAGATGCATCCATACAGATATAGGCAGCTGCCACTGACACAGTTTGATGCATCCATACAGATATAAGCAGCTGTCATGTATACATCTATATGCTTCTGCTGCCACTTTGAAAAGTGTAGGTGTTTTGCGATTTTTTTTTTCTTAACTGCATTAGTTGATGGTGATTTGCACACATCAGATATCATCTATTTGAGCATAAACTTATCCAAATCTATGGAACTAAGCAATTGAAAAGGCAGCTAGGAGAAGACCCCCAGCAATTATCAGGACAAGATGAAAAGTAAGCTGGCTGTTTGTGTGAGCATGTGTGAATGTTGTGTCCATGCATATATGTGGTTGCACTTCACCATATCACATGGGCCTATGGAAGTTAACATGGAATATAGGATGAGGATGTACTAATGCAAATTGTGGTTTGCAAAAATGGTAGTGATTTGTTTTAAATTGGGATACAGTAATAATGCAATATTAAGCATCATGCATTCTTGTCATGCATTTTTGTTCTGAAAAGTAAGTTGCCAGGCATTCAATCCTTCCAAGATGCATTTCCATAGGTCCACACTCCCATTAACAAACACACTGTATACTCTTCCTGCCAAAAGCATGGTGATAGGCTCAGTTTGTCAACAAGAAGATTATTTACATTGTTTTGATTATACCATACTCTTAATGAAAGTCATCAGTCTGTAGTTACTGGTGCAAGGAATCTGCATGGACGTATTAAAGCTAAGTCATCAGTCTGCAGGGGCGTAGCCAGCAATACGCACTTACGCACGTGCGTAACATTGATTTGAAAAGTGAAAAAATAATTATGGCCAAAAATGGCATGAAAAACGAAGGCTAACTTAACTCCTGACATATGTTTTTTTCATTTTTGAAGAAATTATTTTACCCTAGAAGGCCGCCAAAATGTGACCAAAAAACCCACCAGAGGCTGCCAAAGGATGTCTATATTTTAAAATTTTCTAGAGGGAGGCCCCCTAACCCCCCCCCCCCCCCCCCCCCCCTCCCACCCAGCAGGAGGGGGCGACCTCCTCCCGCACCTACCCCTACCTCGGTGCTAGGCGCCAAGGGTAATGCCTTCGGCAATAAGGGTGCGTACGTAAGATTTTAGCCTGGCTAGGCCTCTGGTCTGTAGTTACTGGTGCAAGGAATCTGCATGCATGTAAGCTAAGTCATCATTGTTTACTGACATTTTGGCCACATTGAAAACTTGTGAATGGCACTGTAATATTCCTAAACATGGGTAGTGTTGTGAAGTGTATTTCATCGCCAATCTTTGCCATATCTATGAAGGATTGAACTTGTCTTGCAAGCGTACTGCAGTGTAATTGTCAATGATATATATTTCTGAACATGTATTACTGTACTATTTTTTCTGATTCTGTATATATATAAATGACGGTGTGTTGTTTAAACTTGTCTATATCACTACATTGGCATGTGTTAGCGCTGGCGCCTACCTGCGTATTACTAGTCCACTGTATAATTACACTATTATGGCATATTTCATATGATTATTTTGCTAGGATAATTCTTATGGATGTATATAATAAAGGGATCAGTACTAGAGTAACATGTTGTGAAACCTTACCCATCAGTTGTGTCAAAAATGCCATATCTGCAGGATCTCACACAAGACTATAAGAATCTTTCATGGGTATATATCCAGTGAAGATAGGGAATTCCAAGTCGAGGTATAATTAAGTGTTTAACACTTATACCGAGGGTTGGAATTCCCTATCTGAACCAAATACCCATGATAGCTTCTTTTTCTTGCATATCAGAGTATGCTGTGCGTTGATGCCGCCAGCTACTAACGTTTTACTAACGTTTTGCATGTTTTCCTGCATACCGGATGTTGGTGCGCGTGTGACCTTTATCTCGACCCTATGGTGAGATGGAAATATCTAGCCCTTGTAAAATGACGAATATGCTTGTCCAGTATGCAAGAATAACTAGGCTTACGCTTACTAGTAAGTGGTTATAATCTTATTGGTTATAAAATCAAATGTTGCTTGGATAGCATGGCTGACCTTGGAATGGCAGGCTGCTATAACATGAACTTGTATAATCATTAAACTGGGTACAGCCTTTCACCAGCACCACAGCTGAATGATATGATCTGTGCACTGGCAGTAAGTAAACCCTGGTTTTCTGAAGAACATTCATACCTTAAATATCTTTTTTACAATTTGTTTCTGTGGTATTTGATCCAGTCTTTATTAAAGGTGTTGCTATGTTTATTATATTGTACATACATAAACGAAGCAAAGTTTGAAGCAGAAAAAAGGAGGTAATAGTTTGTAAAATATTTGTTGGATACAGACATTGGGTTTAGGATACATATTGCCATGGATATGGAATGCTTAGAGGCACTCTTTAGCACAGTGTGAACAATTGTTTGCAGTGATTTACATGTTAATCAGACTGTAGTTAAGTGTGTGTAACTAATAATGCACCCCACTAACATGTAATACTAAATGCACACTTTAGGGTCTCCTGCACTCTCTTTACATACAATGTACATTGTATCTTTCTTTTTGCATGATTGTATACAGCTGTGCTTCAGTCTTACTTAATATCTGTTTTGTGTACAGGTTACATATAAATAGACCCATCATATTACTAAAGGGTAATATGACAGGTTTGCTTTTATAAATAACCTTCAACGTTCGATATGTCACCAACAACTGTCAATATGTCACCAACAACTTTGAATATGTCACCAACAAATGTCAATATGTCACCAACATATGTCGATATGTCACAAACAACTTTGAATATGTCACCAGCAACTGTTGATATGTTACCAATAACTGTCAATATGTTACCAACAACTGTCAATATGTTACCAACAACTGTCCATATGTCATCAACAACTGTCAATATGTTTCCAACAACTGTCAATATCCAACATCTGTCGATATGTCAACAACATATGTTGATATGTCATGAACTAATGGCCATATGTCACCAACAACTGTCAATATGTTACCAACAACTGTCAATATGTCATCAACAACTGTCGATATGTTTCCAACAACTGTAAATATGTTTTCAACAACTGTCGATATGCTACCAACAACTGTCGATATGTCATCAAGAACTGTCGATATGTTACCAACAACTTTCAATAAGTCACCAACAACTGTTGATATGTCACCAGTAACTGTTAATATGTTACCACCAACTGTTGATATGTCACCAGTAACTATCAATATGTCACCAACAGCTGTTGATATGTCACCAGTAACTGTCAATATGTCACCAACAACTGTTGATATGTTACCAACAACTGTTAATATGTCATCAACAACTGTTGATATGTCACCAGTAACTGTCAATATGTCACCAACAACTGTTGATATGTCACCAACAACTGTCAATATGTCATCAACAACTGTTGATATGTCACCAGTAACTGTCAATATGTCACCAACAACTGTCAATATGTCACCAACAACTGTCAGTATGTCACCAACAACTATTGATATGTAACCAACAACTGTCAATATGTCACCAATAACCGTTGATAAGTTACCTTACACTGTAAGGATACGGTACCCACTACTATTGATAATGTTACCATATACTTTAAGGACAGCTTATACTGTATACAGACTCCGCCCAGAACTATAAAGACTGTGTTTCTAATCTATTTGTGAAACAGTTTATACATGTGTGAGTTTGGTCTTTGGTTGTTTAAGAATAGATATCTTTTTGTCACAATGAATCTTAAAAATATCTTAATTAACTTTGCAAAATAACATTTATAATATATTGGAATTTATAAAAGCTGACTTAGTCTGTAGTAACAACATGTGTTTGAAATGGTGTCAGTATGGCAAGAAAATATGTTAAAAGTCACTATGGATAGAAAATAATTTTAAAAAAACACAACATTCAAATGTGATATCGAGCCTCCACTCTGTCTGCTTTCAGTCTCATGCAGGTACAAACATGTAAATATATCTAACTGAAAAATAGCATTAAATATTAAGAACTTATATATTTTTAATATAATGAACTGGATGGCTGTGTAGTGAAGTTTTTTATTATGTAATAATATGCAGTAAACATAATTATTTTTTTGTAATATAATGAGCTTGTTCTGTATTATTACAGATACTCGTGCATTGTGTGTTATAATTCAGTAAATAACGATATTTGCTTAGTTTGCAGCCTCATTTACATGCTCTATTTCTCTGCTAATATTTGCTAGCCTGGTTCTGGTGGTGGTGATGTCACACCTCTGTCAGACCTATAAACCTTCAGGTCAGTATTTCTCTGTTGTAGGTGTGTCCCAGCCGCCGTATATGACACGGTCCAAGACAAACGTGGTCAGTGGACAGGCGAAGCATGTACAGGGCAGAAGCTTGACTGCAATGCCAACAAAAAAAGACAACACCCACAGGTCAGTATCACCAGCAGGCTGTCACAGTCATATATACATGTATGTCATTGCACTTTAAACAAATACTGACCAGTACATCTGACCCAGCTTTTCTTGTTTCTTATTTTAAGTTGCAACACAGGATTTAACGGTCGGGTTTTACATCTTTCCCGAAGTATGTTTTGTATTTAAGTTGTAATCCTAACTTATTTTTCCTAGTCTACAGGATGTTTTCTTACACTGTTGCTTCATATTTACATATACAATATTGGTATTGCAAATGTCTTTATTTTTACTGGTTAATTTTCTTGACTACCGTTATATATATTCCACCTGTAGGGAGCATCAAAAAAGTGAACGTGTCTTATATAGTATTCATAACTTAAAATTGCATTAAAATTTAAAAACAAAATAGATATTATATTGGTATATTGCATATTTAATGAGAAAATGTGTTTTTATACCTTACAAATGTTACTTTGAAGAAACTGTAACTATAGTAGCTATGTTAGTAACATTGGCATGAATTCACAGGGGCAAAGACTTACATAATGGCTGCAGTGTTACTTAACTGAGCAGACATTTTCATATTGTCTTTAATTGCTTCATATGTAACGGGGTACACCTTAAAGGTGAATAAACGATTCCTAACCGTATGTCCTCGATAGCTCAGTGGTTAGAGCGCGATTACGATTTTTTCACCATCTGTTATATTTTGGCATCCCCGGCGGGACAGTGATTTTAAATAAAGTCATGTAATTAATATTGATGTCATCGGTTAATTGAATCTGTATTGACCAAGGAATAAATGATAATAGAACTAATTAATACTAAATTGGTTAATGGCATCAACATATCTCATATATAACTAATTAATACTAAATTGGTTAATGGCATCAACACAAGTCATATAGAACTTAATACTAAATTGGTTAATGGCATCAACACAACTCATTTGCTTGAAATTGTGTATTTTTCAAAAATTTAATATTGAATATTAAAAAAAGTGCCACAGTGATAGTAACTTAATTAATGACTTAATTACATGCAATTTGCCTCACTGCAGGTACCTAATAGTTCAGTAATTATATAATCACATATTATTTGTCAAAAGTTTAATGGAAAAACAACTGATTAATAATAAAGATTTAAAAGTTACACATTGATTCTCTCTTGTACAAGAAAATTCTGAGATTACCAGAACAAATATTGACCTTTGCTGTACTAGCTAGGCTTATATGTTATCTGTATGCATGCTCACTGGAATTTGTCGTTAGTCTCACATACATAATTGACATACTCTAAATGATTATTTTTTATAAAAAGTTAAGCAGGCATTTATTTCATTTTATGTTGTTATTATAGCTCTGCAGGATAGCTTCTTTTTCTCAAGGTCCACCATTGCCTGCATGCATATTATCATGGGATCTTCAGTTTACATATGCCTGCATTCATGTGATCTTGACAATTTACATGTGATCTCTGGTAAACATTCCATGATTAAACAGATGTTCAGAATAACTACATGTATTACCATAAGTATTACTTATTCAGCCAATGGCGGTTATCCATCCAATGGCACTTATCCATCCAATGGCACTTATCCAGCCAATGGCACTTATCCAGCCAATTGCACTTATCCATCCAATGGCACTTATCCATCCAATGGCACGTATCCATCCAATGGCACTTATCCAGCCAATGGCACTTATCCAGCCAATGGCACTTATCCAACCAATGGCACTTTGCTTATCAAATTCTCTTGATTCAATCTGAAAATTGTGTAAAGTTGTTTGTGAAAAATGTTGATTTTCGGAATCGGAGAGAAAATTAAAGATTTCAAAAATGTATTTTAGAAAATCAAACATGTTATAATCATGCCTAAAATCATAAATGAAGCACATGCCAGATTTTCAGAATCAAAATGGAGAATGCAAAAATCATCAGCTTTAAACATTTACTCCAGATTGTATATTGCATGCTTGTACTTGTAAACCATATCTTAGTGCACATATAGACTAGAGCCCTATGTATAGTGTTAGTTGCCCCCTTCTTGTAGACCTGCAGCTACAGCCCCTGCGGTGTCCGATGGTAACAAGGAGATAAAAATCCCCGTCAGTGCACGGGATGCAGATGATGGGGACCCTGGGTCAACGCCCGCTGTACCCAAACACACACCCTCCCTGAAGAGCGCACATGCAGACAAAAAGTAAGACAGTGGTTGTAATTGTATCCAAGTATTATGTGTGTGTATACATTTTGTTTTTCGATTATAGTTTATTGTTTAAAGAGGATGTTAAAATAAAAGCAACTCAGCATGTTTAAGAACTGTTTGTTTAAATAAAAGTATTCAATCTGTATACAAGTAATGAAGTTGTTCTGAGTCAATTCATCACAAAAAAAAAAAAATACATTTAAAACTTCCCATTCCGTGTACAGATTCTCTTTTTATGGTAAAGCTATTAATGATAATAATAAAACAAACAACTGAAATGGCTTTTATTGAGTCTGAACCAAGGTGTACACTTGGCATACAGAAATAATAAAAAATATGTATGTCAGTGTTAACCAGTTTTATATACTCTACTGGCTGAAGGCCATGTGGGCTTGCTGGATGAAATGTTGTCTGTCGTCTGACCATCAGTCCGTTAACTTTTTCTTGTTGGCGCTCTAGCCTCTCCATTTTTGATCCAATCATAACCAAACTTACACAGTAAGTATAGCAATAAGATCTTGGACCAGTTCTTGAACCAGCCAGATTTGATTGCTAATATCTGAGGTGTATGCCGTTGAATTGGCAAAATTGCATAATTTTGCCTTTTGGTCACTCTAGATCCTCCATTTTTCGTCAGAACTTAACCAAACTTACACAGTAGTTATATATCTATGAGATTTCAGAAGAATTCTTGAACCAGCTAGATTCAAGCACTAATAGCTGAGTTATCTGCCCTTGAATTGGCAAAATTGCATAAGTGTGCCTTGTGGGCATTCCAGCTCCTCCATTTTTCATCCGATCTTAAGCAGAATTATACAGTAGGTATATATCGATAAGATCGCAGACGAGCTTTTGCACCAGCGAGATTTGATTGCTGATAGCTGAGTTATCTACCCTTGAATTGGCAAAAATGCATAACATTTCCTTGTGGGCACTATAGATCCTCCATTTTCAATCAAACCTAACCAAACTTATACATAGTAGGTATATATCTATAATATCTTAGATGAGTTTTTGAATCAGCCAGACTCAATGTCTAATAGCTGAGTTATCTTGAATTGGCAAAAATGCATACTTTTGTCTTGTGGGCACTTTAGCCCTACATTTTTTATTTTTTATCGGATCTTAACTAAAATAAAAATAAACTTTAATTTTCCATCTGATCTTAGTCAACATTTTTTAACCACAAATATATCAAATAGCAGTAGAGTCAGTTATCTGCCCTTGAATCTGCAAAATAATATATATTTTGACATTATTACCACCATAGCCAAACTTTCGCAGAATGTGAATAATAATCAGATCTTGGACATGTTCTTCAATCATGCATATCCTGATAGTATGAAATATATATAATATATCTGCCCTTGAGTTAAGGAACAATTTTATAAATTGGCCTTGTTACCTTTCCATTTTACCATCAATATTAACACGAAATAAATACAAAAGAACAACAAATAATATCACTTTATAAAGATGAAAACCTAGCAAAATGTGTTCTTTTGGCAAAAACAACAAATAAATGAAACACAGCTTGCTTAGCCCTCACTGTGTCTTGTGTATTTCCTGCTCATGAAGTGTGTTAAACCTCAGTTCATGAAGTGAGTTAAACCTCAGTTCAATGAAGTGTGTTAAACCTCAGTTCATGAAGTGTGTTACACCTCAGTTCATGAAGTGTGTTAAACCTCAGTTCATGAAGTGTGTTAAACCTCAGTTCATGAAGTGTGTTAAACTAAACCTCAGTTCATGAAGTGTGTTAAACCTCAGTTCATGAAGTGTGTTAAACCTCAGTTCATGAAGTGTGTTAAACTAAACCTCAGTTCATGAAGTGTGTTAAACCTCAGCTCATGAAGTGTGTTAAACCTCATTTCATGAAGTGTGTTAAACCTCAGTTCATGAAGTGAGTTAAACCTCAGTTCATGAAGTGTGTTAAACCTCAGTTCAATGAAGTGTGTTAAACCTCAGTTCATGAAGTGTGTTAAACCTCAGTTCATGAAGTGTGTTAAACTAAACCTCAGTTCAAGAAGTGTGTTAAACCTCAGTTCATGAAGTGTGTTAAACCTCATTTCATGAAGTGTGTTAAATCTCAGTTCATTACCCCTTAATAGTTAATTAAAAGTTAATAACAATAAGGTTTAATAAAAACCCTTTGCAACCCTATCTAATTCTTTATGACTGTTTACATATTTGTTAAATCTTTGTTTTATTGCATTTCTCAGAAGCTGTTGTGAGTGAAAATTATGTAGTGACTTCAACGTGTTTCACTGCTGATGTGGTATATTACTCGAGTGTATTGTACGTGTTTTATTCTAGCATTGTCATGGTATATTACTTGAGTATATTGTATGTGTTTTATTGTAGAATTGTCATGGTATATTACTCAAGTATGGTATATTACTCGAGTATATTGTATGTGTTTTATTATAGCATGATAATGATTTATTACTCGAGTATATTGTATGTGTTTTATTATAGCATGATAATGATTTATTACTCAAGTATATTGTATGTGTTTATTCTAGCATGATTATGGTATATATTACTCAAGTATATTGTATGTGTTTTATTATAGCATGATAATGATTTATTACTCGAGTATATTGTATGTTTTATTCTAGCATGATAATGGAATATATTACTCAAGTATATTGTATGTGTTTTATTCTAGAGCTGTACTGGTATATTACTCGAGTATATTTTATGTGTTTTATTATAGCCTGATAATGGTATATTACTCGAGTATATTGTTTGTGTTTTATTATAGCATGATAATGATTTATTACTCGAGTATATTGTATGTGTTTTATTATAGCATTGTCATGGTATATTACTCGAGTATATTGTATGTATTTTATTCTAGCACTTTCATGGTATATTACTCGAGTATATTGTATGTGTTTTATCATGTTTTATATTACTCGAGTATATTGTATGTGTTTTATTATAGCCTGATAATGGTATATTACTCGAGTATATTGTTTGTGTTTTATTATAGCCTGATAATCATAAATGGTGTATTACTCGAGTATATTGTATGTGTTTTATAATAGCATGATAATCATAAATGGTATATTACTCGAGTATATTGTATGTGTTTTATTATAACATGATAATGTTATATTACTCGAGTATATTGTATGTGTTTTATTATAGCCTGATAATCATAAATGGTATATTACTCGAGTATATTGTATGTGTTTTATAATAGCATGATAATCATACATGGTATATTACTCGAGTATATTGTATGTGTTTTATTATAGCCTGATAATGGTATATTACTCGAGTATATTGTTTGTGTTTTATTATAGCCTGATAATCATAAATGGTATATTACTCGAGTATATTGTATGTGTTTTATAATAGCATGATAATCATAAATGGTATATTACTCGAGTATATTGTATGTGTTTTATTATAGCCTGATAATGGTATATTACTCGAGTATATTGTTTGTGTTTTATTATAGCCTGATAATCATAAATGGTATATTACTCGAGTATATTGTATGTGTTTTATTATAGCCTGATAATGGTATATTACTCGAGTATATGTTTGTGTTTTATTATAGCCTGATAATCATAAATGGTATATTACTCGAGTATATTGTATGTGTTTTATTATAGCAGTATAATGGTATATATTGCTTAAGTATATTGTATGTGTTTTATTATAGCATTGTCATGGTATATTACTCAAGTATATTGTATGTGTTTTATTCTAGCATTGTCATGGTATATTACTCGAGTATATTGTATGTTTTATTATAGCCTGATAATGGTATATTACTCGAGTATATTGTTTGTGTTTTATTATAGCATGATAATGATTTATTACTCGAGTATATTGTATGTGTTTTATTATAGCATTGTCATGGTATATTACTCGAGTATATTGTATGTATTTTATTCTAGCACTTTCATGGTATATTACTCGAGTATATTGTATGTGTTTTATCATGTTTTATATTACTCGAGTATATTGTATGTGTTTTATTATAGCCTGATAATGGTATATTACTCGAGAATATTGTTTGTGTTTTATTATAGCCTGATAATCATAAATGGTGTATTACTCGAGTATATTGTATGTGTTTTATAATAGCATGATAATCATAAATGGTATATTACTCGAGTATATTGTATGTGTTTTATTATAACATGATAATGTTATATTACTCGAGTATATTGTATGTGTTTTATTATAGCCTGATAATCATAAATGGTATATTACTCGAGTATATTGTATGTGTTTTATAATAGCATGATAATCATACATGGTATATTACTCGAGTATATTGTATGTGTTTTATTATAGCCTGATAATGGTATATTACTCGAGTATATTGTTTGTGTTTTATTATAGCCTGATAATCATAAATGGTATATTACTCGAGTATATTGTATGTGTTTTATAATAGCATGATAATCATAAATGGTATATTACTCGAGTATATTGTATGTGTTTTATTATAGCCTGATAATGGTATATTACTCGAGTATATTGTTTGTGTTTTATTATAGCCTGATAATCATAAATGGTATATTACTCGAGTATATTGTATGTGTTTTATAATAGCATGATAATCATAAATGGTATATTACTCGAGTATATTGTATGTGTTTTATTATAACATGATAATGTTATATTACTCGAGTATATTGTATGTGTTTTATTATAGCCTGATAATCATAAATGGTATATTACTTGAGTATATTGTATGTGTTTTATAATAGCATGATAATCATAAATGGTATATTACTCGAGTATATTGTATGTGTTTTATTATAACATGAATGTTATATTACTCGAGTATATTGTATGTGTTTTATTATAGCCTGATAATCATAAATGGTATATTACTCGAGTATATTGTATGTGTTTTATAATAGCATGATAATCATAAATGGTATATTACTCGAGTATATTGTATGTGTTTTATTATAGCCTGATAATGGTATATTACTCGAGTATATTGTTTGTGTTTTATTATAGCCTGATAATATTAAATGGTATATTACTCGAGTATATTGTATGTGTTTTATAATAGCATGAAAATCATAAATGGTATATTACTCGAGTATATTGTATGTGTTTTATTATAACATGATAATGTTATATTACTCGAGTATATTGTATGTGTTTTATTATAGCCTGATAATCATAAATGGTATATTACTCGAGTATATTGTATGTGTTTTATAATAGCATGATAATCATAAATGGTATATTACTCGAGTATATTGTATCTGTTTTATAATAGCATGATAATCATAAATGGTATATTACTCGAGTATATTGTATGTGTTTTATAATAGCAGTATAATGGTATATATTACTCAAGTATATTGTATGTGTTTTATTATAACATGATAATGTTATATTACTCGAGTATATTGTATGTGTTTTATTATAACATAATAATGTTATATTACTTGAGTATATTGTATGTGTTTTATTATAGCCTGATAATGGTATATTACTCGAGTATATTGTATGTGTTTTATTATAGCACTTTCATGGTATATTACTCGAGTATATTGTATGTGTTTTATTATAGCACTTTCATGGTATATTACTCGAGTATATTGTATGTGTTTTATTATAACATGATAATGTTATATTACTTGAGTATATTGTATGTGTTTTAGTATAGCCTGATAATTATATATTACTCGAGTATACTGTATGTGTTTTATTATAGCACTTTCATGGTATATTACTCGAGTATATTGTATGTGTTTTATTATAGCACTTTCATGGTATATTACTCGAGTATATTGTATGTGTTTTATTATAACATGATAATGTTATATTACTTGAGTATATTGTATGTGTTTTATTATAGCACTTTCATGGTATATTACTCGAGTATATTGTATGTGTTTTATTATAACATGATAATTATATATTACTCGAGTATATTGTATGTGTTTTATTATAGCACTTTCATGGTATATTACTCGAGTATATTGTATGTGTTTTATTATAGCACTTTCATGGTATATTACTCGAGTATATTGTATGTATTTTATTATAACATGATAATGTTATATTACTCGAGTATATTGTATGTGTTTTATAATAGCAGTATAATGGTATATATTACTCAAGTATATTGTATGTGTTTTATTATAACATGATAATGTTATATTACTCGAGTATATTGTATGTGTTTTATTATAACATGATAATGTTATATTACTTGAGTATATTGTATGTGTTTTATTATAGCCTGATAATGGTATATTACTCGAGTATATTGTATGTGTTTTATTATAGCACTTTCATGGTATATTACTCGAGTATATTGTATGTGTTTTATTATAGCACTTTCATGGTATATTACTCGAGTATATTGTATGTATTTTATTATAACATGATAATGTTATATTACTCGAGTATATTGTATGTGTTTTATAATAGCAGTATAATGGTATATATTACTCGAGTATATTGTATGTGTTTTATTATAGCACTTTCATGGTATATTACTCGAGTATATTGTATGTGTTTTATTATAACATGATAATGTTATATTACTTGAGTATATTGTATGTGTTTTAGTATAGCCTGATAATTATATATTACTCGAGTATATTGTATGTGTTTTATTATAGCACTTTCATGGTATATTACTCGAGTATATTGTATGTGTTTTATTATAGCACTTTCATGGTATATTACTCGAGTATATTGTATGTGTTTTATTATAACATGATAATGTTATATTACTTGAGTATATTGTATGTGTTTTATTATAGCCTGATAATTGTATATTACTCGAGTATATTGTATGTGTTTTATTATAGCACTTTCATGGTATATTACTCGAGTATATTGTATGTGTTTTATTATAGCATTGTCATGGTATATTACTCGAGTATATTGTATGTGTTTTATTATAGCAATATAATGGTATATTACTCGAGTATATTGTCTGTGTTTTATTATAGCATGATAGTGTTATTTCTAGTATGTGTATTATTCTAGCAGTATAATTGTATATTACTCGAGTATATTGTATGTGTTTTATTATAGCATGACTCGAGTGTATTGTATGTGTTTTATTATAGCATTGTCATGGTATATTACTCGAGTATATTGTATGTATTTTATTATAGCATTGTCATGGTATATATTACTCGAGTGTATTATATGTATTTTACTATAGCATTGTCATGGTATATTACTCGAGTATATTGTCTGTGTTTTATTATAGCATGATAGTGTTATTTCTAGTATGTGTATTATTCTAGCAGTATAATTGTATATTACTCGAGTATATTGTATATGTTTTATTATAGCATGACTCGAGTGTATTGTATGTGTTTTATTATAGCATTGTCATGGTATATTACTCGAGTATATTGTATGTATTTTATTATAGCATTGTCATGGTATATATTACTCGAGTGTATTGTATGTATTTTATTATAGCATTGTCATGGTATATTACTCGAGTATATTGTATGTATTTTATTATAGCATTGTCATGGTATATTACTCGAGTATATTGTATGTATTTTATTATAGCATTGTCATGGTATATTACTCGAGTATATTGTTTGTATTTTATTATAGCATTGTCATGGTATATTACTCGAGTGTATTGTATGTATTTTATTATAACATTGTCATGGTATATTACTCGAGTATATTGTATGTATTTTATTATAGCATTGTCATGGTATATTACTGGAGTATATTGTATGTATTTTATTATAGCATTGTCATGGTATATTACTCGAGTGTATTGTATGTATTTTATTATAGCATTGTCATGGTATATTACTCGAGTATATTGTATGTATTTTATTATAGCATTGTCATGGTATATTACTTGAGTATATTGTATGTGTTTTATTATAGCATTGTCATGGTATATTACTCGAGTGTATTGTATGTATTTTATAATAGCATTGTCATGGTATATTACTCGAGTATATTGTATGTATTTTATTATAGCATTGTCATGGTATATTACTCGAGTATATTGTATGTATTTTATTATAGCATTGTCATGGTATGTTACTCGAGTTTATTGTATGTGTTTTATTATAGCATTGTCATGATATATTACTCGAGTGTATTGTATGTATTTTATAATAGCATTGTCATGGTATATTACTCGAGTGTATTGTATGTATTTTATTATAGCATGATAATGGTATATTACTCGAGTATATTGTATGTGTTTTATTCTAGCATGATAATGGTATATATTACTCGAGTATATTGTATGTGTTTTATTATAGCATTGTCATGGTATATTACTCGAGTGTATTGTATGTATTTTATAATAGCATTGTCATGGTATATTACTCGAGTATATTGTATGTATTTTATTCTAGCATGATAATGGTATATTACTCGAGTATATTGTATGTATTTTATTATAGCATTGTCATGGTATGTTACTCGAGTTTATTGTATGTGTTTTATTATAGCATTGTCATGATATATTACTCGAGTGTATTGTATGTATTTTATAATAGCATTGTCATGGTATATTACTCGAGTGTATTGTATGTATTTTATTATAGCATTGTCATGGTATGTTACTCGAGTTTATTGTATGTGTTTTATTATAGCATTGTCATGGTATATTACTCGAGTGTATTGTATGTATTTTATAATAGCATTGTCATGGTATATTACTCGAGTGTATTGTATGTATTTTATTATAGCATGACTCGAGTGTATTGTATGTATTTTATTATAGCATTGTCATGGTATATTACTCGAGTATATTGTATGTATTTTATTCTAGCATGATAATGGTATATTACTCGAGTATATTGTATGTATTTTATTATAGCATTGTCATGGTATGTTACTCGAGTTTATTGTATGTGTTTTATTATAGCATTGTCATGGTATATTACTCGAGTGTATTGTATGTATTTTATAATAGCATTGTCATGGTATATTACTCGAGTGTATTGTATGTATTTTATTATAGCATTGTCATGGTATATTACTCGAGTATATTGTATGTGTTTTATTCTAGCGGTATAATGGTATATATTACTCGAGTATATTGTATGTGTTTTATTCTATCATTATAATGTTATATTACTTGAGTATATTGTATGTATTTTATTATAGCATTGTCATGGTATATAACTCAAGTATATTGTATGTGTTTATTATAGCATGATAGCGGTATATTACTTGAGTATATTATATTTGTTTTATTATAGCATTATAATGGTATATATCACTAGAGTATATTGTAGTATTCCATTGTAGCGTGATAGAAGAGGAGTCAAAACAGCTGGACGACTGGTAATTGTAATTACCCACACAAGTTTGCCGCTTGTACCAGCCACAGATACTATGCATAATTATCTTGTTTTTACTAAAATTCACATACGTAGTGCTCTCAAGTCACACTGACACAATCCCAGTAGATGAAGATACAGAGTAGATAGGAGAACTGGCGTTATTATTATGTTAATAGGAACTTCTTATGCCCCGTTGTATAACATTTTGAATTTACATTAATATTGGTCATTATATATGAAAAATTCGAAGCTTGAAAACAGCTCATCCAAAAATAAATTTAGCAAAATTGTTGTGCAATGATTGTGGAATACAGTTCGAAGTACCCATATGATATTGCATTAGGTGAAAATAAAAAATAAATCAGAAATGTGTCAATGGGACATGGATGCCACCGCTGAAAATAATCTGCGGAAAAGTAAAATTTGAAGAAAAAACTCTGGTAATACAAGGTTGATTTTGGCACTGAAGTGATATATTCGTCTTGACATCATAGGTAAGCATTCTGTAAAGTTTCGAAACAATGGGATCAAAACTATGGGAGGAGATAGACACATTCTGGACAGACGACACACAGACAGACATGGCTAATGCTGTATGTTCCCTCACCATTTGGTAGTTGTTGGGGCATAAAAATAAATTTAAAATATAATATGAGGGAGTTCCATTTAGTATAATACTTATTCATCTATCTATCCTATTCTTTCTTGTATAAGAGGTGACTTTGAGTGACACTGCTAGGTTAGATAACCTGTTTAGTTAAACAATGAATCACAAACAATTAATTTATCATAATGTAAAAGAGCTTTTTTCTGGCTTTGACTTATTGGCCAGTACACAGTGATCATACCCACGATCATGTTGATTGCAATCATCATCAAATCTTTAATATCAAATGTCCTCCTCAATCCTCCTCATCATCCTCCTCAATCCTCCTCCCCTTCCTCCTCATCATCCCAATCACAATTGTTAACATCGTTATCCTCCTCCATCACCACCACCACCTCCTCCTCCTCCACCTCCTCCCCTTCTTCTTCATCCTCCTCATCATCTCAATCACTATCATTAACATCATTATCCTCCTCCTCCCCCACCATCACCTCCTCCTCCTCCACCTCCTTCTCAATCCTCCTCATCATCCCAAACACAATTGTTAACATCATTTTCATCCTCCTCCCCACCACCTCTTCCTCCTCCTCCTCCACCTCCTCCTCAATCCTCCTCATCTCCTTCCTCCTTATCCTACTCATCATCCCAATCACATCATTAACATTGTTATCCTCCTCCTCCTAAACTACCACCTCCACCTCCTCCTCCCCAATCCCCCTCCTCCACAATCCTCTTCTTCCTCAGTTACCTTCCTCCTCCTCCTCAGTTACCTTCCTCCTCCTCCTCCTCAATCCCCCTCCTCCACAATCCTCTTCTTCCTCAGTTACCTTCCTCCTCCTCCTCAGTTACCTTCCTCCTCCTCCTCAATCCCCCTCCTCCACAATCCTCTTCCTCCTCAGTTATCTTCCTCCTCCTCCTCCTCTACCTTCTCCCCTTCCTTCTCATCCTCTTTGCCTCCTACTCCCCACCACCACCTCCTCTTCCTCCACCTCCTCCTCCTACTCACACTCGTTAACATCATTATCCTCCTCCCCACCTCCTCCACCCCCTTCTCAATCCTCTCCTTCCCTTCCTTCTCATCCTCTTCATCATCCCAATCACAATCATTAACATCATTATCCTCCTCTTCCACCTCCTCCTCCATCCTCGTCAATCCTCCTCCTCCGTCATCTTCCTCCTCCTCCTCTACCTCCTCCCATTCCTCCTCATCCTCTTTGCCTCCTTCTCCCCCACCACACCCCATTCCTCAATCCTCCTCTTTCCCTTCCTCCTCATCATCCCAATCAAAATCGTTCCTCCTTCTCCACCTCCTCCTCACTCCTCCTCATCCCCTACCTCCTCATCCTCCTCATCATCCCAATCACAATTGTTAACATCATTATCCTCCTCCCCACCACAACCTCCTCCTCCTCATTCCCTTCCTCCTCATCATCCCAATCACAATCATTATCCTCCTCCTCCACCTTATCCTCCTCCACCTCAATCCTCCTCTCCTTCCTCCTCCTCTCCTTCCTCCTCCTCATCATCCCAATCACAATCGTTAACATCAATATCCTTCTCCTCCGCCACCTCCTCCTTCTCCACCTCCTCTTCAATCCTACTCCTCTCCTTCCTCCTCCTCCTCATCATCCTAATCACAATAATTAACATCATTATTCTCCACCACCTCCTCCTCCACCACCACCTCCTCCTCATCCAACCCCTCCTCCCCTTCCTCATCATCCCAATCACAATCGTTAACATCGTTATCCTCCACCACCTCCACCACCACATCCTCCTCCTGCACCTCCTCCTCCTCCACCTCCTCCCCTTCCTCCTCTTCCTCCTCATCATCCCAATCACAATCGTTAACATCGTTATACTCCTCCTCCATCACCTCTTCCTCCTCCACCACCTCCATCACCTCCTCCTCCCCTTCCTCCTCATCCTTCTCATTATCCCAATCACAATTCCATCGTTATCCTCCTCCACCTCCACCACCACATCCTCCTCCTGCACCTCCTTCTCCTCCACCTCCTCAGTCCTCCTCAGTCATGTTCCTCCTCCTCCTCCTCTACCTCCTCCCCAACATCATCATCATCGTCATCGTCATCATCTGGGATGACCACCATCTTTAACATCATTAGGACATCGCCGCCTGAATTTTGCTAGGTAGAGGTAGATGTTCCTTAAGTTGACCAAAAAATCTCATCACATTCTGAATGTTAGTGTATATTTTGCTAGACAGAAGGAGAGGTAGATGTTTTTCACAGGGTAACAGAATCTTTGCTCAATCGGTTGACACAGATTCGTCTATAATCAAACATTATTTGAGCACTTTCAGTGAACCGATTTCTTCGGTTATATGGAGCATCCCCTGATGCTCTAGTTGCCTGTTGCTTAAATATAACGTAATTAATAATGCCCTCTGAGCACCTTATCCAACACTATATACAAGGCCCGCTTAATGTAGATCTTACAACGATTGTATAGAGACAACAATGTTAGGCTAGATAAAGCACTGTTCAACATACAACAGAGAACATATTTTAACAAAGCAATTATTATTAAAACATCAGTATAAAGAATCTAAAATTAAACAAAAGTTTATAAAAAACAGTTTTGAAACATTATGCATAAAATATTCATGTTAAGTGTGTGTTTTTTTAGAACAATCTAAAATTTAAGATATGTTCCAATTTATTGTAAAATGTCCTGTCAATCAAAATATGGTGGAAGCGCCTTGGTGCTCATGTCTACAATTCAAATCCACCATTGCCTTTGAATAAAATCGGCCGTAAAATGCTTAAACTAACCCTGGTGCACAACCTAGGATAGCACATACTATTATGCAACATCCATTTCCTTGTAAATAAGGGGTCTCTTTTATGCTTAGGCCCTTTAGAATAAAAAATATAATTATTTGTCAATTTTAAGTCAGACTCCTAGACTCCCACAAAATCCTGATGTACCCCCTTTTATGAATAATAATAATAATGTAATGCTCATTCAGAATTGTATTTACCGAGAGTGTGTTACTTTTACTCCTTACCAAATGAGACAATTTAATAGTAATGAAAAAAAAGATTATTTACCTGTTGGGATCAATTACAGGAAATCCTGTTGGGATCAATTACAGGAAATCCTTCATGAGTATGTATGTGATTCTTTCACAATCCAGCAGATGCAAGTGAGTGAAAAAACATAACCATCCAGTAAAGTATTTCCTTATAATATCCCAGCAGTTAGGTTATAAGAATCTTTCATGGGTATCCGGTGAAGATAGGGAATTCCAACCCGAGGTATAAGTGTTTTTATCGGAACCGAGGCTCTGCCGAGGTTCTGATTAAAACCGATAAAAACACTTATACCGAGGGTTGGAATTCCCTATCTGAACCGAATACCCATGATAGATTATTTTTCTTGCATTGACGCTGCCAGCTACTAACGTTCTGCATGTTTTCCTTCATACCGAATGTTGGTACCTGAAAAGATAAGACTTTCCGTCCCCTATGTAAAACGTGGATAGCCTTATCCGGTATACAAGAAAAACTATTTATTACATTTTTAAACGAAATGTTTCGCTTTGTTGGATGTTTTAGGTAAATGAAGTCAAACGTCTCAACACTTTATTTTAAGTTAGTTAATAATATTTAGCAATTAAAAGTGAGTTATTTTACTGAGAAATTCTCATCATTTACCCAGAGAAAATATAATAAAAACAACTTATTAAAGAAAATTAAGATTGTTTAAGACTGCTGAAAATAAGACACGTCAGACAACTTTGAATGACTGTTTAAAGCAGCAGCTTGTACTTTTTCAGGCCGGATATTGAAGAAGATGTACATAAAGATGATGAGGGTCGGGGACGATCCAGTCGGCTGTCAGTAGCCCGGTCAACAGCTAGTCCCAGTAAGGCACCAACACCTAACCCTTTAAAGGTACGACAATTGTACTGCTTTTCTTTATTGTTCTGTCTTGTCAGTAAGGCATGTCTGCCTGTATAAAACCTGTCTGTGGTTATAAGGTATATCTGTGGTTATAAGGTGTGTCTGTGGTTATAAGGTGTCTGTGGTTATAAGGTGTGTCTGTGGTTATAAGGTGTGTCTGTGGTTATAAGGTATGTCTGTGGTTATAAGGTGTGTCTATGGTTATAAGGTATGTCTGTGGTTATAAGGTGTGTCTGTGGTTATAAGGATGTCTGTGGTTATAAGGCATGTCCGGGTTATAAGGCATGTCTGTGGTTATAAGACCTGTCTCTGGTTATAATACCTGCCTGTGGTTATAAAGTCTGTCTGTGTGTGGTTATAAGGCTGTATGTGGTTATAAGGTTGTCTGTGGTTATAAGGGTTATAATACCTGCCTGTGGTTATAAAGTCTGTCTGTGTGTGGTTATAAGGATGTATGTGGTTATAAGGGTGTAAGTGGTTATAAGGCTGCCTGTGGTTTTAAGGCTATGGTTTTAAGGTTGTCTGTGGTTTTAAGGCTGTCTGTGGTTATAAGGCATGTCTGTGGTTTATATGTCATGTCTGCCTGTCTATGGTTATAAGGCATGTATGTGGTTATAAGGCATGTCTGTGTGTGATTATAAGGCTGGCTGTGGTTATAAAGACCTGGCTGTGGTTATAATGATGC
Source organism: Cyrtodaria siliqua (assembly GCA_037043455.1). Taxonomy (NCBI): domain Eukaryota; kingdom Metazoa; phylum Mollusca; class Bivalvia; order Adapedonta; family Hiatellidae; genus Cyrtodaria; species Cyrtodaria siliqua. The sequence goes on along the minus strand of JAWPHD010002829.1, from coordinate 213,417 downwards.
CTGTCTGTGGCTAAATTGCATGTCTGTCTATGGTTATATTGTTGTCTGGTTATGAGGGCATGTCTGTGGTTATAATGTATGTCTGTCTTTCATTATAATACCTGTCTATGGTTATAATGCATGTCTGTGGTTATAATACCTGTCTGTGGTTATAAGACTTGTCTGTCGTTAAAAGGTCTGCCCATCTGCAGTTATAAGGCCTGTCTGTGGTTATAAGGAGTGTCTGTGGTTATAAGGCCTGTTAGTGGTTGTAAGGCCATAATGCCTGTCTGTGGTTAAAAGGCATGTCTGTGGTTATACAGGCATGTCAGTGGTTATAAGGATGTGGTTATAAAGTCTGCCTGTGGTTATAAGATGTGTCTGTTGTTATAAAACCTGTCCATGGTTGTAAGGTCATAAGGCCTATCTGTGGTTATACGGCCTGTCTGTGGTTGTAAGGTCATAATGCCTATCTGTGGTTATAAGGCATGTCTGTGGTTATAAGGCCTGTCTGTGGTTGTAAGGCCTATCTGTGGTTGTAAGGTCTATCTGGTTATAAGGCCTATCTGGCTATAAGGCATGTCTGTGGTTATAAGGCCTGTCTGTGGTTGTAAGACCTGTCTGTGGTTGTAAGGCCTGTCTGTGGTTGTAAGGCTATAAGGCCTATTTGGTTATAAGGCATGTCTGTGGTTATAAGGGCTTGTCTGTGGTTATAAGAATGTAGATATAAGGCTTATCTGTGTCTATAAGGCATGCCTGTGGTTATAATGATGTAGTTATAAGGCCTGTTTGTGGTTATAAGGCATTTCTGTGGTTATAAGGGCACGTCTGTGGTTATAATGCCTGCCTGTGGTTATAAGGTTGTCTGTGGTTATAAGGGCATGTCTGTGGTTATAAGGCCTGCCTATGGTTATAAGACCTGTCTGGGCTTGTAAGACCATAAGGCCTATCTGTGGTTATATGGCTTATCTGTGGTTATAAGGCCTGTCTGTAGTTATAAGGCATGTCTGTAGTTGTAAGGCCTGTCTGTGGTTATAAGGGCATATCTGTGGTTATAAGGATATGGTTATAAGACATATCTCTGGTTAGAAGATCTGTCTGTGGTTATAAGGGCATGTCTGTGGTTATAAGGCCTGTCTGCGGTTAAGTATGTATGTGAGTGCAGTACTTTGAATAGTTTGATAATTTTACCAAGTTATGATTTACCTTTTTTATGCCCAGCCCCATCATCATCAGGAGGATAATTAATGGGTTTAACTAGGAGATGAGAAAACAAATGTGTTTAGATGCACCTTGATCCCTTTTCCTGGATCAAACACAAATCTGGTTTCACAACATGTTCCTACCCATGTATAACCCTTGTGTACGGGTATTACAGGGCACAGAGCTGGTACGTAGTATGTCTGTGGAGGAACAGACACGTTTAAAACAGACGTTTGACAAACTGGACACAGATAAAGATGGGTAAGTCCTTTTTAATCTATTGTAATTAGTGCTAGGTGACAATTCAGGGCCATGCAGGGGGTCTGTTGCTACCAGTTATTAAAGAAATGCTAGGAACATGTTAGTTTTACCTTTAAAAATGGCACCCCTTACCTGCTCTGTGGGTCATTATGATCATGTGTTGATGTCAAGCTGAGTGTTCCTCCAAATATATTTTTTAAAAAAATGAAATTGAAGATGTATTGTTTTATTTGTTTTACCAAACTGTTTATAGATATCCTCACCAGTGTCCATTTTTCGTTGTTTAAAGAAAATTAGGGATAGAAAATAGTCTCCATTAAATTTCATTCTATCTTTAATATTTTAAACTTATAAAGTACACTTACATGTTTACTTAAAACACATGTTATTTTATTTAATGCAGGCCCCTTATTTCTTATTACTGTTTCAGTCATATCAAGTTCAGCCAGCTACAGACTCAACTTCCAAAGCAGTTTTCACAATCACAAGAAAAATACATAAAACAGGTATTTAAACTATCGCTGCCTGGAACAGAGTAGGGCAGGGTTCCTGGATCTCTGGGTATCCTTTCTCGCCGTCTGGAACAGAGTAGGGCAGGGTTCCTGGATCACTGGGTATCCTTCCTCTCTGTCTGGAACAGAGTAGGGCAGGGTTCCTGGATTACTGGGTATCCTTCCTCTCTGTCTGGAACAGAGTAGGGCAGGGTTCCTGGATTACTGGGTATCCTTCCTCGCTGTCTGGAACAGAGTAGGGCAGGGTTCCTGGATTACTGGGTATCCTTCCTCGCTGACTGGAACAGAGTAGGGCAGGGTTCCTGGATTACTGGGTATCCTTCCTCGCTGTCTGGAACAGAGTAGGGTACCTTCCTCGCTGTCTGGAACAGAGTAGGGCAGGGTTCCTGGATTACTGGGTATCCTTCCTCGCTGTCTGGAACAGAGTAAGGCAGGGTTTCTGGATTACTGGGTATCCTTCCTCTCTGTCTGGAACAGAGTAGGGCAGGGTTCCTGGATTACTGGGTATCCTTCCTCTCTGTCTGGAACAGAGTAGGGCAGGGTTCCTGGATTACTGGGTATCCTTCCTCTCTGTCTGGAACGGAGAAGGGCAGGATTCCTGGGTTACTGGGTATCCTTCCTCTCTGTCTGGAACAGAGTAGGGCAGGGTTCCCAGGTTACTGGGTATCCTTCCTCGCTTTCTGGAACAGAGTAGGACAGGGTTCCTGGATTACTGGGTATCCTTCCTCCCTGTCTGGAACAGAGTAGGGCAGGGTTCCCGGATTACTGGGTATCCTTCCTCTCTGTCTGGAACAGAGTAGGGCAGGATTTCCGGATTACTGGGTATCCTTCCTCTCTGTCTGGAACAGAGTAGGGCAGGGTTCCCGGATTACTGGGTGTCCTTCCTCTCTGTCTGGAACAGAATAGGGCAGGGTTCCCGGATTACTGGTTGTCCTTCCTCTCTGTCTGGAACAGAGTAGGGCAGGGTTCCCGGATTACTGGGTGTCCTTCCTCTCTGTCTGGAACAGAGTAGGGCAGGGTTCCCGGATTACTGGGTTTCCTTCCTCTCTGTCTGGAATAGCTTGAAATAACCTATACAATGTGTTGATGAGCCATCAAACAATTCAGTTATTTTACCTCTAAAGTGGAGTCATATAATGCATGTTGAGTGGTCAGTAAATAAATAAACATATTAGGGAAATAAATACTATAAAGGGGATGCCTTAGAAGCAACAAACACAAACAGAGAGAAAAGTAGCAGACTCTGTTTAATTGAATCTGTTCATGAGAGGTAATATAAGGTGCAACACCTCTTATGCCTACTAGCACCGGCTTAAGCGTTATTCTACTTTAAAGCCACAAAGAATGGGCTTGAAGATTTCAATGGGTGACCAGTAAGCAATAAAACAACTGATTTGTAGTCTGGGCGACGATTGACAGCCGCCACATATTAAGGAAAGTTCATATTAGGGAACAAATTAGGAAGTACAAGAAAAGTGTGTTTAAGGGGAAACTAACTGAAATCTTTAGAACAATGTCTATCTCTGCCTGACTTTATAATGAGTGTTCAATATGTTTCAGGTGTATGAAATTACCAGTTCCAGTACGTTCTTTGGTGTAGATGAGTTTATGACCATGTCCTACCTTACAAATATTGTCACTGCACTTGGGTAAGTCTTAATGAAAAATATTGTCACTGCACTTGGGTAAGTCTTAATGAAAAATAGTGTCACTGCACTTGGGTAAGTCTTAAGGAAAAATAGTGTCACTGCACTTGGGTAAGTCTTAATGAAAAATAGTGACATTGCACTTGGGTAAATCTTCATGAAAAATAGTGTCACTGCACTTGGGTAAGTCTTAATGAAAAATAATGCCATTGTACTTGGGTAAGTCTTAATGAAAAATAGTGCCACTGAAATTGGGTAAGACTTAATGAAAAAAAGTGTCACTGCACTTGGGTAAGTCTTAATGTAAAATAGTGTTACTGCACTTGGGTAAGTCTTAATGAAAAATAGTGTCACTGCACTTGGGAAAGTCTTAATGAAAAATAGTACCATTGTACTTGGGTAAGTCTTAATGAAAAATAGTGTCACTGCACTTGGGTAAGTCTTAATGAAAAATAGTGTCATTGTTATTGGGTAAGTCTTAATGAAAAATAGTGTCACTGCACTTGGGTAAGTCTTAATGAAAAAAGTGCCATAATGAAAAATGGTGCTAATTTAAAAGAGAATGGTGTTATGTGATAAATACCTCACATACAAACTTCCTTAACAAGGCAATCACATACCTCACATACAAACTTCCTTAACAAGGCGATCACATACCTACAAACTTCCTTTAGAAGGCAATCACATACCTCACATACAACTTGCCGTACCAAGGCAATCACACACCTCACATACAAACTGCCATACCAAGGCAATCACATACCTCACATACAAACTGCCTTAACAGGGCAATCACATACCTCACATACAAACTGCCTTAACAATGCAATCACATACCTCATGTACAAACTACCTTAACATGGCAATCACATACCTCATGTACAAACTACCTTAACAAGGCAATCACATACCTCATGTACAAACTGCCTTAACAAGTCAATCACATACCTCACATACAAACTGCCTTAACAAAGCAATCACATACCTCACATACAAACTGCCTTAACAAGGCAATCACATACCTCACATACAAACTGCCTTAACAGGGCAATCACATACCTCACATACAAACTGCCTTAACAATGCAATCACATACCTCATGTACAAACTACCTTAACAAGGCAATCACATACCTCATGTACAAACTGCATTAACAAGGCAATCACATACCTCATGTACAAACTGCCTTAACAAGGCAATCACATACCTCACATACAAACTGCCTTAACAAAGCAATCACATACCTCACATACAAACTGCCTTAACAAGGCAATCACATACCTCACATACAAACTGCCGTACCAAGGCAATCACATACCTCATGTACAAACTGCCTTACCAAGGCATACCTCACGTACAAACTGCCTTAACAAGGCAATCACATACCTCATGTACAAACTGCCTTAACAAGGCAATCACATACCGCACATACAAACTGCTTTAAGGCAATCACATACCTCCCGTACAAACTGCCTTAACAAAGCAATCACATACCCCATGTACAAACTGCCTTTACAAGGCAATCACATACCCCACGTACAAACTGCCTTAACAAGGCAATCACATACCTCACGTACAAACTGCCCTAACAAGGCAATCACATACCTCGTGTACAAACTGCCTTAACAAGGCAATCACATATCGCATGTGCAAACTGCCTGAACAAGGCAATCACATACCTCACATACAAACTGCCTTAACAAGGCAATCACTTAACTCACATACAAACTGCCTTAAAGTTCTCCGGCCATGTTTCTCCGGCCACAGGTAAATGTATTTATCAATTATCTGGCAATAGTTGTGCAGCTATACAATTCAGATTTACCTCATTTCCCCGTGCAGTCACGCAGTGGTAAAAGTAGTATCTACGTCATGCAAATAATACTTATTTTTAATACAACTTAGTAGCAGTTTTAATATGTGTTTCTCTCCGGGACTATTAAGAAATGTTCATAATTTATGATGTTTAAGAGTTAAATTTGTAATTGATAATACTACAAAAAGGGTGGCCATTCATCTTTAACAAGGCAATCACATACATACTTGCACTACATACGGGCTAAGATAGATATTCTGCATTATATACAGGGAAATGATGTTTTTTCTAGATCTGTTAAGTCTGATTTCTCTGTACATGTATACAGCAACACAATTATGTTTCTTATCTTTATTTCAGGGGAGGAGCTCTGGAGGCATTTAATAATCTAGCATTTCACAATCTCCATGAAATTATACTTCAATATGTTGTAAGTGGTTTGTATTTTGAGATAAATATTTAATTTAAACAAGGAAGACAATGTTTTCAGCCATGCTGGTTTTTAATTTTATGATGTCAGTTTAAGTTTTTAAAAAAATGCTTTAACCTTTGTGAAAATTAAAGGTTTAATAATTAAAACTATATATGTACTTACTGTTGAAATGTATTGCCACATTATGTTTATTTCTTTATAACTTTGTGTAATGTCATTTTGTGAACTAAGTGAATAAATAAAGGATCTTACATGAGTACTCATTCATTATTGAATTTATTAAACGAGTTGGCAAAATGATATAATGCGAGGCTCTTGCCGAGCATTATATCATTTTTGCTAATGAGTTTAATAAATTCAATAATGATTGAGAACGAATGTTAGATTCTATTTATCACATAACTCACATATCGACTTTTATTGCATTTTGCCTGTCGCTTTAACACGCGAAACCGACATAAACCGTGGGAATTGGATCATAGGCATACTTATATAACTAGTGGTATATCGAAAATATTGAATGGTGTTATGTGATAAAGAATGTTATAGTATGTTACATTATGAACATTGTCTCTTTGTCACTTAAAGTAAGCAAGTGATGATATACACAATCTGTATTACTGGTATGTCAAGGACCGTGTTTCTGTAGAATTGCCTCGTGGGAGGCATGCATATATTTGGCGTAGCTATTGCAATAGTGCATGTTACCGAAGTTTGGCTGAAAATGTTTTGCATTTAGCCTAATTTATTTTTGTCAAACTCTATTATATAGGATACATACTGAAGTCCATAATGCGTTATCAAATAAGTAGGTCAGTCAGTCACAGATTGAGCAGTGGCTTGACATGGTCATGTAGTGTGTATGTTACGCATAAATATGTTTTTTTTTGGCAGGACCTTTTCCAAACAGTAGATAGAACGCATAGAGGGAAAATCCCACTCAGCTCGTTACAAGAAATTCTCTCCACGGCATTATTCATAGATCTCAAGTCAGAGACGCAGACATGGAACAAAATTACTGATACCATATCACTGGTACGTGTGTAGAACTGTTGTACATGATGGAATGTTGTTTTTCGTATCCTGTCATCCATCGATATATAAGCTCATTCTTGTAAACGCAATAAATTAAGTAAACGGTTTCATACTTTAACCATATTTAATTTGAATGTGTTTTGATAAGATTTGGATGAGTTTGGTAAGGAGGTAACTGGACGCATGGGATAATTGTATGAACTTGATAACTTTAAATGAGTTTGGATTTCGGTAAATTTGATTTCACCAGTCTATTAATCATTTTAGAATTATTTTGTTTGGAATTTGCTGTATCAGAAAGTCAAGACACTCATTACTCAATGAGTAATGCAAACACTTAAAATATTTCTTTTCTTCAAAACATGGAACTCATTGTGTTCTCTGAACACAGTGCATCCTACATACTATATCACTCAGTGTGTTCTCTGAACACAGTGCATCCTACATACTATATAACTCAGTGTGTTCTCTGAACACAGAGCATCCTACATACTATATCACTCAGTGTGTTCTCTGAACACAGAGCATCCTACATACTATATCACTCAGTGTGTTCTCTGAACACAGAGCATCCTACATAATATATCACTCAGTGTGTTCTCTGAACACAGAGCATCCTACATACTATATCACTCAGTGTGTTCTCTGAACACAGTGCATCCTACATACTATATCATTCAGTGTGTTCTCTGAACACAGAGCATCCTACATACTATATCACTAAGTGTGTTCTCTGAACACAGTGCATCCTACATACTATATCACTCAGTGTGTTCTCTGAACACAGAGCATCCTACATACTATATCACTCAGTGTGTTCTCTGAACACAGTGCATCCTACATACTATATCACTCAGTGTGTTCTCTGAACACAGTGCATCCTACATACTATATCACTCAGTGTGTTCTCTGAACACAGAGCATCCTACATACTATATCACTCAGTGTGTTCTCTGAACACAGTGCATCCTACATACTATATCACTCAGTGTGTTCTCTGAACACAGAGCATCCTACATACTATATAATTCAGTGTGTTCTCTGAACACAGAGCATCCTACATACTATATCACTCAGTGTGTTCTCTGAACACAGAGCATCCTACATACCATATCATTCAGTGTGTTCTCTGAACACAGTGCATCCTACATACTATATCACCAGGAGCATACCCACGTTTTTTTTATTGGTACGGCGAAATATATACGGTGTAAGCCACGAGTGGCTATTTTTTATTGCAAGATCCCAAATCATGCTTTCTTGTATATATTTCAGGCCACTGGAGACTGAGTTTCAAACAAAATTATTCACTTGACTGTTGTAAAAAGCGTAAGAAAACTATAAATAACACACAACAATATTAACTATTGTTTGGAGCGCTTGTTTCAGCTAAAGGTTTTTCTGCAGTAACTTGAGCAATTTAAATAATACGTACATCAGTTATATATCATTAGAACTGGCATTTTTAGTGGTAAATAAAACTACTTTACTTTTGAAAATCGATTGAGAAATAAATATTTTTCCGCCGAAATGATTTTTTGATGGGGCTTTTCCTATCTTCCTAAATTCCTTGCTGGTGGGACAGCAGAAAATTAAGAAATTTCAAATAACTTCAGTAATCCTTCATATTTTGCTATAAAACTTTCAGGGTCAGGGTGTCTTAATTTACTAATATCCAACAATTTAAAACCTTTTTTGGATAAAAAATCTAAAAAAAAACATTTTTCAAATTTTTCATGCAGCAGAATTTTGCATTGAAAATGACCCACCAAAAACAGCTTTCGCACATGCAGTTATTATTTCTCAACCGAGTTTGAAAAGTAAGGTATTTTTATTTACCACTAAAAGTGTCTGTTTCACTGATATACAACTTATTTAGGTACGAGATGTATTTTGTCTGATAAGTCCAAAAAACCTTTGGTTGAAACAAGCGCCCCAAACAATAGTATATACTATACTCATGTATTATTTATCGCAGTTTTCTTCGTTTTTATCAGTTTATTGTATCCAATAACGTAGTCACATCATAACCTTCAGTACTGATAATGTCTCTGTTCTATTGGTATATCAGTTAAAACTGCCGAAAATGCTCGATTGCATTTAGAAGTAAATTCGTTGGCAACGCACTTCAAGTGCATACTGTCAATAAGGTCCTTGTGCACATGGATATGCATTAGACTGTTCAGCCTGGTTTGCGTCAGCTTTCACGGTCCATCTAGTGGGACACATTGTCCTCAGTTTGTAATTTTCGTCTTTGTTCAAGTTTAGTGTCGCGTTGTGGAGAATTTTTAACCAGTTCGGTTATTTCTAGACATGTGCTTAGTGCATCACTCATGACCTTTGACCATTTGTTGCTGTCAGCACATGCAAGGTTGATTAAGTGACAGTGACAATGATCATTGTACACTGCTCATTCTTCTTGTTCTTTTATTCTGGCTTGTACGCCGTTCTTCTCGCCAGACATTGCAGCTGCCGCTTCATATGTCTGACCTCTGCATTTCGACAGACTTATGTTCAACCTGATGAGAACGCAGTGCATCCTACATACTATATCACTCCCTGTGTTCTCTGAACACAGTGCATCTTACATACTATATAATTCAGTGTGTTCTCTGAACACAGTGCATCCTACATACTATATCACTCAGTATGTTCTCTGAACACAGTGCATCCTACATACTATATAATTCAGTGTGTTCTCTGAACACAGTGCATTCTACATACTATATAATTCAGTGTCTTCTCTGAACACAGTGCATCCTACATACTATATCACTCAGTGTGTTCTCTGAACACAGTGCATCCTACATACTATATAATTCAGTGTGTTCTCTGAACACAGTGCATCCTACATACTATATCTCTCAGTGTGTTCTCTGAACACAGTGCATCCTACATACTATATCACTCAGTGTGTTCTCTGAACACAGAGCATCCTACATACTATATCACTCAGTGTGTTCTCTGAACACAGTGCATCCTACATACTATATCACTCAGTGTGTTCTCTGAACACAGTGCATCCTACATACTATATAATTCAGTGTGTTCTCTGAACACAGTGCATCCTACATACTATATCACTCAGTGTGTTCTCTGAACACAGTCCATCCTACATACTATATAATTCAGTGTGTTCTCTGAACACAGTGCATCCTACATACTATATCACTCAGTGTGTTCTCTGAACACAGTGCATCCTACATACTATATCACTCAGTGTGTTCTCTGAACACAGTGCATCCTACATACTATATAATTTAGTGTGTTCTCTGAACACAGTGCATCCTACATACTATATCACTCAGTGTGTTCTCTGAACACAGTGCATCCTACATACTATATAATTCAGTGTATTCTCTGAACACAGTGCATCCTACATACTATATCACTCAGTGTGTTCTCTGAACACAGTGCATCCTACATACTATATCACTCAGTGTGTTCTCTGAACACAGTGCATCCTACATACTATATAACTCAGTGTTACTCTGAACACAGTGCATCCTACATACTATATCAATCAGTGTGTTCTTCTCTGAACACAGTGCATCCTACATACTATATCACTCAGTGTGTTCTCTGAACACAGTGCATCCTACATACTATATCACTCAGTGTGTTCTCTGAACACAGTGCATCCTACATACTATATCACTCAGTGTGTTCTCTGAACACAGTGCATCCTACATACTATATAACTCAGTGTGTTCTCTGAACACAGTGCATCCTACATACTATATCAATCAGTGTGTTCTTCTCTGAACACAGTGCATCCTACATACTATATCACTCCGTGTGATCTCATAACTATTTTTTTTACATAAAGAAGGATATTTTGAGTGTTTGTATGACTCATTGTGTAATGACTTTTTGATACAGAAAATTCTTAACAAAATTTAATTCTAAAATGATTTAATAGACTGTTTTGAAGGTTTGATTCAGAAAGCTCTTGGACGAGTTGAACAATGAACCCAATTAAAGCACTCATTACATGTTTTTCCCTGGAGCATATTTGGGACAACATTTGTTGTCGAGGTAAATAAGAGTGATCATCAAAATAAACAAAAGTATTCTTCTCTGACATGGCTCCAATTGACAGAATACATACATCCCTTTCTCTAATTGTTATGAGAGCCATGCATGTTTACCAGTAAAGTGTCCACAGTACCCGCTATTTCATTCACTTCTACGGCATTACTTAGCTCATAGTTTAATGCAGTAAAACCTACTTGCCATGTGATATGAAAATTTGAACTTCATATAACTAGTATAAATCTTTTAAAGAATTGGGAAATACGCCTTGCTTACTGAACACGTCTTTAAATTATGCTAAAAAGTCATCATAATATAATGCTTACATGCCGACATGTTATCACAAATCAGATGGATAACGTTTATCTTAAATTGTTGCTATCATGAATTATTGTGTTAGATTTTCAAATTCATTGTTTTTTCAGAAAGAAACTGGTTGGATCAGCGACCTTGAATTCATGGCCTATCTTCCATTTTTTAATACATTAAAGAAATGTGAAATAAGTGAGACAACTACTGATTACCCCTGTCATACCACATACCTCTCCTTGTGGCACGTGCAGTTGGTGATATTCACTTTAAAGCACACATTACTGGTTATCTCTTCAGAAATCACCGATCTTGTGTCTCTTGCACGTCCCCAGTCTTAAATAATTATTAACTTTTTTTAAAGTGCACCATTATCTTAATAGGTGAAATATCACCATGCAGTCTCACTAAAAAAATATTTTTTTACTGATACATCACCATAGTGATTAAATTGTTATGCTCCCTGAAATTTTCGGCAGAGCATATGGTCGCTGCTTTGTCCATCTGTCCTTTCATCCATCTCATATTCTTGTTCTGAGCATAACTTCAAAACTAATTAAGGGACTGCAATGAAACTTCATACAATGATAGAGGGCAATGAGAGGAAGTGAAGCGTGCAAGAACCGTAACTCTGTCTTCATTCAAATTAGATTTTTGCCCTTTGTAATTTTATACTTAAAATTCTTGTTCTGGGCATAACTTCAAAAACTACTAATGGGACTGCAGTAGAACTGCATACAATGCTAGAAGACACAACGGGAAAAAGTGCAGAGCGCACAAACCATAACTCTAGCTTCACACAAATTAGAGTTATTGCCCTTTGTAATTTTATACTTGGCATTCTTGTCTGGAGCTTAACTTCAAAACTACATATGGGACTGCAAAAGAAACTTCACACAAATAAGAGGGCAATGAGAGGAAGTGCAGTGTGCAAGAACCTTAACTCTGTCTTCATTCAAATTAGTTATTGGACTTCGTAATTTTATACTCAGAATTCTTGTCCGGAGTATAACTTAAAAACTTCATATGGAACTGCAGTTAACTTCACACCATGATAGAGGGCAATGATAGGAAGTGCAGAGTGCAATAACCATAACTCTGTCTTCATTCAAGTTAGAGTTATTGCCCATTGTAATTTTATACTTAGAATTCTTGTTCTGGGCATAACTTCAAAAACTACTAATGGGACTGCAATAGAACTGCATACAATGCTAGAGGACATAATGAGAGGAAGTGCAGAGTGCACACACCATAACTCTAGCTTCACACAAATTAGAGTTATTGCCCTTTGTAATTTTTTACTTAGAATTATTGTCTGCAGCTTAACTTAAAAACTACTTACTGGACTGAAATGAAACTTCACACAGTGCTAGAGGACAATGAGTGGAAGTGCAGAGTGCAAGACCCATACCTCTATCTTCATACAAATAATTTAGAGTTATTGCCCTTTTTAATTTCATACTTGTGTGTGTGTGTGTAATTCTAAGGTTTATAGTCCCTCCACCAACGAACACGTCAAGGTATACCTGACGCGATGGGCACAATACAGTCTGGACTTTTAATTTCATACTTATTATTCTTGTAACAACTGATAAAACATTTAAACAAAACCTCCAATTCTGTGAGCATCCCTCAGTTCTAGCAATATTCTTTAGTGACACATCACCATACAGTCTTTCTGATTATCTTTTTGAGTGACACGTCACCATACAGTCTTGATGATTATCATTTTCAGTGACCCATCACTATACAGTTTTGCTGATTATCAGTTTGAGAGACACATCACTATACAGTCTTTCTGATTATCTGTTTGAGTGACATGTCACCGTACAGTTTTGCTGATTATCTTTTTTAGTGACAAATCAGTTTAGCTGATTATCTTTTTGAGTGACACATCACCATACAATCTTGCTGAGTATCTTTTTGAGTGACACATCACCATACAATTTTGCTGATTATCTTTTTGAGTGACACATCACAGTTTTGCTAATTATCTTTTTGAGTGAACTATCACCATACAGTCCTGCTGATTATCATTTTGAGTGACACATCACCATGAAGTGTTGTTTTATCTTTTTGAACGACACATCACCATACAGTCTTGTTGCTTATCTTTTTGAGTGACACATCACCATACCATCTTGCTGATTATCATTTTGAGTGACACATCACCGTACAGACTTGCTAATTATCATTTTGAGTGACACATCACCATACAGTCTGGCTGATTATCTTTTTTAAGTGACACATCAACATACAGTGTTGCTGATTGTCTTTTTGAGTGACACATCACCATACAGTCTTGCTGATTGTCTTTTTAAGTGACACATCACCATACAGTGTTGCTGATTACCCTTTTGAATGACACATCACAGTTTGATTATCTTTTTAAGTAACATATCACCATACAATCTTGCTGATTGTTTTTTTGAGTGACACATCACCATACAGTGTTGCTGATTGTATTTTTGAATGACACATCACAGTTTTTCTGATTGTCTTTTTAAGTGACACATCACCATACAATCTTGCTGATTGTCTTTTTAAGTGACACATCACCATACTGTCTTGCTGATTGTATTCTTGGGTGACACATCACCATACAATCTTGCTGATTGTCTTTTTGAGTGACACATCACCGTACAATCTTGCTGATTGTCTTTTTAAGTGACATATCACCATACAATCTTGCTGATTATCTTTTTGAGTGACACATCACCATACAGTCTTGCTGATTGTCTTTTTAAGTGACACATCACCATACAGTCTTGCTGATTGTCTTTTTAAGTGACACATCACCATACTGTCTTGCTGATTGTATTTTTGAGTGACACATCAACATACAGTGTTGCTGATTACCCTTTTGAATGACACATCACAGTTTTTCTGATTATCTTTTTTAGTGACACATCACCATACAGTATTGCTGATTATCTTTTTAAGTGACACATAACCATACAGTCTTGCTGATTGTCTTTCTGAGTGACACATCACCATACAGTGTAGTGTTGCTGATTATCTTTTTGAGTGACACATAACCATACAGTCTTGTTGATTATCTTTTTGAGTGACACATAACCATACAGTCTTGTTGATTATCTTTTTGAGTGACACACCACCATACAGTCTTGTTGATTATCTTTTTGAGTGACACGTGACCATATAGTCTTGCTAACACCCTTCATCTGTTCATGGAACTTGCCATTTACAACCCCTGTTTAAAACTGCATGAACACTGAGAAAAGGTGAATCAGGTCTTAAAATTAGTGACACATCATCATTATTGACTTGTTATTATTTGCTATGAATATGCAACTTTGAACACATATTTAACCATTCTTTTTCTATATTCTCTGAAGGTATCAAAGTTCTTTTGGTCTGTAGCAATTATTTGTGCTGACATTTGACATATTCAGATAATAACGTTCTTCTTTGCTTTCAGAGTGAACCTGGACAGATTAGCAAAATTGAATTCTTAGCTAATATTCCATATTTTGAAACTTTGGGAAAGAAGAAATGACACCAAACCTTGCATTAGGGAGATGATGCCGTATAAATGAGAGCCTGACTCTGTGTCAACGTTTAAACTTACCATTTTCTGATAAAAAACTGTTAATGGATGCATAATACAAGTGCCAAAAGAAAGGAACGTGCTTATAAGTGAATTGGTTGGAATTGTGTTGAAACAACGTCAGTTGGTATAGTCGAATCAACAAAAACTTTAGCATTAAACATTTATTTGGAGTGGTCAAATAATGACATTATAAACATGACAAACTGGAAAAATATTGGCCAAGTTTACAACTCATCTGTTTTAAAATAATGGTATATGTAGGGCTTTGAAAACTGTAAACTTTCTATGAGGTGAAGTTTAGTACTTTATCAGTGAGGTATTGATGAATTAAGTAAACATCACTGACTTCAAACCGTGAGATATTGATGAATTAAGTAAGTAAACATCACTGACTTCAAACAGGCATAGAAATACTAGACTTATAACATTCTGTATTATGAGAGTTTTTCATCCATTACAGCTAGGAAATCCAACCGGAGGTATGACTGGTGTGATTGTAACTGAGGAATCCTTAGTTCTGAAACAGTTATACAGAGGGTTGGAATTTCCGTCCAAAATTCCCCATGATCGATTCATTTTCTTGCATACCATGACATTTTGCACATGTTTTCTTTTCCTGTTGAGACTTCAGCTATATATGAAAATGTGTTTCTGAAAAGGTGCACGTTCTGGTTTAGTCTTATCCTGACGGCACTTGCGTATTATCTGCACCCATGGGTAAGACAAGGTTTTCTTGCATACCGGACAAGGATATCCGTCATTTTACCGGGGCTAGATATTTCCATCTCACCTTAGGGTCGAGATAAAATTCACGCGCGCCAACATCCGGTATGCAGGAAAACATGCAAAACGTTAGTATCTGGCAGCATCAACGCACAGCAAGTCTCTGATATGCAAGAAAAAGAATCTATCATGGGTATTCGGTTCAGATAGGGAATTCCAACCCTCTGTATAAGTGTTTTAATCGAAACCTCGGCAGAGCCTCGGTTCCGATAAAAACATTTATACCTCGGGTTGGAATTCCCTATCTTCGCCGGATACCCATGAAAGATTCTTATAGTCAGACGGCACTCGCGTATTATCTGCACCCATGGGTAAGACAAGATTGTCAGATGGCACTCGCGTATTATCTGCACCCATGGGTAAGACAAGATTGTCAGACTATGTAAAACAAGCATCTCCTTTTGTCATATAGATTACAGTGCTGTCTGATGATATAACTTGGATATAACTCGGTTTTTACTCCATATAACTAAGTTCATTTGACTGTGACTTCAAATAACCAAGTCCATTTGTCTATTACTGACTTTAAATAACCAAGTCCATTTGTCTATTACTCCATATTATTAAGTCCACTGGAGTAATACTCCATATTATTAAGTCCACTGGAGTAATACTCCATATTATTAAGTCCACTGGAGTAATACTCCATATTATTAAAGAAACTAACCCGCCAAATAACGGCAAAAATTACACTGCAAAACCGTTTATCAAAACTATCCAGGTGTTCAAGTCATATAATAATGTATATGAGCCGATTAAAAGTGTAGTTTTATTCACGATTTCTTACAATACCCGTGATTGAATATGTGTAAAATGAATTATGAGTTGGTAACTCTTAATTTGACGCTCCAGTTTTGGGATTTGGTCTGGCTGGTTCATATTGTGTTTATAGAGTTTGGATTCTCAACATATGTAAGCTATATATATACCTCATCATCAGTAAGTTTAGAAACAACGGTGTGCATATGTTGTAAAATTTGGCTGTCATTGGCAGGATAGCTACTTTAAGTCCATTTGACTATTACTCCATATAAGTAAGTCCATTTGACTATTACTCCATATAAGTAAGTCCATTTGACTATTACTCCATATAAGTAAGTCCATTTGACTATTACTCCATATAAGTAAGTCCATTTGACTATTACTCCATATAAGTAAGTCCATTTGACTATTACTCCATATAAGTAAGTCCATTTGACTATTACTCCATATAAGTAAGTCCATTTGACTATTACTCCATATAAGTAAGTTCATTTGAGTAATACTTGATATTACTGTTATTACAGTCACATTTGAGTAATATACTGAACAAAAAAAGATACTTCCGCTGATGTTGATGCTGATTGTCTAGACAGCACAACAGGAAAAAAATAATGACGTTTTAAAAATATTTAGATAAGACTGCCAACAATAGTCAAACAAAGATGTTTTTGAAATGTTCAGTACACAAGGGAGTAAGTCCCCTTGTTCTTAAAACATGCATTTTGGCCACAAAAAAACAAATTAAATCTATGAAAATTACTGAAATTTTTTCGAGCCAATATTCTCTATATATTCCTTACCAAAAACATCACAAAAAAACATAGCACAGATTGTGTAGATGGCAGCCAATCATCAAATTACCTCCCTTTAAAATTTCCATATCATCCATAAAAGATTATTGCTTTGAAACTGTTTAATGGGATATTTAGTACTCACTTAAGTGTGCTTACAAACATCAAATATTGTTTTATTAAAACGCTGTTTAAGCTTTTATACGCCCTCAAAAACTGGCCTATGGAAATACCAGCAAAAAAGTCGGAAGTTTCTTCTTTCGTTCAGTATACTTAATATTACTGTTATTACCGTCCCATTTGAGTAATACTCCATATTACCAAGTTTATTTTAACTGAATTATTGATTTGCTAACCCATGACGTGTACTAATGTACGAGGTATGTTGATGATCTATATAAATGTTGACCACCTGTGGTGTAAGTCTTGTTGCTGGCATACAGCTACATGTATGATGAATCTCTGTTTAGTACTATTACACCTACTACACCTACTACACCTACCAATAACTAAGGTTATGGTTAATCCTCTTACTAACTTCCGGTAGTGGGCATTCTGTGAAATATGTATTACATGTATATTGGAATACTACTTCTGCCATGAAGTATGTGGCTAGTGTATGTTGATGGCTGGTAGTGGCTAGTGTATGTTGATGGCTGGTAATGCTGACATCATCGTAATGGCTGTGAGCAAGTGAAAAGCATGTGTTTGTAAGTTGTCATTCATTCAACTTTTGCTTAGATATCATGTTTATTACCATGTTAAAAACACAAAAAGAGGGGCTTCGCACATTCCATGTGATTGTAATACAATTTTACAATGGTGATTCTTGCACAAACACCTTATTCAGCCCTTTTACAAGTTGGTCAAGCCAAAATCCAAAGTGCAGGGCATCCGTATCTTATGTACACACATTTCCTAATGTATCATTTGTTCAGTTTGTTCATATTTATATTAAAATATTTAAATTTTAAGTGCATCTTTAACAGTTGCCGGGGTAGATTACAACCACTGCAAATCCCGCTAGAGGCAGAGGGGTAGGACACCCCCTTCATGTTCATTTTGTCATTTTGTTATCATGCAAATGCAAGGTTTTCTTCATGACACCACATATGCAAATGTGGAAACGTGGCTCCATCATAAATGGAGTGTCTACAATAGAATTTGCAGCAACTCTGCAGTTTGGCGCCATATAACCTTTCTTGTGTTGGTGCGACGTAAAAACCCAATTCAATTAACAAAGAATGTCAAAATGTTTTCAGTTGTAATGTAAAATTTACGTAAGTTACAGAATTGCACTACACAATTATTTATCAAAACTCAGTCCAGGTGTTCAGGTCATAAAATAAGGTATATTTGCCTATTAAAAGTAGTTTTTTGGGGTTATAAAATACCAGCAAGTACATATGCGTAAAATGAATTATGAGTTGGTAAATCTTAAATAAACGATCCAGTTTTGGGGTTTGGCCTTGCTGGCTAAAGCCGTTTATATTATATAATATATACCTCGTTTTCAGTAGGTTCAGAAAAGGTGTACACATGTTGTAAAAGTTGGCTGTTGTTGGCGGGATAGTGACTTTATGTATCAATATTTAGCTTGTTTAAAATTTTGAGCCATTTAAACAAGTGCATATCTATTTCAACATGTAGTTCTAAGAGGCAAAACCACTATTTGCAGCAGATGCCAGTAGTGTGTTGGGTTATGACAAAAACACTATTTGCAGCAGATGCCAGTATTGTGGTGGGTTCTGACAAAAACACTATTTGCAGCAGACACCAGTAGTGTGGTGGGTTATGAAAAAAACACTATTTGCAGTAGGCATCAGTAGTGTGGTGGGTTATGACAAAAACACTATTTGCGGTGGACGACAGAAACATTATTTGCAGTAGGCGTCAGTAGTGTGTTGGGTTATGACAAAAACACTATTTGCAGTAGATGTCGGTAGTGTGGTGGGTTATGACAAAAACACTATTTGCAGTAGATGTTGGTATGTTGGTGGGTTATGACAAAAACACTATTTACAGCAGACGTCAGTAGTGTGGTGGGTTATGACAAAAACACTATTTGCAGTAGACGTCAGTAGTGATATTTTTATGTTGTATCGTTATAGATAAAATTAATATATATAAAACATGTATCATGTACCAATGTTGTTATCAGTATTAATAAAAGTTAAATTGTTTCTCTTCTCCTGTTTTCCGTTTCAAATCCAGAATTTTAAATTATCAAGTGGTCCATGAAACACTCTCCTGAAATTCTGAACAGCTAAATCATCTCTTGCTATATGTTTGTGATTATTTGAAGGGGTAGTGTTTGTTAATCATTAAACAATACACGTTTTTTGGTGGCCATGTTTGGAGGAGGCATGTTTGAAGTCAAAGCAGCCCGTACAGTTCTCAGAGTAAATACCGTACATTTTATTTTCAATATTTATCAAATGAAGATCATTTCTGTAACATTCCTGTAAAGTTTCATGAAAATACTACAAGTAGTTTCGGAGGAGTAGTTGCCACAAGTTTTTCCCATATTACTCTGTAAGAGATGGCTGCTGGTGGCCATGTCTGACGTCAAATAAAACAAAAATGTTTAGGACCAACTACATACTATGCCAGTCATTTTGGTAAAGGTACCAAATCAATAACACATGGTCACCACAAAGAGGTATTGTTTTAAATCTATTTTTAGCTGTGGTGGCCATCTTGACATTCAGGCTGATCTGGGGACCAACTAGACATCATGAGCAACATTCCTGTATTCGTAAGTTTCAAGAAAATCCATCAAAACTATTTTTTAAATCTATTTTTAGCTGTGGCAGCCATCTTGAAATTTTGGCCCAAACGATTTTTACTTAGGACCAACTAGACATCATGATTGTGACCTCTTGGGTGAACCTCACAAACACCATTTCAACAAACTCAGTAGAGGACTATAAGTTTATGCTACAAGCAAATTATTAGACCTCTGGCTCTTGTAGTTTCAGAGAAGATGGATGTTCTGCAGATATACAAGATAAATTAAGTTGTGCATAAAATAAAACAGTTGTATCAGGAGAATTTTTTTTATAATCTTTATTTCAAAAAGGTAAAAACAGTCTGACTACATGCATTAAAACAAACATCTATTATGTGGTATATCATGCACCAGTTATATTGCGTAAAAAAATCTACATACAAAGCTAAATAATCCAGAAATCAACAAGTACAACATTAAAGGGAGTACCTCGGTTTTTTTTTAGAAAATATTATTCCAATTCTTGATAATCTTGTTGTTCAGGTCTACAATCTGGAATCAGCAGACATCAGGTAGATTTGGTAGATCAGCAGAGATCAGCAGAGATCAGGAAGATCAGGTAGATCAGGCTTATCAGCAGAGATCCTGTAGATCAGGAAGATCAGGCAGATCAGCAGAGATCAGGTAGATCAGGTAGATCAGCAGAGATCAGGTAAATCAGGCAGATCAGGTAGATTTGGTAGATCTGGTAGATCAGGTAGATCAGGTGAATCAGCAGAGATCAGCAGAGATCAGGAAGATCAGGCAGATCAGGCTTATCAGCAGAGATCCTGTAGATCAGGTAGATCAGGCAGATCAGCAGAGATCAGGTAGATCAGCAGAGATCAGGTAAATCAGGCAGATCAGGTAGATCAGGTAGATTTGGTAGATCAGGTAGATTTGGTAGATCAGGTAGATCAGGTAGATCAGGCAGATCAGCAGAGATCAGGCAGATCAGCAGATCAGGTAGATTTGGTAGATCAGGCAGATCAGCAGAGATCAGGTAGATTTGGTAGATCGGGCAGATCAGCAGCGATCAGGTAGATCAGGCAGATCAGCAGAGATCAGGTAGATCAGGTAGATTTGGTAGATCAGGTAGATTTGGTAGATCAGGCAGATCAGGTAGATTTGGTAGATCAGGTAGATCAGGCAGATCAGGTAGGTCAGACAGATTTGTAGATTGGGAACGAAATTGGGCATAAAATGCTTAAATATACCTTGATGGTGTACCCTAGGATAGCACCTGTAACTGTGCAGAAACAATTTCCTTGGTGTCGTTTTCAGACTCATTCACTATGTTTTGGCTCTTTGGATAAGAAAATGTCATTGTCATTTTTAGGCAGTCCCCCTAGAACTTCACCTGATGTACCCCCTTTAAAAACTAGATTCAAACCACTGTATGAGAACTGTTTCTCCTAAAATGCTGGTCATAGGTCAAACAAGATACAGTTGTTATGCTATGCAAAACACTGTCCTGACTATAAAGTATGCTTAATTTCTTCCAGCTCTGCAGTATAAGTCGGACAGTAATCAATAATTAACTGTACAGACTATACTATAGAAACTGAATGGAATTGGGGTTTTATGTCACACAAACACAAAAAGGTTATATGGTGCCAACAGGAATGAACATTCTAGGCCCACTCTCCATTTACATATAGATAAAAAATATGCAGAATGGGCCTAGAACCGTCTCACCTTCAGAACTGCAGAATCGCTTCACTTTCTATTGTAAACCCCTCATTTTTCGTTGGAGCCACTATCATTGTTCTGCCACCACTCAATAAGCAGTGGCTCTGGATAAGCAGTGGCCCTGTTCGTGAACCACATGGGGTTATACTATGGAAATCAACCAAACAAAATATCTGCACTGTTAAAAGAAATTAAATGAAAAAATAACACACAAAAACCAATTGAATTGGGGTTTTAAGGCGCACCAACACATGAAAAGGTTATATGGCGCCTAAAAGGCATGAACATGCCAGGCTCATCTTCCATGTACATCGAGATAAAATATGGAAAATGGGCCTAGAACCTTCTCACCCTGAACTGCAGCAAATTCTATCGTAGAAACTCCATTTACGCTGGAGCCACGTTATTGTTTTTCTGCCACTGCTCTTTTGATGCGAGCGAGATGGCACCTGAAACAATGCAGGGATCATGATGAAGACCTTTAATGAACATGAACAAAAAATGATAAAATGAACATGAATTTGGGGGGATTCTACCCCTCTGCCTCCCCCTCCAAAGGGATCTGCAGTGGCCGTATTCGGCAACCACACAGCAACCACACGGGGCCACAAAAACCAAGTTAATGGCCATTTTAGCATTCTTCTTATCAATAAGAGGTATTAAAAACAATTGTGATTTAATATTGGTTTATCAACACATAATTTTAGTGTTTTATCAAGCTGCTCCAAAAAGAGGAAAAGATTCATATGATTTCAAAAACTATGATTTAAACTTAAAAAGATTGTTTGTTTAATGATCTCCAAGATAAACCTCTGATAAAAGTACATGGGACCGCCCCGTGTACATCCTCATCTGATGGATGCGGCTTAGGAATATTAAATGTCTTGTCTGAAGACATTTACATTAGTTAGGACCAACAATATGCTATGTTGCCAAAGGCCAGGTAATTATATATGATGGTACTAGAGAGGTAGTGATCACAGCTTTATCTGCAGTATCGGCATACATTAATATATACATCGAGAAGCAACTAGCCATCACCAATGATAATGAAGTTGTGTGGACATTCCTATCGTAGACTAGTTTTGATGAAGTATCAACCACACTAGTGGCCATGTTGGAAAAACAACATTCATGAACATCACACTGGCTGAGTTCCAATATCATGACCTCCTACTGCTCTGGGCAGAATCAGACGGACAACGCTTCGATCAGAAGAGCTTACAAAAGGACAGACACTCCACACCAAGCCTCCAGACGGACACTCCACAGCAAGCCTCCAGAAGGACAATCCACATCAAGCCTCCAGACGGACCCTCCACACCAAGCCTCCAGACGGACACTCCACACCAAGCCTCCAGACTGACACTCCACACCAAGCCCCCAGACTGACACTCCACACCAAGCCTCCAGAAGGACCCTCCACACCAAGCCTCCAGACTGACACTCCACACCAAGCCTCCAGACTGACACTCCACACCAAGCCTCCAGAAGGACCCTCCACACCAAGCCTCCAGACTGACATTCCACACCAAGCCTCCAGACTGACACTCCACACCAAGCCTCCAGAAGGACACTCCACACCAAGCCTCCAGACTGACACTCCACACCAAGCCTCCAGACTGACCCTCCATACCAAGCCTCCAGACGGACACTCCACACCAAGCCTCCAGACTGACACCCCACACCAAGCCTCCAGAAGGACCCTCCACACCAAGCCTCCAGACTGACACTCCACACCAAGCCTCCAGGACTGACACTCCACACCAAGCCTCCAGAAGAACCCTCCACACCAAGCTTCCAGACTGACAGCCTCCAGAAGGACCCTCCACACCAAGCCGCCAGACTGACACTCCACACCAAGCCTCCAGACTGACACTCCACACCAAGCCTCCAGAAGGACACTCCACACCAAGCCTCCAGAAGGACCCTCCACACCAAACCTCCAGACTGACACTCCACACCAAGCCTCCAGACAGACACTCTACACCAAGCCTCCAGACTGACACTCCACACCAAGCCTCCAGACGGAACCTCCACACCAAGCCTCCAGACTGACACTACACACCAAGCCTCCAGACTGACACTCTACACCAAGCCTCCAGACTGACACTCCACACCAAGCCTCCAGACTGACACTCCAGACTGACACTCCACACCAAGCCTCCAGAAGGACCCTCCACACCAAGCCTCCAGACTGACACTCCACACCAAGCCTCCAGACTGATACTCCACACCAAGCCTCCAGAAGGACCCTCCACACCAAACCTCCAGACTGACACTACACACCAAGCCTCCAAACTGACACTCCACACCAAGCCTCCGAGGGACACTCCACACCAAGCCTCCAGAAGGACCCTCCGCACCAAGCCTCCAGACGGACACTCCACACCAAGCCTTCAGACTGACGCTCCACACCAAGCCTCCAGAAGGACCCTCCACACCAAGCCTCCAGACTGACACTCCACACCAAGCCTCCAGGACTGACACTCCACACCAAGCCTCCAGAAGGACCCTCCACACCAAGCTTCCAGACTGACACTCCACACCAAGCCTCCAGACTGACACTCCACACCAAGCCTCCAATGTTATTCATTAACCACAAAGTTGAAACTCCTTACACAAACAGATTATACTTTTTAGGCTATTTCTTTTATATCTTTGTGTCATTTTTCTATGTATTTATCAAAGTTACAAATAGTAACGAAGTACTGATAGACAAACAATATTTAATAATCTCTAACCTAGGGGAAAGAACTCTTCGCGAATGGAGACTAAACACGGAAGTGAAATTATCACTGGCAAAAACAATTGATTGCTTTGATAATAAATTAAAGAATCTGTTACATTTATTTCTACACTTGACAGTTTTACATACCTTTCGTAAATGTATGCCAATTTAAAAGCTTTCCTGGACTGATAAATTGAAAACTGTTTGCAAAATACAATTCACTGTATAAAACTTGTGTGTGGGGTATGGCACGCAAATTAAGTATTTTTAGTTTGAAACCGTTTATATAATGTCATCAAATATTTTCTTTTATAAACATATAGATGATTATAAATATCCTTTTTTACAATTTAGATGTGTTGTTTCCCTCACCACCACGCGGAATCACTGACTCAAAGACGGAGTATGAATGCCATGCCCAAACACTTGAACTTCCTAAATTTTCCCCATGAACTTCCAAATTTGATACACAGGAAGTTCGAACTTCCTAAATTTGAACCTTAGTGGAAGCCCTGAGTATAACAAGGTATTTTAGACCCAGATAAATGACCTTGACAAACTAGCCTGATTAAGTTTTCGTAAAGAAAAAAAAAAGTATTTAACCCATATAATGACCTTCAGTGTGACCCTGACCTTTATATTTTAGTATGGTCATGTCGACGGTGTCATGATGAGTATATATTGAAAGTTTGATGAAGAAAT
This sequence comes from Cyrtodaria siliqua, assembly GCA_037043455.1. Taxonomy (NCBI): domain Eukaryota; kingdom Metazoa; phylum Mollusca; class Bivalvia; order Adapedonta; family Hiatellidae; genus Cyrtodaria; species Cyrtodaria siliqua. The sequence goes on along the minus strand of JAWPHD010002829.1, from coordinate 188,383 downwards.
CTCAAGAAATGAGAAGTCATAGACAACGTTCAGTCTTCGTGATGGACAGACTAACGGACGGGCGACAAAGTGATCCCTATGAATCGCATTTTTCTTTGAAAAGGAGACACAAAAATGCTGAACTTCTTTTTCTATTTTGGCTTTCCCTACAGTCGATATTGCACATTTAATATCCAACAAGTTTCATGGTGTCATAAAGACATATGCAGCAAGCTTAGCATAAAATTGAGTACAGATGACATTGTTTATATTTACTTTTCACAGAATGTTATCAGAGATATTTCTTGAAGTAAATTATGAATGACTAGTGTAAAGCTGAAGATAATAATTTTATGAAAAAATTAAGTTTGACAGCAAAAAATTACGTGATTGCGCTTGTTTTGTGCGTTTTCCAAATTTCACAAATGTCTTAGAACTGCCAATGTAAAATGCCGTTGATTGAATGCCTTCATGGCTTTAAATTGCCAATTTAAATTTAACATACAAAACTTCTTTTTTTTCCAATGCTATAGTTTATCAAATAAATGCATGATAAAAAAGTTAATATTGCCTATACTAATGAAGAATGATAATACAGTCCAAATGTCATGGCAACAGTCCATGCTGCACAAACCCACCAGGTCATGAACGACAATATTCCTCGATAAAACAATGGTGTAAACACTGCACGCAAGTTAGAGAATACCAATGAATATTGCACAGCCTGTTCTAAAACTGTTTCTGTTGCATTGCCTGCCACAGTTGTATTAACCACAGTCGGCGATTTCCCGAATGACTCGATGAAGTGTTCTGCAGTTTCACCAAACGTGCCTGACCATGAATATTCCCCGAGTGTCTTGTAGATACACGCCATGAACAGAAGACTTATTACAGGGGTCAAGTATTGAAGAACCACAACACCAACAAAGTAGAAGACGTGTGCAACCATCTTTTGAAGCTCTACGTTGCTTATTCTGCCACTTTCTTTGCGAAGATTTAACACTTTTTCGTATGCGGAGTTCAAATGTGTCTGTATATGAGTAGGGAGCAGTGCCAGTCTTACTAGGCATAATACCACAAACATAAGAATCCTGAAATTGTCAAACACTGATTCTGAAAACAGTTTTGTCGTTGTTTTCCAATGTATCCCACAAAGTACATCTCGACTAATCGGCTTTACCCATAGCAGGAGTATGATGTATGGTAAAATAAAGTTGAGATGTAACAGCACCTGCTTGATAGGACTCTCACGACTGTATTTCAACGCGTCTAAGTGAAGTTTTGCCATTCTCAAACCGGGAAATGTGAGAAGGGCCCCAATAACTGAGCAAAAAACTGCCAGAATAATTTTAAATGTCATGAATCCCACAGGACCTGCAGATTCAATTCCTTGTTTCTGGAGGAATAAATTAGCGCCCTCTGTAAAGTTACTGTAGCCAGTTTCCAATCCAAATTCCAATATATTTTCATTGACCACCAACACAGCCATGGCAAAAACAAGAAACAAGAAACCAAATGTGACAACAAGGATTCTCTCCCCTCCATCCTCTGTCTTGAAGTAGATGCTAGTCTGACTAAGCAGCAGACGGACACAGAATCCCACAGCAAGCAAACACCACAGGATGCTGATGTTCATCTCATTTGAATCTCCTAGAACATAGTAGATCTCTGTCAATACATACACTGCTGCAGCACTCACTGAGAAGTCCACGAGCCACAAGTACTCGCCATAGTAATGCAAGTGGATGAGGTCAATGGCCTCAACTTTTGTTGCATCCAGCTGGATTGGGGTACTTCGAGGAATAGTAAATGTCTCGTCTTTTGTGTCTTTAACTGCACCTTTTCTTGGTTCATGTTTCTTATTTTTTCCTTTATAGCCTCCAGTGGACTGGATCCCTGCTGCAGTTTTTAATTCTTCATCAGTGGGATATAGGTAGCGAACAAGTCTCCCTGAAACAAAGTTCAACAAGTAGGTGAATTGTGACGGCACGGGAAAATATCGAACAAGTCTCCCTGAAAAAGTTTAACAAGTAGGTGATTTATGAAGGCAAGGGAAAAGTTTAACAAATCAAGGATGCATAATGCAAACAATATGGCACCTGTTAACCAGTGTTGAGGAATACATGTATAAATGTGTACAGTAATTTCTATGACTATCACTGCATCACTGGTCCATGTTACTACAACTAAGATTTATTTTCGTGTTCTCAGTATAATCAGGAGAGAGGTATACCTGTATATAATATAGTTTATTCAGTCGTAGTGGAGAAGCCATACTATGTTCTGAAGCATGTTTTTTATTTAAAATAAATCGAGGGCTTTATGCCATCTTATTTTATCTTGTTCTTTACTTATATATGAGGGCCCTTCAAATATTACGCGGACAGTTTTAATAGTTAATACACTTTTATAAATCAAGTAAATTAAATTGTATGGCAATAAAGGTGTACATTTTCACTTTCATATTAGTAAATATTATACAATTATTTGAAATAGATTTCAAGAAATACAAGTTTTCTCAATCTCACTGTAGCTGCCACAGAGCACGTCATTTGTGTGCTGTAATGTCGCCTTGAAAATCAACAACAACCTAACGTTATAAATGATGAAAAAATGCTATAAATAACAAACGTAATTGTTATTTAATTAGATTATTGTATTATTCATAGTTTGCATTAAATAAATATCTCACAGCACTGTTGGATAATCATGTTTTATAAGTATATATCACAGCTTTGGAAAGACTATTCAAAGAATTTAGAAAACAAATAGCATAGTCATTCCAAAAGACATGCTTATTCAGCATATATCGGTATTCTTAATTCATGAACATATCTATTTTGAAGAAAACATATTTTTTATGTTTTTATATTTCATTTTTGTTATAACTATTTTGTTTTATTAAAAGTTTGTATTATCTAATATTTCATCAACATTTTAGTGCTCCGTGATTTATTCTGACATTGTCAATTTCAACTTAAAAGCAAGGAAGTGTTCGTGTACTTATTTATATTTATCATAGTGCTCCTTGTTCAATATTCATAAAATTTCATAATTGTAATTTTGGAATACCAGACAATGCTGCTTTAGTTGTTTATTTTTGCCTATAGATGCTTTTCCTTTTATTTAGCCATTCCCAAAATGCAGTTATAAAATAAAGACTAGTGATGGGTAATCGGTTGAAATTTGCAATCGATCATCGGTTACCATCGGTTGGATGTAACCGATCAATAATCGGTTATAATTGGTTAGTCAATATGAAGTATAACATGAGAATGTCAATCTGAGTTTGAGACCTAGGACTTAGCATAATTTCTGATAAACATGTATTCCTTCCTGTCTTGTTGCTTATGCCATTATCATTTTATCAGCAAAATAATTATAACTGATATACATGTGTTTATTTGTGTATACGCTCATTTTCACAAGACTTAGTGTTGTCTTCTGGATAATCAGGTTTATTTCTATTTTTAACATTAATTAAAGGTCATTCTTACATCTAAGTGATGATCGATTATAGTCTGATAATCGATCATCATAAACTTTACCTTAGCCTCGTCCGTCGGATGGGGACGTAAACCGGGCGGTCCCGTGTATCGGTCTATCCTCCGAGCACGTTAAAGAACCATAGGAATCTATTCGATAATAAGAGTAGGGCAGGTTCCCGGATTCCTATGTATCCTTCCCCTCTCTCTGGGGCGGCTCTAAATAACCTATACTGTGTTGATGAGCCGTTAAACAACATTCAATTCAATTCAATTCGATCATCATAATCGGATGCCTAAGTAACCGATGATCGGTTATAATCGATTAATCGGTACATCACTAAAGTCCAAAATGTGAAGTCTTTATTAAAGACTTCACATTTTGGACTGCTCCGTAGAATGGTTTCTCGCCCTATTTGATCATTCATTGCAACGTAACTAGACACAGTATCAACTTTGTGTTTAAATCATGTGATTTCTAATAAGTTGGATTGCAACATGTATGAATCTTAAAGGTTTACTTCAATAAATGAGTGCGATATACATGTAGTAACAATAGTTTCACTTTCACTCCTCAAAATACAGAGTTAAATAACTCTAAACGATTACCTACCTACCCAGTTTCACCGTGTACCAGTAAACAAATATCAATTGTGTTGGCCTAGAGACAAACATTACTGGTATTACACACAAACACTCCTACATTAGTTTAGACATGTTAGCATACCTGCGAGTAACCATCGTCCGAAGGAATAAAAACAGGAGAGTTTCTGCAGGAAGCTAAATATGATCAAACTGAAGACCAGTTGGGCCCCCAACACTGCCATCTTCAGGCTGTTATTTTTTTATCACTTCTTTCAAACCTGCAAAAGAGATGTAAATGAGAAGAGTTACATAATGCACGGGCGTGATAGTGTTGGTGTGTTCGGGTGGGAGTGAATCTTATAGAACGACTCTGGTCTACACCATCTGTAATTTAAAAAAAAAATTATGCCTATATGTACCATTCATGCACCTATCAATATTTTGCCCCAGGGGGGGGGGGCGGCGGGCATACAGGGGACTTTAGACAAGAAGACGGTCCCCGATAGGCGGGAGTTTGACACGCCGAATTATTCCGGGTCCCGGGAAATAGACTGGCCGGATTTTACGACTCGGTACCCGGGATTTAGACAAACCATTTGTATTAACAAAATGGCGGAAATTTTGAAAAAAATGGAAGCGTTTAAATCACATTTTTCTGTCCAAGACATGTGTGATTGGGTTGGGGTAATATCCCAGACCTGTCTAAGATATTTAAAGGTATACAGGAAATGTTCTTATTCATTTCTGTTGACGTATATGTATTTTCTTCTATTGTCGTGTGTTTTCGCGATGACCTTCACGGTCCCAATCAAAGGAAGATAGACGAATTTGTTACGAAAATAGAAAAAATGTTTTTAAGCCTTATGTAATTGATTTCCAAAAATATGTAGTTTTAAATATAAAAAGTAAATAAATTTTAACATTTCATATAAAATGTAGACCCACTCATTGGCCACATTATTTGGATTTAATACTCTCCTTGTACATTTTGGTTATTTCATAGAAATATTAAAAACATAATGTTCATGCGATATTAAAGTTGTGTGCTGTGTTTTCGATATTGTATGCTAAATAAACTTCATATTTGTAGGCAGTGTATTAAACTGTAAATAACATTTATATAAGAATAAATCACTTTTTTCCTTTTTTGGTACATCTTTTTTTCAGGTTTTTAATATGCTGCAACAGTTAATGTTATATCAAAAAAGGTAATTAATTGTGAACTCATAAATTGTATACCAGCAAATTTAATCTTTCAGTACTGTATGCTGTGGTGATGGTGTAATAAAAATAATGCAAAATATTCTATGTTTCAAGCAACCCTTTAAAAGGGCACATGTGATCCATGAACGCAGCTTCAAGTTTTATCTGTTGTGCACCGAGATCTCTTACTAAAGGGGGCCATCACTATCAGAATACTAAAGTATTAAATTGATGCTAGGTTTTTCTCCATAAACCATTGGTTAAACTGTCGAATTGCTGACATTGTTTTGGCTGATTTGTAGCCAGTTCATGGTGGAAAAATGCTAAACTGGCAATATTGGCGCTAGCTTGCTTCACCCCCGGGGCATTTGATTCACAATTTAAGCATCTCCCACTATGGGGATTTAGACAAAATTATTGGCTCTAGGGTGGGGAATTAGACCCCAAAAAGAAAGGATTGTCTAATTCCCCTGGGTCTGCCCGCCGCCCCCCCCCCTGGGGCAAAATATTGATAGGTGCATCATGAGTAAGAAATAGAGATATCCATGCTTATACCAATAGTCAATGTTACACGTAAAACAAGAAGCATCGCATGTCAGTGCAGCTGCTCAACTTTCAGGGCCTTGTTTGTTATCATCCAATAGGATGTCTTGTTACAAAAAACGTCGTTCTGGAATCGTTATGGACGCCTGTGGGTAAAATATTCAGTCGTTTTTACGCATGCCACTTTAGACGTATAGATTATAGGTAGTACCGACCGTGCCATCTTCTTGTCATTGAACTGAAATTCACTCAAGTTGGCATATAAATTTTGATTCTCTGGTACAAAACAAGTATGAGAGATTGAATGACACTTTCTGTTTTATTCGTTTTGCTGTATACGTATTAATATTGGCGTTGGATTTATTTTGGATATATTGGCGGTCAAGGTCAGAAGCGCCAAAATAAATCCACTGCCAATATTACTACTACCATGAAGCTTAATAAGATAATAAACAACCAACAAAAATGAATTGCCACTGATTTTAATTTCTATATAAATGTATATGGCTTATTTACAAACAAGGGGGAGAACTAATTAATGCAAATACAAGCAGTGATTTGCTGTTTATAGTCTTATCCTATCATCGGCAATTGCTTTGAACAGTGAATAAATATACTTATATCTTTTTTAAACCCTTGTTTTGTTGTCATCATAATAGAAGTTTGACAGTATTAATATATATATCATGTATAAATGCATTTTCACACTCATTGTTTTGTATTATATTGACTAAACACACTATAACCAAATCGTCACTATGATAATTATTCACATCTTCAGGGCCTTTTGTAAATTTATTAGCAATTTAAAATCGATCGTGTTAAAGGTTAGTTTGACTTTTATTCAAATTGACTATGTAGGAAAAGAGAAAATTGTTCATCATCATAAATAGCGTTTCTCTGCTCTCTCTATATAATTACTGTTTAACTATTGGAATCTAACGGTATCTTAAATATAAAGCTTGTTTACTAATGAATGAGTGGCACAGTTATTTTATAACCTAGTTAAACCACTTCGACTCCTACTACAATTCAAAGAACAGTTTTATGAGTTATTTCCCTTTTTTCTATAATATGCGATTTTAAAGTTAAATGACATTGAAGGTAAAAACGAACGAAACAAAAAGAAAGGTAAAAAAACTTTTTTAATTTGGTGGAAATCACATTGATCCGCCTAATAAACATAAAATCACCGCCAACATATCCATTTTCAAAAACCGCCAAATTTTGCAATTCTGAAAATTGAGTAAATTAGCCTAAAAGAGCCAAAAGTTCTCTCTTGATGAATGATAACATGTGTATGAGTATTTAAAGTGTTATTTCAGTAAAGAATTCATGAGAATTATTAGTCGGAACAAGTTTCTAGTTCGAAATAAGACTGGAAAAATACGAGCTTGTTTGTATTACCGCACATAATATGCGCATTACTGCCAGATGCCAAGAGTTATCATTTCTGAATGTTAGCAATTGTTGAAAAATGCGCAAATACACCATGAGTACGTAATTTTTATGAGATTAAATACAAAACAAATTGAAGACTAATTATTGAAGTACTTTATTTGTGTGTGTACATTAACTAGAGCATAATCAACCGATTTAATACTGAACTTCCGAAAACCGCACTTTGTTTCCATTTGTTTTCATCTACCAATAAAAAAACAAGAGGTCAATGACCTTGAAGCTCTACTGATTGATTTTGATTTCAGGAAGTAGTCGCTACAGACTTGTTTTTTGAAAATCTATTTTTAACCGTGGCGGCCATCTTGAATTTCCGGCCGACCTGAAATTTTGCTAAGATCAATAAGACATTAAGAGCAACATTCCTGTGAAGTTTCATGAAAGTCCGTCAAGTAGTTTCAGAGAAGTAGTCGCTACATGTTTTCATTATATAACTCTATGTAAACAAAAATGGCCGCTGGCAGCCATGTTTAACGTCAAATCAAAACGATTTTCGACAAGGACCAACATCATGTCATACTGATCATTTTAGAAAAAGTCCCATATCAATATCTCTTATTGTTTTGAAGAAGTAGTCGCTACAAACTTATTTATTTTAAATCTATTTTTAGCTGTGGCGGCCATCTTGAATTTCCGGCCGACCTGAAATTTTTCTAGGATCAACTAGACATCAAGAGCAACATTCCTGTGAAGTTTCATGAACATCCGTCAAGTAGTTCCAGAGAAGTAGTCGCTACAAGTTTTTACTATATAACTCTATGTAACCAAAGATGGCCACTGGCAGCCATGTTTAACGTCGAATCAAAATAATTTTCCACAAGGATCTACATCATGTCATGCTGATCATTTTAGAAAAAGTCCCATATCAATATCACTTATAGTTTTCAAGAAGTAGTCTCTACAAACTTATTTTTTACAAATCTATTTTTAGCTGTGACGGCCATCTTGAATTTCCGGCCGACCTGAAATTTTTCTAGAATCAATTAGACATCAAGAGCACCATTCCTGTGAGGTTTCATGACAATCCGCCAAGTAGTTTCAGAGGAGTATTCGCTACAAGTTTTTACTATATAACTCTATGTAAACAAAGATGGCCACTGGCAGCCATGTTTAACGTCGAATCAAAATAATTTTCCACAAGGATCTACATCATGTCATGCTGATCATTTTAGAAAAAGTCCCATATCAATATCACTTATAGTTTTCAAGAAGTAGTCGCTACAAACTTATTTTTTAAAAATCTATTTTTAGCTGTGACGGCCATCTTGAATTTCCGGCCGACCTGAAATTTTTCTAGGATCAATAAGACATCAAGAGCAACGTTCCTGTAAAGTTTCATGACAATCCGTCAAGTAGTTTCAGAGGAGTAGTCGCTACAAGTTTTTACTATATAACTCTATGTAAACAAAGATGGCCACTGGCAGCCATGTTTAACGTCGAATCAAAATAATTTTCCACAAGGATCAACATCATGTCATGCTGATCGTTTTAGAAAAAGTCCCATATCAATATCACTTATAGTTTTCAAGAAGTAGTCGCTACAAACTTATTTTTTAAAAATCTATTTTTAGCTGTGACGGCCATCTTGAATTTCCGGCCGACCTGAAATTTTTCTAGGATCAATTAGACATCAAGAGCAACATTCCTGTAAAGTTTCATGACAATCCGTCAAGTAGTTTCAGAGGAGTAGTCGCTACAAGTTTTTACTATATAACTCTATGTAAACAAAGATGGCCGTAGGCAGCCACGTTTAACGTCGAATCAAACGATTTTTGATAAGGACCAACATCATGTCATGCTGATCATTTTAGAAAAAGTCCCATATCAATATCACTTATAGTTTCCAAGAAGTAGTCGCTACAAACTTGAATTTAAAAAATCTATTTTTAGCTTTGGCGGCCATCTTGGATTTCACATCAACATGAATTTTTGCTAGGATCAACTAGACTTCATGGGCAACATTTCTGTAAAGTTTTATGAATATCCATCCAGTAGTTTCAGAGGAGTAGTCGCTACAAATAAAAGTTAACGGACAGACGGACAGACAGACGGACGGACGGACGGACGCCGCACCACGGCATAAGCTCTGCTGATCTCTGATCAGTAGAGCTAATAAAGGCTATGAGGTCAATTACGTAATTTATGCAGTGTTTCCTTTCTACAGTACAGCTCACGCGAAATCCACACTTTACTCTTTCACGCCGAGGGAGGAATTTACAAATCGCGTAATTACGCGTAGTTTCGATGATAAAACTACTCGAAGTGGGAATCAGCTACGTGAAAAGCTCTTGGCATAATTACGCCACGATACTTCGCATAGACAAACTCGGAGTTAGCCTAGTCGAAACTGCGCAGGTAAAAGGTGCAACTTTTTCTAATTGCAGTCATTTTAATGCATAATTATTCAATAACTTTAGAAAAAATCGAAGCAGAAGACAATTTTACTTTTGGTTTTGGAAAAGCAGATGTGGTAAAATTTGAATGCCTGGATTATGTATACTGGGTCACGACAGTTATATGGTGGTACCTATTACCGGCTTCGCGGCGAATGAACATTAAATAATTAGTAATTAGTATACTGGAAATCATAATTTTATTTTTTAAATAATCGTTATTTGCAACAAATTTTTACTATTCTGCTGTTTATTATTAATACATCGATGGGTTCTTTAGCCAGAAAAAAATTGTAAAGAATTCCGAGTCATAAATCCGTTGTTAGTGCTGCCTTGTTAAAAGGTACATACATGGCCAAGGATTATAGGTATTTATGTTGATTCAAGAACTGACTTTTTGGACAGCAGAAACGAACAAAACTTGTGATTAAATGCATTAACAGTTTGAAATTCGTATTTGTTTCAAAATTTATTTATTGTATTTATCAGTCGTGTCAACTTTGCACAGAAAAGATACACTCAGCGTTGCATTGTGTGTACTTTTTCCGGCGATTGGATTCGCCGAGTCCAAACACAAAAGACTTCGCGTAGATCCGCGCAGCACTCGATTCGACCAAACTCGGCAAATCGAGTAAAGTGTGGGTTTTGCGTGAGCTGTACTGTACGTATATGCAACATAAAAAGTTCCACTTTTTAGTTTTTACATGTGTCTAAGCACTTAAAAGGTACGTAATTTGACGTACCCAACTCCAGGTTGGGATATTCCTAAATTCTAAATATAACTTACGCGGCGCCACCTATCGGGTTTTGCATTGCTAATTAAAGGTGCCCTCTGGTGAATATCAGTATAACAAGAATTTTTAATTTCCCTGTTTTTTAAGAAGACTAACATATTACTAGTTAATTTCTGCAAAAATAATGATGTGTTGGTGATTTAACTTTTTAGCAATATTAATCTTTAGTAATGCACCCACAAAGCCCAAAGTCGGGTTTTAAATTTAGAATCAGCTCAAAATTGGGTATGGCTTTAGAAATGGCTTTAGAAATCACCCAATATTTTAGATCAAAAAAGAAGCAAATGAAAAAAAGTTACGAGAAGCTAAACAGGTATCAATACAAAAGCAAGAAAACCCTTAAAATGATAAAAATGGAAGAAATCTTTGAAGTTTTCAATTTCAGCACACCTTCTAATGAAACAAAAGAAGTAACAGAAAATTGCATTTTTGGGCAAATATTGGGCAAGACAAACTTATACAAATAATAAAAGAAATTTGTAATAAACTGGTATATAATAGAGAATTATAAGGTTATCAAATAAATGTGATAAAAAGTATTGGTTCATCTAAAAGAGTCTTTTTACAGAAAAAGATAGATACTCATGGTACAGCTCACGCTAAACCCACACTTTACTCGATTCGCCGAGTTTGGTTGTATCGAGTGCCGCGCAAAACTATGCCGAGTCAGTGTTTGGAATCCAGTGTCTCTGTGAATCCACGCGGCGTAAGGACGCCATTGTCGACTCACTCGTTGTGATCATACTCCGATTTACTCCGCGTAGAATCCAATTAACCGTGAGTGCTCACCTGTGGTCATTTATTATTGATGAAAAAATCTGATTTTTCCGATAACTTTTCGGAGGAAGTTTTTCGACATCGCGCTTGAAAAAGCCAATCGCCAGAAAAAATACAAAAAATGAGACGCCGAGTGCATCTTTTCTTTGCAAAGTTGACACGACTGATGAATACATTATGAATAAATTTCGAAACAAATATGTATTTTAAGCTTTTAATGCATTTAATCACAAGTTCGTTTCTGTTGTCCAAAAGTCATTTCTTCTTCAACCGACAGAAATATCCATAATCCTTGGCCATGTATGTACCTTTTAACAAGGCGGCACTAACAACGGGTTTACGACTCGGAATTCTTTACAAATTTGTTACAAATAACGAGTACTTAAAAATATAATTATAATTTGCAGGATAATAATTACTGATTGAAGTTTATTTTCATTTGCCGCGAAGCCGGTAATAGGAACCGCCATATAACTGTTGTGACCCAGTATACATAATCCGGGCATTCGAATTTTACCACATCCGCTTTTCCAAAACAAAAGTAAAATTGTCTTCTGCTTCGATTTTTCCTAAAGTTATTTAATAATTATGCATTAAAATGACTGCAATTAGAAAAAGTTGCACCTTTTACCTGTGCAGTTTCGACTCGGCGAACTCCAAGTTTGTCTACGCGAAGTATCGTGGCGTGATTACGCCGAGAGCTTTTCGCGTAGCTGATTCCCACGCCGAGTAGTTTTATTATCCAAACTCCGCGTAAATACGTGATTTGTACATTCCTCACTCGGCGTGAAAGAGTAAAGAGTGGGTTTCACGTGAGCTATACTGTAATTCCTGCCCATATGATCTCAAAACTGCCAAAAAGTGTGCGATATACCATTATTATGAATAAATCAAACCCTAAGCCTGGTATGTCGCACAAAATACCAAAGTTTAGAGATCAGATGTGTATGAATACAGCCGTCTGGCACATTATAGGGTCTCAGGGATGATACAGTGGCTGATATAAAAACTGACATATAATAATCTATAATTATCGAACCTACATCATTGTGTGGGGTTCATGATTGTGAACATGTATACTAAGTATCAAGGATGTATGATTTTGGAAATCTTCCCACTTTTTACAACATCCACATATGCGTTGCGCGAAAATATGCACAGATCACGCTAATTCGTCACCAGAGGGCACCCTTAAATTGAGTAATTTTAAGGTTCATCTCAACTGCCCAAAATGAAAAAAAAGTAAATTTAGTTTTATATGTGATTTTGATGGAGTTTGTGCATGTTTTGCATATCATTTTGAGTGTCTTCGAACCAAGATTTTGAAAATAATAATGTTTTTCCACAATTTTTTTTATTATTATTAACAATATGTAAAAATGTAACCGTAATTTGGGCATCATACGACGGAATCTCAAGTAACTTCAAAATGAGAAATAAATGAAAATTCATAATGAAAATAATTCTGTTTTGATATACTGAAGGCTGTGCCAAGCCGAAAATCCCATGCCAACTAATATAACATTACGTTTTTTGACCTCGAAAGTGACCTCGTGTTGAACTGCATGTCGCCATTTTTTGCCCTAGACAGTGGTGATGCATATTAACCAAATACACGCATTTAAGTGAAGTTTCTAGTAAAAGATGAACATGCAATATATCATCCTTGTTTTATTTAACCATATCGTCAATACTGTTCTTTGATCGGACATGAGATGTCGCTTTATTTATAGGTTCACCGACGTTTGTTTACAATAATTTTCTGGCTTCACTCTGTTTTGGCGAAATTGTATTCTTACGCCAGAAATAGTCTTCTCAAACTCATCGAGTAAGATGGGGAGTTTTTCTCAATTTTAATAAAGTTTTCTATTTCCGTGTTTATTTAAGATCATACGCATCCTAATTCTCTATAAATATTACACAGTTACTACATCCTTTAATATTTTCACATTTACGAAGTGCACCTGCAACGTGGGACCTACTTTTTCGGTTATAATTTCCGGTGTATGTTATTCGTGTTATTTGGCACTTCCAAAATCGCGAAAAATATGATAATATTGCAATTTTCTTCTGGATATGGACGATTTCTATACAGCATTTGACAAAGCAAGGTAGCTATATGATTGTTTCACCTAGCTAAAGTTGGTTGCTTATGCGATCGACTCCCGATCAGCATGAAACATTCATAAAACCGTACTCATATCCAGCTGTCAAACCTCCATAATATCCTGTGCAAGCATGCACGTGAAGATAAAAAAATAGGCATAAAAATAGGCCCAAATTGTAAATATATTTGAAAATATAGGTGTTTTATTTTTATAAATTATGGGTATTGTGATATATTAAATCTTGACAAAATTCAAATGGCACTGCCTGAGGTAGACATTGAAGTTGACTTCTTCATTATTATTTTGTCCAAAGCCGTAAAAAAAAAAGAACTTGAGATTCTGTCGTATGATGCCCAACTTACGGTTACATTTTTACAAAATATTAATAATAACATAGATTTATATGTACACTTGATTTGAAACTCCCTATACGCCCTTGTTAATCCCCGATTTATCCGCCGAATGGTCATTAAGCTGGTTCCCTGATTATTCTGCGGTAAACAACAGGGTACCTGCCAGGGTAACAGGTGCGCGGCGGCCATTTTTGACGCGATCGATTATCCTGATGTTGACACAAACCTGAGTTATTAACATACTGCTTGACGATCTATTTCAAATATAGAGGTAAGTTATTTAAATCTGATGTATTGCTTTTAATTTATTGAAAGAAATTATGGAAATCATACTATAACTTGGGTTTTAACGGCTAAAATACGCTCGATAGCCGTGTTGATTTTCTTTTTTCTACAGTTTTCGCCATTTGCGGCATGAAATCGAGAATGTACATTTTGGAAAATATAACTTCTCTTTCATTTACGTTACGCTATTCAAAGTAATTATTCCTTCGTAATGCCATTATTGTGTAGCGTTGGTTGACTGTCTTGGATATCTGTACAGCCTTTGTTTTGTTTGCAAATTACACAGTTGAATTTGGTTGAAAATTCATAAATTCTTTTTCTAGTTTTCGCCATTTGCGGCTTGAAATCGAGATTGTACATTTTGGAAAATTTAACTTCTCTTTCATTTACGTTACGATATTCAAAGTAATTATTCCTTCGTAATGCCATTATTGTGTAGCTTTGGTTGCCTGTCTTGGATTTCTGTATAGCCTTTGTTTTGTTCGCAAATTACGCAGTTGAATTTGGTTGAAAATTCATAAATTCTTTTTCTACAGTTTTCGCCATTTGCGGCTTGAAATCGAGAATGTACATTTTGGAAAACTTAACTTCTCTTTCATTTACGTTACGATATTCAAAGTAATTATTCCTTCGTAATGCCATTATTGTGTAGCGTTGGTTGCCTGTCTTGGATTTCTGTATAGCCTTTGTTTTGTTCGCAAATTATGCAGTTGAATTTGGCTGAAAATTCATCAATGAAATCGCCTTCATTTTTCATAAATGTATAAACGTTCTATGTGAAACTCCTGTTTCATTTATGGTTCGATATTCAAAATAATTATTCCTTTGAATTGTCATTATTGTATAGATATGAATGACGGCCTTGGATTTATGTATAGCCTTTGTTTTCGTCTCAAATTTTGTTGTTTAAGTTGGTTAAAAAATAGTATTATGATGCGATACCTGTGTATTCGATATGCCACGTTTGACTTTTGGGGTACTTGCGTGCAATAAAACAAAAATATTATATCGATCACCAACATCCTGTTATTTGGAACACAAAACAACCCTTTGAATTATATCTGTTATCGCCCTTCTAAGGGGACAATATGCCGAAATATCGCGCACGACCACCTTGTATATTCGGTATGACACCTCTGACTTAGGGGTGGAAGGGTGTAATAAAAACAGACACGTCGACCGCACTGTATATTCGGTATCGAACGGTGTTAATTAGAAGGCGCCAGATGTGCAATATGGAACAATAGACCACTAAATCCGTCATAGTTTAATTAAACAAGGCAACTGAAGCCAAAATCAAGTCAACTTATGTACTTACATTTATCATTATATATGCATGTATATTTACAATTTGCAGAGTCACATGATCATTGTCGCAGTTTCACCTACGGTCATATTATTTATTTTGTTTATTAAAGTTAAAACAGAAGTCACTTTATAGAATGAAGAATAATCTCTCAGCTTGTATTTGAATTAGCCAGCTAGTTTAAATACTTTTCCCAGAAGAAATAATACAGCAACGATATATAACAAAAGCAGATTATGGATACAAAGTCAGTATATAATTATGATAACATGTTCACAGTGCCTGATCATAAACGTAAATGTTTTATTACAGGGCAAAATAAGAACCAGTATGTCATTGGCTATTTTATGTGGAGGGTTATGACAGGAAAACACCAACGTATTGAGTACATGATGCAGGTACCGGGGCATGCACGTTGTCTGGTCGATAGTGGCTTCGCTTCCCTAAAGAAATTATACCGTCGCACAGACTGTGACTCTGTAGATCAACTACAGGAAGTTGTCGAAAAGTCGTCCGCCACAAATGAAGCTGTCCGGTACCCGGCATGGCAATGGCGCTTGGAAATCATTCCTTGGGGCTGTCTTCAAACCGTTGCATGGAATAAGGTAAATGTATCGTTATTAACATTTTATATTATGAACTCTCCCATGAAAAACTGTTGTTGAAATGAAGTGTGGATTTAGGGGGATGGGGGTGGCAGAGAACCCGTCCACCTACCCCTAAAATATTAAAATGTATAATTAAGCCAGCCCTGTAAAGTCCTACTCTCGCCTAAAAGTTATAATGTTTAATTAATTTGACAATGACTTATTGTTTAATTATAACGTCTAAAATGCTCGGATTTTTTTTATAAATATACGTTATAACTAGCTGAGAACGGTTTAGTTTTTTTGCTTGTCAAATGGTTTTGAAAAAGTTATGCCCCTCTACGGCAAAATCCTGAAACCGCACCTGAAAATGAATGCATGTTTACTCTGACGTCTTATAACAATATTTCATTGTTACCTACTTAATATGAAAACACTTGCGTTAATAATAAATAAACTGTCAATGGTTGTTTTTATTCACAGACAGTACCAGTATTTCAAGATGTCGGCTGCTGAACCAGGACTCGTTACGTTAAAGAAAAGCAGCGACGCAGGCGAAACCTCTGTAAACATTCTGCGTACAAATGGCTTTGTATTTCCAACAGACGCATCTCCAAGTATCATCGCCGCCCATGGATTAGGTAGAGAGCGTCAGGAATACCTGCACAAGATTGTTGGGCCATTTGTCAGACCAAATTGTCAGGACATTACGTGCCCAGCACCTGCTGGTCAACCGTAGACTGTCATCAATATACTATTTGACAACGTTATGCTTAGTATTATATAGTATTAAAGTTTTATTTTAACTCGTGATTGAAATAATTACAAGTTCCATGTATACCCAGTATATTGAAATTAGCATTGATAATTGTAGCAATATGTTGGAAATTCGTCATACTAATTCTAGTTGACATAATATATCTAGTGGAATCATGCGATATTGCACATAAAATGTTTCTTTGATACATGTTTTAGTTTCTTGTGTTTTGTTTTGTTTATGTGTATAACTGTTACTCAAATATGTATGGCAGTTGTCACTGTCGCAGTTTCACATACGGTCTAACGAACGTAATTGTTCTTATTTAGTTCGTTTTTAGTAAAGCTTAAACAGACATCACTGCATAGAATAAAGAATTATCTTTCAGCTCGTATTTGAATTAGCCAGCTACCTTAAATACTCTTCCCAAAATAAACAAATCAGCAACGATATGTAAATATATATTTTTTAAATTTGCCGAGTCACGTCACTGTCGCAGTTTCACATACGGTCAAACGAACGTAATTTTTGTTACTTAGTTCGTTTTTAGTAAAGCTAAAACCAACATCACTGTATAGAATAAAGAATTATCTTTCAACTCCTCTTTGAAATAGCCGGCTATCGTAAATACTTTTCCCAAAACAAATAAATTAACAAAGATATGTATACTAGGTCTTCTTACATTTGATCAATTCTTAAGACGGTGCATAACTTAGCGCAATGCGCATGCGCCATAATACCTTACCTGTACGCGCAAGTATTCATGGGTAAATTATTATTCGGCGGATAAATTGGATTTACGACATGTTTCAAATCCAATCGTATTTTACCTTGTATAGTACGCAGTTTTTTGACCACTTTTACGGTTTCCGAAAGGGGGGTGCGTACAATATAAGGAAACAATAAAGACAACTTTTTTTTTTCTTGCAGAAAATCGATGTCTGGGAAGAAAAACGAAGACGAACAGACATTGAGACAGAAAATTGTGAATACCGATAATACACAATTTTTTCGTAATTTACTCGCTTCATATAACTAATATATTGACTTAATTCGATTTATAAACGAATAAAGTGTATTATGATGCTTGTTTTTGTATAAATGTTTGCATGTTTGTTGTAAAACTTCAATAAATTGTGTGCAAAATCGTCCCTCGATTTTGTTGTTTATATCGCGTGACGTAATATCACGTGAATTCCAGCTGTTTAGACTGGTACATACTGGGAACATGTAGTATTTTTACAGTTCTATTCTATTCTAATATTTATAGGATTTTATTTAATATTTTATAAAAAATTAATGAAGTGTTTGCTTTATTTTGAAATACATATATTTTAGACGGCGTAGAAAGGCAGAATCACCCTACTTTGAAATGGCAATTATTCAATAATGCTTGTGAAAACATGCTTACCGGTACACATTTGATGACTGATAATTGGGTCAAACAAAATCGCACCTCGGCTGCAGTGTAGACACATTTTAAACACGGCGTAGAGTGGGTTATTCCATTTCTATAATCCTTTGAAGTTGCCGCGAGTAGCGGCTATTTCTGAGGATGCACTTTGACACGCCGTGTGACCTTTACCAGATTTAGCCACGGGCTACAGGTAACTAATCACGCGTTACACTTGTGCTACACTTATGATAAGCACTGGTTCCCATGAATATACAATGTTAGTATAATCCGCGTTATGGATTAGGCCAAACAAAATAATATGTGTGGTTCAGGTAACATTGGGGAAAAAAATAGGGTAGGTAGGTAGGGATTTTATTTTATTTTTTTATTTTTTTCTCTCGACACGTTCCAAAAATAGGTCAAACACAGTGTTTTAATACTTTTGTAATACTTTGCTTAATATGTTTGTTTGGTTATTGGCTCTTTATACAACCAGGACAATATTTTAAAAAAATGTAGCATGTCAGAGCAAAATAAATTCATTTGACTAAAATAAAAATGCACATCTGTTTTTAAGTCCTTTTTGAAAGTGAAATATATTAAAAAAAAATTGACAAGAGGGTTGCAAAGATGCAAAGTCTGCACTCGGTATATAAGTGAACGGTGTCCCATCCACTTCTGGAGAACATTGATATTTAAACTATTAACATTTATTATAATATTTCACCCTTAATAACGTACATAGTTGAAAGAAAACGGCTTCACTTTTATTTAAATATGTTCATGATCGTGTCACATGTTTAAAAAATACCTCGAAGTAGCAATGCAAACGCATTTTTCAAATTAGAAAATATTGGGAAACTGATAAGTATTTTCTAAATAGTATCATCAAAATAGTCCATTGAGGAAAAAAAAGTAAGTTTATGAACCACCCCACATGCAAAAAAAAATTATTTTTTGTGTCCAACAATTGCCAAAATGAATAAGCCTTTTTATCAATTTTTCTGAAAAAAGGAACCTAGCTGATATATATAGTTTTTTCCTTGCAATGAAGTCATGCAGATCTTTATTTACAAAGTAATGTGTCAAATGAATGTTTCTTTCCCTTTTTCTTTTAAATATGTGCTACTATTTTCACCACAGGGGTCCGGCTCATGTGCTTTGTCGGTAAATACCAGTTGAAATCGAACAAAAGTGTCCTACATGAGTTGGGAAGACATCTGAGTCAAGCACCCATATCATAGAATAGGACTTCATACAAGGGTAATCACTTGGCATACAGGTCATTCTCACTAAGCTCAGTCTATGCTGAATATTGTTTTAATTAAAAGAGAAAATCATTTAACTATACATGCCTCCTATAACCAAGTGTTCAAGGTGTCCAACATTGGTATATATTTTAATATCGCTCAATACAGTACTGAGAAATCGTCATCGAAACGTTGAAAAACTGGTCAAATTTTTTAGTCGGAAGACCCCGTGCCTAAACGCAGTCACTCTGTAAACAACAACTCTAACGGCAGTTGCGTACGAAACTAGACTACGGATCATTTAGTCGTCACCGCAGATAATGAATGCTAATTGTTTCCTTACCAGTTAATTCAATGGAAGCTACATTTTCTATTTTGTTTACAACCGTCAAATTTTGTTTCAATTAGATGCCATATTGATCTGGTATCCTTCCCCTACTGCGCTCGAAGAGAGAATAGCGAGCGCAGTAGGGGACGGGTACCAGATCAATATGGCTGCCAATTGAAACAAAATTTGACGGTTGTAAACAAAATAGAAAATGTAGCTTCCATTGAATTAACTGGTATGGAAACAATTAGCATTCATTATCTGCGGTGACGATTAAATGATCCGTGGTCTAGTTTCGTACGCAACTGCGGTTAGAGTTGTTGTTTACAGAGTGACTGCGTTTAGGCACGGGGTCTTCCGACTAAAAATTTTGACCAGTTTTTCAACATTTCGATGACGATTTCTCAGTACTGTATTGAGCGATATTAAAATATATACCAATGTTGGACACCTTGAACACTTGGTTATAGGAATCATGTAGAGTTAAATGATTTGCTCTTTTAATTAAAACAATATTCAGCATAGACTGAGCTTAGTGAGAATGACCTGTATGCCAAGTGATTACCCTTGTATGAAGTTCTATTCTATGATATGGGTGCTGGACTCAGATGTCTTCCCAACTCATGTAGGACACTTTTGTTCGATTTCAACTGGTATTTACCGACAAAGCACATGAGCCGGACCCCTGTGATTTTCACAAGTTGGTGTTAAACCCGTCATCTTTGCTATGTAAACAAATGAGTACTCGCGTTAGATGGCCTACATGACTTATCGTGACAATGTCAAGGTCAAATTTGAACAATTCTGAAAAATGAGTAAATTAGCCTAAAAAAGCCAAAAGTTCTTTCGTGATGAATGATAACATGTGTATGAAATATTTAAAGTGTTATTTCACTAAAGAATTCATGAGAATTATTAGTGGGAACAAGTTTCTAGTCCGAAATAAGACTCGAAAAAGACGATCTTGTTTGTAGTACCACGCATGCGCATTACAGTCACATGACAAGAGTTGTCTTTTCTGATGTTAGCAGGTGTTGAAAAATGCGCAAATACACCACGAGTACGTCATTTTTTGTGAGATTAAATATAAAACAAATTGAAGATTAATTATTGAAGTACTTTATTTGTACATAAACTAGAGCGTAATCATCCGATTTAATACTGAACTTCCAAAAACTGCACTTCGCTTCCATTTATTTTTCATCTACCAATAAATAACAAAAGCCGTGAGGTCAATTACGTAATGTATGCAGTGTTTTCTTCCTATATTCAACATAAAAAAGTTCCACTTTTTAGTGTCTTAGCACTTAAAAGATGCGTAATTTGACGTACCCAACTCCAGGTTGGGATATTCTTAAATTCTAAATATAGCTTACGCGGCGCCACCTATCGGGTTTTGCATTGCTACTCGAAGGGACTTCCATCTCCCATATTCTTATAGCGAAACACTGAAATGAACTGTTTTTTAAGCCAGAATCGTGGTGATTTTCTTGAAATATATCGATCAATGTAGCTTGGTTTACGACTGCCTTCATCATTTTTTTTCGGGCCGTGAATACATCTTTCGAAAGTAAACGCGAACACGGTCGCCGCCATGTTGTATTATGCGTTGTTTCGTACTCGCGGCGCTTCGTACTTCGCGGTGTTTCGTACTCTTTACCGAACGTACCCACGAAAATTCGTTCTCAACCCGAAAAAAATAAATAGGGTCGGCGATTCGGCGGTAAATAAATAGGGTCGGTCGGGTTACCTGAACCACACATATTATTTTGTTTGGCCTTACGGTAACCAACGACTTTGTTGTGTTTTAGTAGATGTAATTATCGGATTACGGACAATTATCTGCGGCATTATAATTGGCTTTTTGATGAGATGATACAAGATAGGTACTCCCATGAAGATTGGCAATTAATGATTGAAGTAATTATATTTACTTTTGTACGCTAATTTTCTCGATCGTGATTTTTTTTTTTTAACCTTTTATTTTCGTTGAATGGTTCATCTAGGAAAACTAATATTTTGATGCGTATTATACAAGGAAACAACTTTTTTACCGCAATTTTGACCTCTGAGAAGGCGGTGCGTACTATACAAGGTAAAATACGGTATATAAATCCATGATGGCATGATAATAATTCATAATTTTGCATTGCAGAGATGTTGAGATTTTGTTTTATTTGCAGTAGGTGATAAAATTTGTGTTACTCGGTTTTTATCCTTAGGTTCTATAGTAAAATAAAAACATTTGGTAGAGTAAAAAGACGATAATTTTCAAGATTTTGATTTTGAAAGATACATATATTGAAACAATTTGCATGACTGTGCATGAAATATGTTGGGTTTTAAAATAATCACACTGTACATACCTTAATTTTAAGAGTAAACTTGGTTGAACATCAAGGATAAAGACCGAGTTTATCACCTACCAGAATGTATTGGTATGCTCTTATTTCTGGTCACTGATTGGTCAGTGTTTTTGATGATGCTCTCTCAAAATTATGAATAAAAAAATTTGTGCAAAAACATTATTATTTTCATTCAAATTCAAGGAAAACAGAGTAAAGAACTAATGGAAATGTTCACGCGTGAACATAGGTGTGATTAAAATTAAATACCTCTCATAATCAGGTTTCTTTTATTTTAGTGGCCGAACGTGCTTTGGTACGAAACTGATGTTAAGTGGGTGGGGTATAAAATGTTATCTTGATATTTTACAAAATACAGCCACTCCTATTACATATTGCGTTTCACTGTACTATAGTATATTTATAAAAAATACGTACCCTATATTTCAAATTCAATTTGAATCCCTAAAACGGACAGAAACAGTTACATTTTGATTATTTCTGTTACTTCATGCTGTCAGGTCAAATGCCGGAAGCTACATACCGCAGAAAATTGAGTTTGTGTATGTGCGCAAGCGCATACAAGCTGTAACATTCCAAGTTTTTGACAGGGCAACAAGCAATACTACTTTTTCTTAATTTGTTCCTTATTTAAAGGATAGTAAGATCACATATAAGTATTCCCTTGTAACACGTTTCTCTTGCTTTTAAATACAGACAATTACGACAGAACGATTTCTTTCTGAAGTCGTTGCATCTTGTTGTCAAGTTCAACTGATCAGGTTTGTTTAGAATATTTTTGAACTCAAGTCTCAAATTCATGTCTAAATAAATCAATTGATGTTTTTCCTGAGATATAAAGTTGGTAATGTCTAGCCAACTCGTGGGGAGTGGGGGTTAGGCAGTTGGTTAGGGGAGGGGGTGGGGGAGGGGTTGGTAGGCAGTTGGTTAGGACCTGCTAGTAAAGTAAAACATAGTGCATAAAATACGATATGACTATTGTTTGGGGCGCTTGTTTCAGCCAAAGTCTTTTTGGACTTTTAAGATAAAACACAGACCTAATAACAATGTCTGTGGATAAAATTAATCTACTACCTAAATAAGTTGTATATCAGTGAAACAGACATTTTTAGTGGTAAATAAAAATACCTTATTTTTCAAAATCGGTTTAGAAATAAAAAATTCATGGGCGAAAGCTGTTTTTGATGGGTGCATAGAATTACCGGAATCCACCTATTTACCGGAATCTACCGGAATCCACTTGAATTACCGGAATCCACCATAGAGTTACCGGAATCTACTTTTGAATTACCGGAATCCACTATTTATGATCTAAATTGACGTAAATGTATAGTCAATTAAGTAATATATAATGAATTTATTAATGAATATGTGATTTTGTGACTTTAATTATCGAAAAATACCTGAAAACGACTTTTGAATTACCGGAATCCACTATTTTTGATCTAAATTGGCGTAAATGTATAGTTAATTAAGTAATATATTAATGAATATATTAATGAATATGTGTTTTTGTGACTTTAATTATTAGTGAAAATTACCGGAATACACCAGATAATTTGCCGTAATATAAGACACGCCCTGTTACGTCAGCCAACATATCTTTTATTTGAGTGTAACACAACTGCTGTCTTCAATGGCAGGAAGCTTTTGGAACTGGCAGCCTGACAGAAGTAAATATTTTTACCATTACACTGGGAATTGATGTTATTAGTATTAAAATAAATGCATAAGCTATTGTTTTATTATTAATGTAAATACATCATCATGCGCTCCCTAATATCTTATGTCACTTATCTGTTGAACAAAATTCAAGTCTTGTTTATTGAGAACCTGTGTATTAAATCTTGCGTTTAGCACGTGACGTTGTTATTATTAAACAGGGATTTTTTTCATGATTTTGGGAACATGACCCGTACCCCTGGAATTGGGAATTTTAGCGCGATTTTTCATAAAATTGGGAATTGTAGCGCGATTTTTCATAAAATTCGGAAAAATATAAAGTAAAGCTTTCCTTTCATAATTATATCTTTAATACTGTTTTTTGTACACCAAGATAAACAGAAGCATTTATAAGCTTTTGAACCCCAATCATTGGATTGGGACACTAAAAAATTTTTTTTTTAAAATTGGGAATTTTTTCCTCTTAATTGGGAAAAAAAGGTATGTTTTGGCATTGGGAATATGACCGAATTTCGGCTATAAAAACAGCCAAAAAAAAACCCTGTTAAAGCACGTGTTATAAGTACGGCCGTATGCATCTGCTTTATATATTACATCATCATGTCACTTACTTTCCGCTATAAATGTTTTAAGATATGTCACTTATTGCTTCTTTTTTTTTAATGCAGAGGCGTAAATCAATGTAAAATGTAATTAAATAATATTAGTACGTAATAAATAGTTTTCCGCTATACATACTTTAAGATATATAACAGAACAAAATTCAAGTCTTGCTAATTGAGAACCTGTTTATTAAATCTTGTCACGTTTAGCACGTGAGGATGCTATTACATCACGTGTTATAAGTACGGCCGTATGCATCTGCTTTGTATATTACATCATGTCACTTATTTTACTGCTCACACTTAAAGGTTTCGGTGTCCTTTGTAAAGTAATTTAAAAAAATGAAATAATTTACTTCATTCTTGATTTCATAATCGACTTTTGCATCTAATATTGTTAGTTTGACACAAAATTAGAAAATATTGAATAACATTTCTATGCACCGCATAAAAATAATAAATCTATTTGTTGTTTCTAATTTATTAATTCCTATTATCATTAATTTATATATTAATTAAATTGCATTGATGGTCGTTCTATCCATACATCTACCATACAGCTACCATAATGAATATAAGAAATAGGGATGAATGAACTCTATCTATAACTTTTCGGTTCTGTATAACACTAACACAATCAGATTACTTATGGGTAAATTTATAATAATAAGTGATCTTACTCGATTTATTCAATTCCTATTATCATTAATTTATATATTTATTAGATTGCATTGATGGTCGTTCTTTCCATGCATCTACCATACATCATAGGAAATTGGTAAATTGATAATAATAAGTGACAAGAAGTTATTATCTTAATCAATTTATTCATTTACTTGTTTTTGATTCGGTTAGTAATTGATTAGTGAACTATATTTACTAATTAGTAAAATGTTTGCACATGATTTAATTAATATAGGACATTTAGATTAAAACCCACTACTGACATATCAATTACGTGATTCACTCAGTTTAAGAAAATTTGACGACGAATTCGACAGCCTTCTGCAGTTTAAACCAGACTACGTCTTTGTCAACGTCGGCTGTAATGACATAGATTCAAATTCTCCAGCACCAGATATTGTCAATAGGATTATTGACATAGTTCTTAGATTGAAGGCTGCTGGCGTGAAACGGGTGTTTGTCGGCTGTATTGCCGAGCGAGGAAATGTGAGAAATACAACTGTCGCACATTTCAATCAAGTGCGACGCAGTGTTAACAAGAGGCTGCGGGTTATGTTGCAGGAAGACTTCATCAATGTCATGAAGAAACTGAAGTTCCCTCGCCATTATGACGCAGACATGACTCATCCTGGAGCCAAAGAAGGTGGCATGAGAATATTGACATCTGTCATTCATAGATGTTTATTATCTACCAAGATATAAATGCTTTATGCATTATAAAGGCCCTTAAGGGCCAAACAATATTGTTCGAAAGAACATCTCAAAATTGTCAATAACCAAGGCCCTTTTAACAATATCAATAAAATTATACTGTATATATTATTATGACACATGTAAAAGAGGTAAAAAAACTAATGCAAACAACATCATCATCCGTAAATGAAATTTTATTAGCCATTTATTTGTGAGCACAATTCATAAAATACGGAAAAAAACTAATAAATATATAAAAAAACAACATATTTTATAAAGTATATATCATTATTAGTACATTATCTTTAGTCTTCTAATACTATAACTAATGTATTTTATCAATATTTTAAAATATATCAGTTATAAAAAGTGGATTCCGGTAAGTCAAGTGGATTCCGGTAAATAGGTGGATTCCGGTAATTCTATGCACCGGTTTTTGATTGGTCATTTTCAATGCAAAATACTGCTGCATGAAAAATTTGAAAAATATATTTTTTTAGAAATGTTATCCAAGAATGGTTTTAAATTGTTGGATATCAGTAAATTAAGACACCCTGAACGTTTTATAGCAAAATATGAAGGATTACTGAAGTTATTTGAGATTTCGTAATATTCTGCTGTCCCACCAACACGGAATTTACATAGGAAAAGACCCATCAAAAAATCATTTTGGCTGTAAAATATTTATTTCTCAACCAATTTTCAAAAGTAAAGTAGTTTTATTTACCACTAAAAATGCCAGTTCTAATGATATATAACTGATGTACGTATTATTTAAATTGCTCAAGTTACTTCAGAAAAACCTTTGGCTGAAACAAGCGCCCCAAACAATAGATATAGAAAAGGGCCATTTTCACAGAAAAGGGTTGGGCGGCACAGAAAATGGCCCCGATTAAATGCACAATTTTAACTTGTGTTGACAAAACTGCACTGCGTAGTACTGGCGACGGTGATTGTCTATTCAACTCGTTCTCCACATATCTAGTTGGCAATGAGTTAAGGAGCACTGAACTTAGATGCAGGTGCTGTATTGAAATGGCCATGATAAGAGCGCCTCCACGTGGTGTGGCCTGGATGCAGATGGATAAATAAATAAATTTATCAAAAGTAAATTCATTTTGATGAATAATTTAAAAACGTTTTAAATCACTTTTTAATCAACACAAGTTAAAATTGTGCATTTAATCGGCCCTTTTCTGTGCCGCCCAACCCTTTTCTGCGAAAATGGCCCTTTTCTATATCTAGAAATACCCCATAAAATACACGTCTACGAACCGCGAGACAATTTTTGATATGCCCCGTCCGACGTGCATGTAAACGCGTTTCACTTTCTTATGTGTGGTCCATACGCTAGACATAAACAGTACATTTAAACTTTTACACTGAATTTTATGTGTACAACTTACCTAAAGCGAAGAATAATCATTTGTTATCCATTTCACACTGAAATTTTCATCCAAAAAACATTATGATCTAGTTGATCAGCTCTATTTATGGGTAGGGATATCTTGGGGTATCTTGGGGTAGGGCAATTTCAGTGAATTATTGTTCTGGGGAAGTAAGAGTAGTCACGACTACACTGTCCATAGTTCTTCATAAAAAGGCTTCTCATTGGTATATTTCTGAAATTCACCTTTCCTGTCCTTTTTTTTGTTTTGATTTTTAACGTTTTTTAATTTTTATCAAAATGCGTATGTCAAAATGACACAGCAGTAATAAATAAGAAGAAATAAATATCACAATGACAGTGTTTTTTTTCTATATTTTGGGAACATAGCCCATACCGTCAGATTTGGGAATTACAACGCGAATTTTCATAAAATTGGGAAGCAAAACATTTCATAATTGTATCTTTCATACTGTTTATACAATCATGTTATAGTAAATTGATAAATTGTTTAAGAATTTATCTGAATTTCTGCTCGTCCTGCATCAATGAGCACTCATCATGGCAAGCAGAATTGAAGAGCAAATTATAAGGCCTATTTATGTGTTTTTTCTGGTGAAAACTAGCAATTTTTTCCAATTTACCAGAAAAATATAAAAAAACTGGTGTTTTGGATAAAAAAAATGCTATATTTCTATATAAAAAAAATAAATAATATAAAAAAAAATCCCTACCTACCCTACCTACTTTTTTCTGGCATGTAACCCTAACCACACATACAAGTTTGTGTGTGCTAGTCTCTTGTATCGCTAGTCACAGGTGCTGATCCAGAATAAGATTTTAGTAGGGCCTGAAATCTTAAACGGGTTGTTAGATGGGATTGGTGTCCAGGGAAATGATGCTCCCAAACGGTTTTGGTTTCCTACATGGTACGTGGTGCTGCCCCTTATATTCCGACAAACCTAGTTTAGAACTATGCCTCCTGGATATTGGGGCTGCGGTTCCCCATGGATACCTATCACAGTCACTATTGAGTTATGGTCAACATGCTGGTGGAGGTTCAAGTTGCTGATGGGTTGGGTTTCTGTATAATGGGTTGGGTTTCTGTATAATGGGTTGGGTTTCTGTATAGAATGTGAAATGTTGTATTCTACAGTTATGTACATGTATGATTGACACACTATTGTTTCTGTAATGCATATTTTTAATAACTGTTTCAACTTGCCAGTCAGCATGCATTTTGTTTTTCAGATAGCATGGCATGAATTGTTGGGTCATAAATAGGGTAGAATGGAGCCCACTCCACCAAGAAAGCCCAAAGAAAACCGACCCTTCTATGCACCACCTGAAGACAAACCAATAGCTGTTCAAATCATCAATGAAGCTAGATCATCCCTAAAGGACTTAAAGACAAAACGTCCGTTCACACCGCGAGAGGACAGAAGAACATTGTTTGGCCCTAGACCTCTTAATAGCTCAGATAATAGACCTCCAAGTGCCTTCAGGTAGGTAGTGTGGATTTAACTACTCTTGTAGTGAAACATGTACAAACTGTACCAAATTATCCAAATTATGGTACAAAGTATGTTAAAATATATTACAGGATCTTATGCTTGAAAAACTACTGCTATGTGTGGGTGCAATTGAAGGAAATTTGAATTTAACATTTTTATTTTAAAATGTCACTTCTACCATATAATTCGATGGCTTGGTGTAAAAATATTGTATCTTGTTCTTTTATTTATATGTACATGTACATGCTGTTACAATAGTTTCCATCAAGAACATGCTGTATCAAGGTACTATAGATGATATAACAGTGAATTAAGTGAACCATGGTAAAATTAAGTGAAATTATGTTATAATTGTTTTCATTTGGGAAAATTGTTCAGTCATTCTGAATCATTAAGATTTTCTGTTGATATGGTAAAACCAGGATACCAGGATCCTTAAAACCTATGCTTTGATTTAAATTTGGTTGCTCGATGGTAATTTTAATCATTTCTGAAATTGGCTGTTTAGGAGACATATCGACTGCTTATTATGTGACCGGTATAGAAAAAATAATAATACCAACATTGTATGTTTATAAAGGTCTTTTACATGTAAAATGTGATTTTAATGATTGATTTACTGCGAGGATTATTAGTTGTAGAATGATTATACCTAATATGAGGGTTTGTAACTTACCTAACATAGAAGAGGCTGTTTATTTGATTTATAGTAACACTACAATTGGAGAGAATAATGAAAATTGAAATGTGGACCTTCTGAAACTTTAATACAATATCCATAAATTTAGTTTAGAGATAAATCAGTGTTTTTTTGGGGCTGCACATGGTGAAGGTTAATTTGAATATTTTATTTAGAATTTATACATAGTTTAACATCAGCCATTTTCTTTCATACAAACAGTCTAGATTCTCGCCACTTTGACCCCGAGTCCCGTCCTGTATCTGGTACACGCCTGAGTCCTCTAGATCACGTAAGTATACTCGTTATAAGTCTGAGTTCTCTCTTCAGTTTGTCTTGGCACGTCTGTACCCATAATGCCTATATATTTGGCTCTCCAGTCTTATATACTATTTTCTTTACTTTTCTTAAATCAGTTTACCGACTAAAATGTCCCTCAAACTAACTACCTGCAGGCTTCTTTACTTTAAGGATTATGTACACATTATCTGTATTGATGTAAAGGTGACTTACTGATGAGTTTACATAATATTCAAAGTGTGTGTAAGTAATCAATACAATAGAAAAGAAAATAGTCAGTATTTATTTATATTTGAGGTAATGTTTGAAAAAGGGATATTGGTAAATATGTATGCTTAAAATACATCTGAGCTTTAATACTTTAAGTATACAAGCTTCTATCAAAACTATATATTGTAATATAAAATATGTTGGAAAGTACGCTATTAACACATAATGATACATCCGTTTTATTAGTGTTTGGTTAAATGTTCAGCAATGAGATGTAAGATTTTGTCAGAAATGTAACAGTGGCAGTATAGCTTGATTGAATATATTCCATGAGACATGGATATCTACCTGTCTGTGTTAGATGATGAGACATGGATATCTACCTGTCTGTGTTAGATGATGAGACATGGATATCTACGTGTCTGTGTTAGATGATGAGACATGGATATCTACCTGTCTGTGTTAGATGATGAGACATGGATATCTACGTGTCTGTGTTAGATGATGAGACATGGATATCTACCTGTCTGTGTTAGATGATGAGACATGGATATCTACGTGTCTGTGTTAGATGATGAGACATGGATATCTACGTGTCTGTGTTAGATGATGAGACATGGATATCTACGTGTCTGTGTTAGATGATGAGACATGGATATCTACCTGTCTGTGTTAGATGATGAGACATGGATATCTACCTGTCTGTGTTAGATGATGAGACATGGATATCTACGTGTCTGTGTTAGATGATGAGACATGGATATCTACGTGTCTGTGTTAGATGATGAGAATGTCATGTGGCAGAATGAAGCTATGAATGCGTGATTTCACTTTCAGAAACCGGCTGTAACCACAGTACCAGAAGAAGTAAGCATCTATGTAGTATGGCATTGGTTCAGTGTAAATAGTATCAGCTCTGTGCTCTCACGGTCTGCTTTTGGCTTCCTTAAACTTCCCCCTTCTTTCATTGTATGAGTAGATATGAGTAGTCGCATGACATTTCCAAAGATGTATTGCTTACCATGTTTTTTTAAAGTCTATGGTAGGCTTATTGTTTTTCACTCTCCAACATCCACTCGTTTTTTAAAAATAACATATGCTTACCACATTGGGAAGGATTTCTTTATAATCAATCACAGCAGTTACATAAGTTCTATTTATTTTTAAGAAAAAAAGACACTTGTTAATTAATAGTTGAATTTTGGCACATGCTATTGTTTTGAGGAATATCTGAGACTTGAAACCAGTTGTACATGTATTCCTAGCACAATAATGGCAACAATATTTCCCTGATTTTAACAGATCAGAAGTAATGAATTCAAAAGACCACATGGAAATGACATTGTGATGGATCACATCTAGATTTTCTAAACTGCTCGAAACGTCGCAAGCATTTTCATCATAACCATTTTTATGCCACACACCAGGATAGATAAGGAATCGTATAGTGTCAAATTAATGCTACCTTTGTCCGGCTGTCCTTCACATCTTGACTAAGGTTTTTCATTAGCTCCATTTCTATTACCATCAATAGCCTAACACGCCTTAAACTTGAAACACAAATACATCTAGATGAGTCATATACACTTATACCAAAAGAAGGTCACAATGGCTATGATCGCCATTGATTCTGGATAAGTTTTATATTAGGTCCGTACATTTAGTTCAGGTTTTACTAGCTCAGTCTTTAATTCATCAATAGCCCAAGATTCTTCTAAATTTGTTTGCAGATACATCTAGTTGAGTACTGGCATACCAAAAGAAGGTGACCTTAACTGACCTTGATCTACTTTTTGCATTTCATTGATTCTGGTTGATGTGTTTTTTCTATGAGTAGCCTGATACAAAGATAACATCTAGATGAACTGTACATTCATACCACAACTGGGCATAAGAACATTGACCTAATGTTTATACCATATTCATTTTATTTTATTTTAGGGTTACGTTGGCTCCAAATGATTAACAAACTCTATAACCTTTAGATATCGACCAAATCTATGACTAAAAACACAGATAAGATTAGAACTAACTATCGAAACCTTTTCTTTCCGTTTAATGATCAGAGTTACTGTTTGAAAGTGCACATGGCTTGTGTAATATGTTAGTGCGAATGAACATCAGTAGATGTCAAACTTAGTATGAAGCTTGATGATCATAGGGTACATATTCAGTTCAATAAAAGCGTCTCCGTGGCCGAATGGTTAACGACGTTGCGTTGTAAACCTTAGCCTCTCACCACTGCGGATTCGAATACCACTGGGAGCTCGACTTGTAAGTGAGTTGATTCTTACGGATGGCGGGAGGTGTACAGTACTGGTTCTACCCAGGAAAAGTGGGTGGTCTACCTCCCCACAAAAAATTGACCGTCGTAATACTATAAAACCTTAAATGTGTTGAAAAATGACTTAAAACACCATACAAACATAAAAAATCAGTTCAATAACAGGCCACTTCCATTCATTCTAGAAGCAAGTTAGTATGTGCCCTTCTTTTCTTAGAAAACTCTCGTTTTGGATTTTAAATGTAGGCGCAAGCTATTGATCATTCCAGTTTTACTGCATGAATTTCAACCAAATTTGGTGTGAAGCGTTATTAATAGCACATGAATTTTTCTAAATAAAAACATAATAATTATGTTATGGATGAAACAAAAAGCAGTTTATTTTCATGAAACTTTCTTACTGGCATAAAGGTTGCAATTATCCAACCTCGTGTTCTGGGTTACTAACACCCAGCATTGTAGGTGTCTTATAACCACTATAATCACGCTGTCCAGCCCCACTGGCACAACTGGGTTTCTTCTGTGTGTCCCTTTTCTTGGCCTCACTATTGGATGAGGGCATAAACCGGGCTTCTCATGTCGAGCAATTTCAATAAACATATAGGAATCTATTTGATAGAAACACTAGGACTGGTTCCCGGATTCCTATGTATCCTTCCCCTGTCCAGTGAGTGGCTCTAAATAACCTAAGATACTTTGTTGATTAGCCATTCTAACACGACCTGCGCAGTCTTTCATATACACACAGAAGAGAGCCAGCTATGTGGTTATTTTACGATAAAATACGGCTGTTCCATTAATTCCCCGCATATTTTTCATCCGTTGGAAGCGCCACGTTACATGACGTCACTTTTTAAACCGTTAACGTCACAGAACGAACTTGGGTAAATATACGTCACAATTGACAAAGACAAACTCAACACTAATTTTAATGAAATTTTAATTACAAACAAACTTGCTATGCTCCCAAACCTTGCACATACTCTGATATAAACCCATCATATGCATCAATACACATAACATTAATAAACATCTTGAACAATCTGAGAATGTTGACGTCATACAGCTTGCAATGACTTAATTGTTTGTCACGTGACTACTAGCGTATTTAAACATACTGTACCTCGCAGAACTTTACATACAGGGGCGCCCAATGGAACAGACTGTAAACATAGCAGCCTGATTACCTTGACCTCTGAGATAATATAGCGTAAACAATTAGGTCGTTCGGATGCAAGTAATTAAATCACTCGTGCTAACGCACTATTATGATTTAATTACTACGCATCCAAACTCCTAACTGTATTTTATTTACCCGATAAAATACAGGTACGTATTTATTATTTCTTAATTCAACAACAATCTTCAACATCTTGTTAATATTCTTGCTATTGTGTTTCTTACCAACTTCACGTGTATTTTAATATTTAAATTTCACGTTTGTGTTACTCTTCATACTTAACCATTTTATTTATCTTCAAATGTCGTTGATTTGTTAAACAGTTGTATTAGGCAATTTTGTTATTCTTTAAAATTCTGTCTTCGACATCTACTTTAAATTTTAGCCTAAGGAGCCTTAACTTAATTACCATCAAAAATCAAATTAGGTCAAATTTATATCTGATACAGTTTATGTTTATTACAATATTACAAACATGTAATAGTTATTATTTGAAACTTTTTTTAATGGTTCTAATTTAAATAAACAATGGTTTTCTGCCATTCTAGAGACTGCTAATTATTCCAAGTGCTTTCTGTTTTCCCTTAATGTTTCTGCATAGTTGTTTCCCAGTAGTATGTGTATACAACTGTACATGTGTATCGTGACTAATAAAGTATTGTGTGAAACCTTAAATTAATCCAGTTGCAGTAACAGCTAATATATAATTAGTTACAGCTTTGAAAGAAAACAGTTGGATTCTTGCAACAAAGTCTGCTGCAGTGAGCTTGAAATTTAGCTACCATTTTGAGAAAAAGAAAACACAGATAAAATTGTGCGATTAAAAGTTTTATGTAATATAAAAGTAAAAATAGAAAATGTAGCATCAAGAACCACCGTCAACCAAAAACATGCTTAGAAACAGCAATTACAAGGATGAGGTAAAGGCAGCTATATGACATCACAAACATTAATGGTTGATAAGCCGTGTCAACTTGCCGTCTGAGGATATATGTTCTGACAATTGGATTAGTAACTGATTTTGTCTGAAGCATAAGGTGATCTCTCACAAATAATGATAAAACTGACATTTATATGTGTTTACAACAGGTATAAACCCCAAATATGAATTGAATTGAATGTTGTTTAACGGCTAATAATCACAGTATATGTTATTTAGAGCCGCCCCAGAGAGAGGGGAAGGATACATAGGAATCCAGGAACCGTGCCCTACTCTTATTATCATGGTTAACTTCTTTAATATGCTCGGAGGATAGACCAATACACGGGACCGTCCGGTTTACT
Source organism: Cyrtodaria siliqua (assembly GCA_037043455.1). Classification (NCBI taxonomy): domain Eukaryota; kingdom Metazoa; phylum Mollusca; class Bivalvia; order Adapedonta; family Hiatellidae; genus Cyrtodaria; species Cyrtodaria siliqua. The sequence continues at coordinate 153,930 of JAWPHD010002829.1, read as the reverse complement.
TCCCCATCCGACGGATGAGGCTAAGGGAAAGTGTCTCCCAAATATGAACAGCATGTAAATGGATGCACTGCAATCTTATAAAATCACAGTGATGTGCTAGTTTGATAGTCATTTAATTTTTGAGTAATAATAATGGAATAAACATTTTGAATTAGAATATTTTTAAATTTTTACATTCGGTTTCTACGTAAAAATGAATAAGTAGAGGTACTAACATTCGATGCATGATAAATACCCAAGGGGATGCAAAGGGGATGTTAACTAGATTTTTACTTGTAGTTTTGATTTTAATTATAAGCACACCCTTGGCTGGGATAGTAAAGAAGCTGTATTTAGAGCGTCTCGCCTCTCATCGCCTCTCACCGCTAGGGGTTCGAACCCCACTGGAAGTTCGACATGTCAAGTGAGAAAGTGTTGATTCTTATAAATGGTGGGAGGTATACAGTACTGGTTCAGCCCAGGAAAAATGGGGGTGGTCTGCCTCTACCACAAAAATTGACCGTCATATATGGCCTAACATGTGTTAAAAATGACGTAAAACATCATTTAAACATTAATTAGAGGACGTAATACTAGTACTACTGACATACCTTGTTCATTAACTCCATTTCTCACACAGCCATACAGAATTCAAGCTTCATGCACACACATGAAATATGATTCAACCAGTTTGATCACATTTTCCAGTTTTCAAGTTTGAATGCAACATAAGAGTATGAACTTCATAGTCATAAGTCAAAGGCATTTAGGTATTCACATGTCTATTGAATATTGCCTAAGAATGATTTTTTTTTGATAAATTCTAAATTTACACTCTGTTTTATTTCATAAGATATAAATTGAGTGTAACATGAAATTAAACTGAAACGCTATAGATGAATGTGTATATTGTTAAAGTTATAAAATCTTTCATTGATTTTCCTCTATTTTGAAGGTTGCCCGACTTCCATCGGAGGCAGAAGTTGAGAGTTTGTTATTACCTCCCAGGCCACCCAATGATTCCAACAAACCAGCACGGAGAACTAGTAGCAGATCCCGGCATCAACAGGCCAACAGTGTAGATGCATCTGGACCCACTGATACAGCGAGCCATAAGTCATGCAACCGGAGTAACTCACTCACTGATGGTATGTGACCAGTATTAAATAGTTTGTAATATACGTCTGCTATGCATGCAAAGGTTTTAAAGGGACATATGGCAATCTTAAGGTCTGTTTTACTCATTTTCATGCATCAAAACAAATCACATGCCTAATAAAGTGTTTTCTTTGTTCTTCATTGGTTCTGTTTTTAGCTCTACTGATCAGAGATCAGCAGAGCTTATGCCGTGGTGCGTCGTCCGTCCGTCTGTCCGTCTGTCTGTCCGTAAACTTTTATTTGTAGCGACTTCACAGCTGAAACTACTGGATGGATATTCATGAAACTTTACAGAAATGTTGCCCATAAAGTCTAGTTGATCCTAGCAAAAATTCATGTTGATGTGAAATCCAAGATGGCCGCCAAAACTAAAAATAGAGTTTTAAAATACAAGTTTGTAGCGACTTCTTCTTGAAAACTATAAGTGATATTGATATGGGACTTTTTCTAAAATGATCAGCATGACATGATGTTGATCCTAGTCAAAATCGTTTTGATTCAACGTTAAACATGGCTGCCAGCTCCAGCGGCCATCTTTGTTAACATAGAGTTATATAGTAAAAACTTGTAGCGACTACTTCTCTGAAACTACTTGGCGGATTGTCATGAAACTTTACAGGAATGTTGCTCTTGATGTCTAATTGATCCTAGAAAAATTTCAGGTCGGCCGGAAATTCAAGTGGCCATCACAGCTAAAAATAGATTTTTAAAAAATAAGTTTGTAGCGACTACTTCTTGAAAACTATAAGTGATATTGATATGGGACTTTTTCTAAAATGATCAGCATTACATGATGTTGATCCTAGTCAAAATCGTTTTGATTCAACGTTAAACATGGCTGCCAGCGGACATCTTTGTTTTACATAGAGTTATATAGTAAAAACTTGTAGCGACTACTCCTCTGAAACTACTTGGCGGATTGTCATGAAACTTTACAGGAATGTTGCTACTTCTCTGAAACTAGTTGGCGGATTGTCATGAAACTTTACAGGAATGTTGCTCTTGATGTCTAATTGATCCTAGAAAAATTCAGGTTGGCCGGAAATTCAAGATGGCCGTCACAGCTAAAAATAGATTTTTAAAAATAAGTTTGTAGCGACTACTTCTTGAAAACTATAAGTGATATTGATATGGGACTTTTTCTAAAATGATCAGCATTACATGATGTTGATCCTAGTCAAAAATCGTTTTGATTCAACGTTAAACATGGCTGCCAGCGGCCCATCTTTGTTTACATAGAGTTATATAGTGAAAACTTGTAGCGACTACTCCTCTGAAACTACTTGGCGGATTGTCATGAAACTTTACAGGAATGTTGCTCTTGATGTCTAATTGATCCTATCAAAATTTCAGGTCGGCCGGAAATTCAAGATGGCCGTCACAGCTAAAAATAGATTTTTAAAAAATAAGTTTTGTAGCGACTACTTCTTGAAAACTATAAGTGATATTGATATGGGACTTTTCTAAAATGATCAGCATGACATGATGTAGATCCTTGTGGAAAATTATTTTGATTCGACGTTAAACATGGCTGCCAGTGGCCATCTTTGGTTACATAGAGTTATATAGTAAAAACTTGTAGCGTCTACTCCTCTGAAACTTCACAGGAATGTTGCTCTTGATGTCTAGTTGATCCTAGAAAAATTTCAGGTCGGCCAGAAATTCAAGATGGCCGCCACAGCTAAAAATAGATTTAAAATAAATAAATTGTAGCGACTACTTCTTTCAGAAACAATAAGAGATATTGATATGGGACTTTTTCTAAAATGATCAGTATGACATGATGTTGGTCCTTGTCGAAAATCGTTTTGATTTGACCTTAAACATGGCTGCTTTGTTTACATAGAGTTATATAATGAAAACTTGTAGCGACTACTTCTTTGAAACTACCTGACGGATTTTCATGAAACTTCACAGGAATGTTGCTCTTAATGTCTTATTGATCTTAGCAAAATTTCAGGTCAGCCGGAAATTCAAGATGGCCACCACGGTTAAAAATAGATTTTCAAAAAACAAGTCTGTAGCGACTACTTCCTGAAATCAAAATCAATCAGTAGAGCTTCAAGGTCATTGACCTCTTGTTATAAAATGGACTAGGTATGATAAGGGGGATAATTTGTCCCTCAATTTCAACGTAGAAGTTTTGAATGCACACATTTTGATACCAGTTTTAGATACAAGTGGATTGAATCATTATTTACTTATTCAGTTTTCATTCAGTTTTTAGATCACCTGAGCCGAAGGCTCAAGGTGATCTATTGGGATCACTCTTCGTTCGTCCGTCCGTCTTCGTCGTCGTTAACTTTTGCTTCAAACAACCTCCTCAGAAACCGCTTGGCCAATTTTTGACCAAACTTCACTTCAATTGCTTTTTAGCTCTTCTGATCAGAGATCAGCAGAGCTTATGCCGTGGTGCGGCGTCCGTCTGTCCGTCCGTCTGTCCCTCCGTCCGTAAACTTTTTTTTTGTAGTGACTACTCGTCTGAAACTACTGAATGGATTTTCATGAAACTTTACAGAAATGTTGCCCATGAAGTCTAGTTGATCCTAGCAAAAATTCATGTTGATGTGAAATCCAAGATGGCCACCAAATCTAAAATAGATTTTTAAAAAAACAAGTTTGTAGCGACTACTTCTTGAAAACTCTAAGTGATATTGATATGGGACTTTTTCTAAAATGATCAGCATGACATGATGTTGGTCCTTGTCGAAAATCGTTTTGATTCGACGTTAAACATGGCTGCCAGCGGCCATCTTTATTTACATAGAGTTATTTAGTAAAAACTTGTAGCGACTACTCCTCTGAAACAACTCGACAGATTTCCATGAAACTTCACAGGAATGTTGGTCTTGATGTCTAAATGATCCTAGCAAAATTTTAGGTCGGCCGGAAATTCAAGATGGCCGCCACGGCTAAAAATAATTTTTCAAAATACAAGTTTGTAGCGACTACTTCTTGAAAACTATAAGTGATATTGATATGCGTCTTTTCCTAAAATGATCAGTATTACATGACGTTGATCCTTGTCAAAAAGTATTTTGATTTGACATTAAACATAGCCACCAGCGGCCATCTTTGTTTACATAGAGTTATATAATGAAAACTTGTAGCGACTACTCCTCTGAAACTACTTGACGGATTTTCATGAAACTTCACACGAATGTTGCTCTTGATGTCTAATTGATCTTAGCAAAACTTCAGGTCGTCTAGAAATTCAAGATGGCCACCAAGGGAATGTTGCTCTTGATGTCTAATTAACCCTAGCAAAATTTCAGGTCGGCCGGAAATACAAGATGGCCGCCATGGCTGAAAATAGATTTTCAAAATTCAAGTTTTGTAGCGACTACTTCTTGAAAACTATAAGTGATATTGATATGGACTTTTTCTAAAATGATCAGTATGACATGATGTTGATCCTTGTCAAAAATTATTTTGATTTGACATTAAACATGGCACATGGCTGCCAGCGGCCATCTTGTTTACATAGAGTTATATAATGAAAACTTGTAGCGACTACTCCTATGAAACTACTTGATGGATTTTCATGAAACTTCACAGGAATGTTGACCTAGCTATGAAAAATCTATCAGTAGAGCTTCAAGGTCATTGACCTCTGTTAGATTTGTTGAAGTTATGTAGGCGCAACATCCAAAATGGCCGCCCTTACCATATATTGTCGAAACCTTAAAAAACTTCTTCTCAAGAACCGCTGACAGATTTCGACAGTTTTTCTTTAAAATGATCGCCAATGCCTAGACTATCAATTTTATTCAATGAAGTCCTCGGGTCAAAAATTACCATGCCCTGGGATCCAAAGTTTGTATATTGAGATTTTCATGTTGTTCTTATACAGGAAAAAGCTTTTAAATCTTCTCTGGAACCACAAGGCACAGAGCTTTCGTGTATTACATGTACCATCAGGTTATTGTCCTGTACTAATTTTGTTCAAGTTGGACCTTGGGGTCTAATTTGGCCCCGCCCCGGGTAAAAAATCTTCTTCTCTGAAACTGCAAGAGCCAGATGGTTAGTATTTTACATTTGCTATAAGCTTATGATCCTCTACCAAGTTTGTTCAACCGATGTCAAATTTGGCTCCGCATCGGCGGTCACAGTTTTACATAGACTTGTATCAGAAAAAAATCAAAAAATCTTCTCTGAAAGTACAAGAGCTAGAGGTTTAATATTTGGCATTTACTATAAGATTATGGTCCTTTACCAAGTTTGTTCAAAATGGTGACCCTGTGGTCACGTTTTACATATACTTGTATAGGGAAAAACTTAAAAAACTTCTTCTCTGAAACCACAAGGCACACAGCTTATATTACATAATGGCAACATCCTTTACCGCTTTAATGATAACAAACACCATTTTTTCCCCATTTAATTTGCCAATTTCGTGTTGTTCTGAAAAGAAATTTTGTACCTCAACACCGGTTATTAAGTTTCTGGGTTTCAGTGGACCAGTTCAAAACGCGTTCTCGAAACTGCTGTAAAACGTGGAAAGCTGTTTGGAAAACCAGCATCAAAGCAATTTTTTTTTGAAGAAATAAAAATTGCCGTGGCAGCATAAAAAAACAAAGGGCTGGTGTGGATGATAATGTAGCAATTAATTTATTATAGCCTTAACATGTTTGTTTGTTTTTTTGAGGATGTCATATTAGCAGAAAAGAAATGCACAGCCATGACAGGCTGCCTGAAGGAATTGTGTAAAAATTTCTTTAATTTCCTGCTTTAGTATCGAAGGACTCTGATCCTCAGACCCCAGAGACAGCCCGCCGTACACACAGTGGGCCAAAGGAACGCACCCCACTTCCTGTAGAGGAGAGGGGAGTTGGGGATGGAAGGAAGCCCCACCCCACAGGGCCCCAGTTCTGCTGCTGTGAATGCTCCAGTTACAAGGTTTGTTGTGTTATTTAATTTAGTTAAAACCTTGTAATACATTGAACCAATGGATCACCAATGTAAGCTCAACCCCAGGTGCTACTTTAAGCCAAGTCATAGGGATTGAAAGCTTAGACTCAGGCATCAAAAGCTCATATCCAGCATCAAAAGTCCCAAGAATCTAAAGCTCGGACTCTGGCATTAAAAGCTAAGTCTCAGACGTCTAAAGCTCAAATGTATGAGTCACAAGCTAAGTCCCAGATATCTAAAGCTCAAATGTATGCGTCACAAGCTAAGTCCCAGATATCTAAAGCTCAATGTCATGCGTCACAAGCTAAGTCTCAGACATCTAAAGCTCAAATGCATGCATCAAAAGCTAAGTTCCAAACATCTCAAGGCTTAGCTCAGACACATTCATCAAAAGCGAAGTCCCAAACATCTAAAGCTCAGACACATGCATCAAAAGCTAAGTCTCAGCTCAACTCAAATTCAAGCATTTAAAGCTCCAATGTATGCATCAAAAGCTTAGAGGCATCTGAAGTACAGTGTCATGCAGTCTTCACTAATTTTCAGGTAGTAAAGGCATTTTAAGCTGAGTTTCTATCTCATTCCAAGGGATCATAATTTTAGTTCTTAACCTTAACAACTTAGTTCCAGGCATTGCAAGCTCAATTATATATTTTTATATTTCCCATAACGTCATGACCCCCATTATCGTGGTATTCACATTATCGTGGTACGTTATTACACGCGATAATTATGATATATGACGATAAGTGACGTCACAGCTCGTCAGCTATTTTTACCAGAAGGGAATCCCCAACACTTTTGGAATATAAATTGGAATATAAAAGGTAAATCAACTGCATCAATTTTCCTAAAGCATTATAAAAAGTACATATATATCCCCATAACAAAGTTACTTCGTGTTTACATTCATCCATCTGTTGTCCCAGAATGCAGACGCTGCTTCTACTGTGTCGCACCAGTTCGGACTATTCCATTTTCCTGAAGGGGCATTCATAAAAAGACATTGCACAGCACATACTGTACTTCCTATAATAAAGAGCATTTACTCTGCCAAGCCAAATTATCGACGTGTGGGTTTTAAATTGAAGAAAGAGCGATCATGGACTGGCTTTTGAAGCTTGTCTTTTTTATTTAAAATAAATATAAAACATAAAAAAATACTATATTTATATTCCTAATTCCTTTTTACTTACCATTTGCAAAGAAATGAAAAATCTTAAGTATATGTACATTTTTAGAGTTTATACGGTACAGTAGTGATCTGATGCAATACGCAAAAAGTCGGTAAGTAAACACGTGTCCGCTACAATTTAAGATTTAGCTGATATTATATGTGTAAATCAGGTTACATCAATGAAACCTTGTCTGAATAAAGTTTTAATTAACTTCACAACATGGTTTACCCTTTAAGTATCTCATTTGGATCATTTTTAGCTCGACTGGCCGAAGGCCAGAGAGCTTATGGGATGGTGTGTTGTTCGTCGTCCGTCCGTCGTCCGTTAACTTTTGCCTTGTGAACACTCTAGGGCCTTCATTATTAATCAAATGTTTTCGAAACTTTGCCAATGTCTTTATATCAATGAAAGCTCGGACAAGTTCGAAAACCAGCCAGATCGGAATAATTTCACCGGAGTTATGGCCCTTGTTTTGCTGAAAAATGCCATATTAAGCCTTGTGAACACTCTAGCACCTTCATTTATTATTTGATCTTTACTAAACTTGCACAGATTGATAATATCAATGAAAGCTTGGATAAGTTCGAAAACCAGCCAAATCGGATCAGTAACACTGGAGTTATGGCCATTGTTTTTTCTGAAAATTGCTATTTTCTGCCTTGTGAACGTTCTAGCACCTTCATTTATTATTTGATTGTTACCAAACTTGCATAGATTGTTAATACCAATGATAGCTTGGACAAGTTCGAAAATCAGCTGAATTGGGTCAGTAACACCAGAGTTCTGGCCCTTGTTTTTTCTGAAAAATGCCGTTTTCTGCCTTGTGAACACTCTAGCATCTTCATTTATTGTTTGATCTTTACCAAACTTTCACAGATTGTTAATATCAATGAAAGCTCGAACAAGTTCGAAAACCAGCTAAATCGGATCAGTAACACCGGAGTTATGGCCCTTGTTTTTATCTGAAAAAATGCTATTTTCTGCCTTGTGAACACTCAAGGGCCTTCAATATTAATCGGATCTTTACTTAACTTTGCCAGTGTCTTTATATCAATGAAAGCTCACACAAGTTCGAAAATCGGCAAGATTGAAATAATTTCACAGGAGTTATGGCCCTTGTTTTGCTGAAAAATGCCATATTAAGCCTTGTGAACACTCTAGCACCTTCATTTATTATTTGATCTTTACCAAACTTGCAAAGATTGTTAATATCAATGACAGCTCGGACAAGTTCGAAGACCAGCTAAATCGGATCAGTAACACCGGAGTTATGGCCCTTGTTTTTTCTGAAAAATGCTATTTTCTGCCTTGTGAACACCCTAGGGCCTTCAATATTAATCGGATCTTTACTTAACTTTGCCAGTGTCTTTATATCAATGAAAGCTCACACAAGTTCGAAAAGGTAAGATTGAAATAATTTCACAGGAGTTATGGCCCTTGTTTTGCTGAAAAATGCCATATTAAGCCTTGTGAACACTCTAGCACCTTCATTTATTATTTGATCTTTACCAAACTTTCAAAGATTGTTAATATCAATGAAAGCTCGGACAAGTTCGAAAACCAGCTAGATCGAACCATTAACAGCGGAGTTATTGCCCTTGATTTAGTTAAAAATGCTATATTTTGCCTAGTTAAGACGATATGGGCTTCATTGTTCATCCGATCTTTACCAATCTATATCAGATTGTTAATATCAATGAAAGTTTGGACAAGTTCGAAAACCATTCATATCGGACCAGTAACAGCGGAGTTATGGCCCTTGATTTAGTTCTAAATGCTATATTTTGTTTTGTTGACTATTTTTTATCCGATCTTTACCAAACTATCAGATTGTTAATGTCAATAAAAGCTCGGTCAAGTTCGAAAACGAGACAGATCGGACCAGTAACAGCGGAGTTATGGCCCTTGATTTTGTTAAAAATGCTATAATTTGCCTCGTCTTACGATAGGGCCTTCATTTTGCATCTGATCTTTGCCAAACTTTACCAGATTTTATGACTTTCTTCTTTTTATATTATTATTTGAATTTTGTTTTTTGAATTTTGTTTACATTTTTTTTTTTACATTTTTAAAAAATTTTTTTTTTTTTTTTTTGATTTTTTTTACTTTTTTTTTTTAGCTCTATGTTGGACCAGTCGGACCAGTAACAGGGGAGTTATGGCTCTTGATTTAGTTAAAAATGCTATATTTTGCCTCATTAATACGGTAGGGCCTTCATTTTTCATCTGATCTTTACCAAACTTTACCAGATTCTTTAGTTATGGCCCTTGATTTAGTTGAAAAGCTGTATTTTGCCCAAAACTTTCCAAAAAACGTAAATGGCAGTTTCTCGCTTCATTGATGTTATAAGAGCCATGTTAGCAAGTAGAGCGTCCACAGGCCCTCTTGGGACTCTTGTTTAAGAGTAATTTGGGGCCGATGTTCACATTTCCCTCCTCTAAAAGTATGTCTTTGTTCCACTTTTTCGACAAAAAAAAATCAAAAAAAAAAAGAGTTTTTTTTATGGGATGTCGAGTTGTCCGTCGTCCGTCCGTCCGTCTGTTAACTTTTGCCTTGTGAACACTCTAGGGCCTTCATTATTAATCGAATCTTTACGTTACTTTGCCAGTGTCTTTATATCAATGAAAGCTCGGACAAGTTCGAAAACCAGCTGGATCGGAATAATTTCACCGGAGTTATGGCCCTTGTTTTGCTGAAAAATGCCATATTAAGCCTTGTGAACACTCTAGCACCTTCATTTATTATTGATCTTTACCAAACTTGCACAGATTGTTAATATCAATGAAAGCTCGAACAAGTTCGAAAACCAGCCAAATCGGATCAGTAACACCTGAGTTATGGCCCTTGTTTTTTCTGAAAATTGCTATTTTCTGCCTTGTGAACGCTCTGTCACCTTAATTTATTATTTGATCTTTACCAAACTTGCACAGATTGTTAATATCAATGAAAGCTCGGACAAGTTCGAAAACCAGCCAAATCGGATCAGTAACACCAGAGTTATGGCCCTTGTTTTTTCTGAAAATTGCTATTTTCTGCCTTGTGAACGCTCTAGCACCTTCATTTATTATTTGATCTTTACCAAACTTGCACAGATTGTTAATATCAATGAAAGCTTGGACAAGTTCGAAAACCAGCCAGATCGGAATAATTTCACCGGAGTGATGGCCCTTGTTTTTTCTGAAAATTTCTATTTTCTGACTTGTGAATGCTCTAGCACCTTCATTTATTATTTGATCGTTACCAAACTTGCACAGACTGTTAATACCAATTATAGCTTGAACTAGTTCAAAAATCAGCTGAATTGGGTCAGTAACACCAGAGTTATGGCCCTTGTTTTTTCTGGAAAATGGCATTTTCTGCCTTGGGAACACGCTAGCACCTTCATTTATTATTTGATCTTTACCAAACTTGCACAGATTGTTAATATCAATGAAAGCTTTGACAAGTTCGAAAACCAGCCAGATCGGAATAATTTCACCGGAGTGATGGCCCTTGTTTTTTCTGAAAATTTCTATTTTCTGACTTGTGAATGCTCTAGCACCTTCATTTATTATTTGATCGTTACCAAACTTGCACAGACTGTTAATACCAATTATAGCTTGAACAAGTTCGTAAATCAGCTGAATTGGGCCAGTAACACCAGAGTAATGGCCCTTGTTTTTTCTGGAAAATGGCATTTTCTGCCTTGTGAACACTCTAGCACCTTCATTTATTATTTGATCTTTACCAAACTTGCACAGATTGTTAATTTCAATGAAAGCTCGAACATGTTTGAAAACCAGCTAAATCGGATCATTAACACCGGAGTTATGGCCCTTGTTTTTTTCTGAAAAATGCTATTTTCTGCCTTATGAACACTCTAGGGCCTTCAATATTAATCGAATCTTTACTTAACTTTGCCAGTGTCTTTATATCAATGAAAGCTTGAAAAAGTTCAAAAACCGGCAAGATCGAAATAATTTCAACGGAGTTATGGCCCTTGTTTTGCTGAAAAATGCCATATTAAGCCTTGTGAACACTCTAGAACCTTCATTTATTATTTGATCTTTACCAAACTTGCAGAGATTGTTAATATCAATGAAAGCTCGGACAAGTTCGAAAACCAGTCACAGAGGATTTAGTTTGGCTCTTGATTTAGTTAAAAATGCTATATTTTGTCTCGTTAATACGGTAGGGCCTTCATTTTTCATCTGATCGTTACCAAACTTTACCAGATTCTTTAGTTATGGCCCTTGATTTAGTTACAAAGCTGTTTTTTGCTCGAAACTTTTAAGAAAACATAAATAGCAGTCACTCGCTTCATTGATATTATAAGAGCCATGTTAGCCAGTAGAGCGTCCACAGGCCCTCTTGGGCCTCTTGTTCGAATTGCCACGATAATGGGGACCCTCTATCAATAATGGAATCTTCCGACCCAATCGGAATAGTTCACGACATCCGGTAAAATGTGATTCACGGATGACAATTTTGTCACTGTAAACAAAGATGATATATTACTGAATTCAGAGGTCATTGAAATCGAGAACAATTATGAAAGGTTGTAGCCACCATATACCACGATAATGGGGGCCATGACGTTAGTACCATCTAACATTAGTATCTAATTTGAATAACGAATTTGATTGGTTATCTAAAACACAATAACTTCACAAGCAAGATTCTCTTCCAGGAGCTAAAATAGCGGGCAGGTTTCCCCAAATCTCTTACATATGACATTTTCAGAAAAACTAAAATTTAAAGTTAACACAACAAAATTGTAAATATAACTTTAATTGACAATATGTACGGTGTCCGGTTGGGGCCAGATACAATGTCGTATTGTCGTGGGCGACAATGCGACGCCCGACAACGCGACATCGCGACATCGCGATACGACAGTGCGGTATTGCGATACGACAACTCGACATTGCGATACGACATCACGACATTGCGATACGACATCGCGACAATTATGTCATTATGTCGTATCGCAATGTCGTGATGTCGTGTCGTGATGTCGTATCGCGATGTCGCATTGTCGGACGTCGCATTGTCGTGCACGACAACGCGACATTATGTCGTATTGTCGTAATGTCGCCCACGACAACGCGACATTCTTTCAATTGTCTTAATGTCGCGTTGTCGTTATGTCGTTGGCGACATTACGACAACGCGACATTATTTCAATTGTCGTAATGTCGTGATGTCGTTGGCGACATTACGACAATTGAAAGAATGTCGCGTTGTCGTGGGCGACATTACGACAATACGACATAATGTCGCGTTGTCGTGCGCGACAATGCGACGCCCGACAATGCAACATCGCAACATCGCGATACGACATCGCGACATTACGATACGACATCACGACATAATTATCGCGATGTCATGTCGCGATGTCGTATCGCAATGTCGAGTTGTCGTATCGCAATGTCGCACTGTCGTATCGCGATGTCGCGTTGTCGAGCGTCGCATTGTCGCCCACGCCACTACGACATTGTATCTGGCCCCAACCGGACACTGTAAATATGTCATTATTCTGATATTTTTAAAGCAATTTTGAGCTGATATATTGGTTTTTAAACTTGACCTAGTAGTTTGTATTGAGGCAGATAGGAAAATCCAAAATGGCTTGGTTAACAGTGTATAGCTATTGCAAACGAGATACGAGACTACGGGTTATATTAGGCATTAAATATAACAAAAAGTGAATAGTAGACACGAGACTACGGGTTATATTAGGCATTAAATATAACAAAAAGTGAATAGTAGACATATTTATCTTTGTTATGAAGGTAATTTCACGGTGGTGATTATAAGACAAAGCCTAAAAAGAGGCTGAAATTTTAAATTTTTCAAATAAAAAATGGTGTATAGCTGTTGCAAAACGAGATACGAAGGGTTATATTGGGCATTAATAATAACAAAAAGTGAGTAGTAGACATATTTATCTTTGTCAAGAAGGTAATTTCGTGATGTTGATTATAACAGAAAGCCGTAAAAAAGAGGCTGTAAAAACTGCCAATTTTGAGATGTTGGCTGAAATTTTAACTTTTCAAATGTAACGCGCTTAGGCCAAATAAAATTATACCTGAGTTTACTATAACACGACCGACCCTCTGAAAACACCCCCAACTCCTTTTTATTTTATTGAAAAAAAAAAAAAGAAAAAAAAAAGAAAAAAAAAAATTAAAAAATAATAATGTTCGTGCGGTTTTGAAAGCGTATGAATTTCACGGTATACTGTGCACAGGACTGGTATAAAACAGTCAAAATGGCGTTTCCCAGTGCTGTTATTGCTGTACAGTTTCAAAAATGTCAGCACATGGAAGCGCTAATGTTATGACGTGCACTCTCCATAAAGAATCGATTGTTGAATTGTTTGACAAGTACCACAAACAGGTTGGTAAATGCCCGGAGTTCCAGGCCACCTGTCGTAAGTTTGTTTCTAAAATAGTAATATTAATGTGCATATGTTTACTTGCTTCTCAGCACTAAGCATTGGTATCGACTACTACTACATGTAAGTCAACACTTTTACAAAACTATTCAAATGGTCAATTAACATTTGACATTATAACTTTGAATATTTTTTCAGCTGTCTGGGAGGCAAGAACTGATCTTGGTTACATGTATGTCAAACGCAGAATTTGACTACACCTGTGGGTCCCCCATCCTTCCTGACGGTCATATACCGGTATTTAGGAAGAGCATGGAAGTCAAGTCACTCATAACATGTCAGGCCCTACTGGAGATCACACTGTATGGCGCTGGACTGATCCCAGCCGACTCATGTACTCATTGCTGTTGGAGCTGACCCTCTTTCGGACTTGCGGAAAACATTTAAAACTGTTTTACCCCTTTGTAATAATTGCAAGTGTTTGGGAAAAGAGCCAGTTTTTACAGGCCTTTTGAGAAACAATAAAACATGCACAATTTCATATTGTTATCTATTGTAGTTTTTAAAATACCACATTTTCCCATTCATCAAAGCTCATCGCCACCTTAAATGTAACTTCGCCAAAAAATAAAATAAAAAAATAAATTAAAATAAAATGCCTACCTACCTACCCTATTTTTTTCAGCAATGTTACAGTAAACACAGGTATAATTTTATTCGGCCTTACGATCGATTTACCTGTATCGATAAAATAGTAAATGGTGGCGTTCTAGCGCGACAACCTTAATCGATAAACTAGAGCATTTATGAACCCGTGTCTCCTCCCTGTATACTTACTCCCTGGTTCTGGGCATCGTGTCTCCTCCTCATTGAATACTTACTCCCTGGTTCTGGGCATCGAAAGATTGGTCCCAAGCAACACAATCACACAAATCATTTTGAGTAGCAGATGATGACAATATTCTTATCCAAAATAGTTTGTGCACACCAACTGGTTAACCTTCATCTATTTACTCATATGATTGATGAGGTGCCTCTATATTTTGACAGCACTTTGTAGCTTTAAGAAAAACTTCATATTATATACCTATTTTTAGATCACCTGAGCCTGATCTATTGGGATCACTCTGCGTCCGTCGTCCGTCCGTCCGTTGTCGTTAACTTTTCTTCAAACGACTTCTCCTCAGAAACCGCTTGGCTAATTTGGCCCAAACTTCACATGGATGATCCTTAGATGAATGCTTTTTAGATTTGTTAAAATTAGGTCAGCGCGACATCCAAGATGGCCGCCATTACTATATATGGTCGAAACCTTAAAAAATCTTCTCCAGAACTGCTGGACAGATTTCAACAGTTTTTCTTTTAAAATGACGCCAACGCCTAGACTATCAAGTTTGTTCGAATGTAGTCCCCGGGGTCAAAAATGGCGGTGCCCCGGGAATCCAAAGTTTGTATATTGAGATTTTGCATGTTTTTCATATAGACATATAGGAAAAAACTATAAAAAATCTTCTTCTCTGAAACCACAAGGCACAGAGCTCTCATGTATTACATGTTGCATCAGCTTATGGTCCTCTACTAAGTTTGTTCAAATGGTGACCCTGGGGTCAAATTTGTCCCCGCCCCGGGGGTCACAGTTTTACAGACTTATATAGGAAAAACATTTTAAAAATCTTCTTCTCGGAAACTGCAAGAGCCAGAGGTTTGATATTTTTGCATTTACTATAAGCTTATGGTCCTTTACCGAGTTTGTTCAAATGGTGACCCACGGGTCATATTTGGCCCCGCCCCAAGGGTCACATGTTATACATAGACGTGTATAGAGAAAAACTTAAAAAATCTTCTTCTCTGAAACTGCAGGAGCCAGAGGTTTAATATTTTGCATTTGCTATAAGCTTATAGTCTTCTACCAAGTTTGTTCAAATGGTGACCCAGGGGTCACATTTGGCCCCGCCCCGGGGGTCACAGTTTTACATAGACTTATATAGGAAAAAAAATCTTCTCAGAAGCTACAAGAGCCAGAGGTTTGATATTTTGCATTTACTATAAGCTTATGGTCATTAACCAAGTTTGTTCAAATGGTGACCCTCGGGTCACATTTGGCCCCGCCCCAAGGGTCACATGTTTTACATAGACATGTATAGGGAAAAACTTAAAAAATCTTCTCTGAAACTGCAAGAGCCAGAGGTTTAATATTTTGAATTTGCTATAAGCTCATGGTCCTCTACCAGTTTTGTTCAAATGGTTTGGCCCCGCCCCGGGGTCACAGTTTTACATAGGCTTGTATAGAGAAAAAGTGAGAAAAAAAATCTCCGGAACTGCAAGAGCCAGAGATTTAATATTTTGCATTTGCTATAAGCTTATGGTCCTCTACCAAGTTTGTTCAAATGGTGACCCTGGGGTCAAACTTGGCCGAGCCCCGGGGGTCACAGTTTATATAGACATATATATAGGAAATAAACAATCTTCTCCGAAACTGCAAGAGCCAGAGGTTTAATATTTTGCATTTACTGTAAGATTATGGTCCTCTACCAAGTTTGTTCAAATGGTGACTCCGTGGGTCACAGTTTTACATAGACTTATATAGGAAAGATTAACGTCGTCTTCTCTGGAATTACAAGAGCCAGAGGTTTAATATTTTGCATTTACTATACTCTTATGGTCCTTTACCAACTTTGTTCAAATGGTGACCCTGGGTTCACATTAGGCCCCGTCACAGGGGTCACGTTTTACATAGACTTGTATAGGGAAAAACTTAAAAAACCTTCTTCTCTGAAACCACAAAGCACACAGCTCTCATATATTACATGTAGCCCTGGGGTCACATTTGGCTCTGCCCAAGGTGTTACTCTCTAGCACCTTCATTTTGTATTTGATCTTTACCAAACTTTGTCAGTGTCTTAAACTGTCTATATCAATGTTGTGTCTTAAACTGTCTATATCAATGTTGTTATACACAACAGAGCCCACATTTCTTGAACAATCTTAACCAAACTTGCACAGATTGTACATGACCATAAGATTTCGTAGAAGTTTGTGTGCCAGTACTCAGGTGATTGCTTTAGGGCCATCTTGGCCCTCTTGTTCATTAAGTATAGTTTCATATTGATATTATAAAACCATCACTATGCAGTGTTCTTATCATTACATATTTTGCATTACTTAGATTCCCTCAAAATAGAAACATTTATATTTTCAGTGGCTCATATAGAAGTGATGTAGAAGAGCGTTTGGGGAGTGGTGGCACCAAGAGGACTCCCTCCAGTAGAGATGCAGATGAACGAGTAGGCAGTGGTGGCAGCAAACGTACATCTAGTGCTGGTAGCAGGGGAGGTAATTATCTGATATATGACTGATAATACTTTGACTGTCTCTTATAACAACCAACTACCTGGTGCCAGATACATAGTAATTTAAAAGTTCCCATGCATTTATAAACATCTCATTATCCTAGTGAGAAAGTGGCGATTCTTAAGTGTGGCAATAATATACAGACTGGTTCTATCTTAAGGGTGGCAAACATATACAGACTGGTTCTATCTTAAGGGTGGCAAACATATACAGACTGGTTCTATCTTAAGGGTGGCAAACATATACAGACTGGTTCTATCTTAAGGGTGGCAAACATATACAGACTGGTTCTATCTTAAGGGTGGCAAACATATACAGACTGGTTCTATCTTAAGGGTGGCAAACGTATACAGACTGGTTCTACCTAAGAAAAACGGGGAGGTTTGCATCGACTCCAAAAAAAATTTGACTGCCACATGTACTAAAATTGACTTGAACCACCATTCAAACAAACTCATTATCACAGACAGTCATTAGATAGATTTTAGTATGGCAAAATTTGTCCACAACTTTTAAGGTCCCTCAGGGTTCGGATTCAGGGATCTTATGATATCATGCAACTTTTGGTTTATACAGCTTAAAATAATGTGTCAAGCATTTTAAAACACTGTGTTCCAACTGGATTGTAAACAGCTTAAAGTATACTAGCTCTACAGACATTTACACAGGTTCAAGCACTTAATAAATAAGGTACTTTAACATTTACCTAAAGGTGTTGCTGTCGCAAGCACGATACAAACTCACTGAAGATTGTAAGACTATTAAATAATGTATGCTTTTCAATATGAGAGCTGGAGATTTAGTCCCCTTTTTTGTGAAATATTCAGCCACCTTGGTTAGAATTTCTGCCATAGCAAATTTCATGAAATTTGTCCCCCATATTCTATGCAGTTGAACGATATGGAAATATATGCAGTTTTAAATGTCTTGCGTTTAAATCTTAATTTCTGACTCCTTTATATAAAATGTTCTTGAATAGCATGTTGGAAGGTAAAGTATAATTATTTTGTTTTTCTTGAAGAAAAAAAAGAGATATAATTATTTATTTGATATAATCATCATAACCAAATGGGGATAGATGTGTACCATACTTGTCACAATAAAACCCAGCTAAATTCCAATATTGAAATCTCATGTTAGATAAAATGGCCAAATGAGGTAAGCAGAACAGCAGATGACACCATTGATTCTCTTTCTTTTTAAAATCCATGTATAACACCTAGCATCAACTCTTCTCCAAGTCAAACATGGAGGACATAAACCAAACATAGTATCATAATTATATTTGATCAGATCTCATAGGCAGGGGAAGCTGAGATGGTGCTGTAAGTGAGCATATCCAACCAACTGGGTTGGAACATATCAGCCTTTTGTAACAGATATTCCTGTACAATGTTAACTGCTATGGCGCCCAGTGATGTAGATGGTTTGTGAATGTAGATGGCTGTGTTGGTCTCCGAAGTATCATATTATAGATTATAATAACAAGTATCTGACATATTGTTGATGCTTTTACTTTTATTAGATGCATAAATAGGGTGTACAATATCCAGTATCTTGAATTCTTAACTTTTAATGGCATTGTTTTGCAGTCTCACATTGATTTAGTCAGTCAACACTTGTATGTATTCAACATCTGTGATTTAGTCAGTCAACACTTGTATGTATTCAACATCTGTGATTTAGTCAGTCAACACTTGTATGTATTCAACATCTGTGATTTAGTCCGTCAACACTTGTATGTATTCAACATCTGTGATTTAGTCAGTCAACACTTGTATGTATTCAACATCTGTGATTTCTGGCCATGTTTACAGGAAGTGCTGGTCGTAGAGATGAGGAGAGTCAGGAAGATGTAGAATATTATGACAAACACATAGCTCCACTGTTAGATGAGATGGCAGAGTACAGTAAAAGTAAGTTATATTTACATTGTTTGTTTGATCTCGTCTGCAATTGTGCGAACAGTAGTAGTTGTAAAACAATGGACACATACTGTAAAAGTAAGTGTTAGATGCAGGAATGGTGAAAGGTTTAAAACAATGAACATATGCAAATTAGTTACTTTTATTCAGACTGTTGTTATATAATGAATTAAATCTAGTTTTACTTAAGACGTATGATTGTTGATATACATAGTATAAATAGAAGATAAACATATTGTAAATAGAAGATAAACATGATAAACATAGTGTAAATAGAAATTAACTTGGAAACAAATTGTAATAGGTATGTGTGAAATCGGAACAGAGACCTCGTAGGGAGAACGCCACTGCCAGGGAGTGAACCCATAAGGTGCAGAGGTCTGCAGCTCTAAAGTGCAAGGCCTTATTCCCTGAGCCTGAACGTAGTAGTAGTAGTAGCAATAGGTCAGTAGTGAGTTGATCTCAACCCAGATCAGATCTCTGAAATACTTTAAAAGCACCAGAAACATTACAATGAAAATTACAATGAAATGACCACACTTGCAATGGAGAAACACCAATGACTACATGCATTTTTAAGTATTGTCCAGTGTACAATATACATGTATATTTATATCCAATAAGAAGGGACTTGATACCTTCTTGCCAGCATTGGATGTAAAAGTGCCTTAAAAGGTCTGTCAGAGGGATTTTAAACCGCTGTACAACCTATGCTCATAGTACTATGTTTATTTGACCCCCAATTTCTGTTTTCAGAGAAAGATTCCAATATGATAATAACCCTGTCAGATGACTTGTTTCAAATTTTATTGAAGAATAATTTACTTGGTAAAAACTACAAACAACGATCGAGAATACTCAAGGCAATATTTAAGATGTTGGATTTAGAAGAACCAAAGTTGTTGCTCAGGCTTGCCAGGCTAATTCTTGCAGTGAGTTACTTAATTTTGCATATTTTCGGATATATATTATCTTTCTTATTTGTAGTTTCACTTACAGTTTTACGGTGCACCAACACAAGAAAGGTTATATGATGCCAAACAGGGATGAACATGCCAGGCTCATCCTCCATTTACATCTAGAAAATATGAAGAATGGGCCTAGAACCTGCAGGACTACAGAGTTGCTGCAAATTCTGTTGTAGACACTCCATTTACGATGGAGCCACGTTTCCATATTTGCATATGCGGTGTCCTGAAGAAAACCTTGAATGAGCATGTTAACAAAATGAACATGAAGGGATGTTTGTGGGAGGGGGGGTCCTACCCCCCTGTCTCTAGCGGGATTTGCAGAAGTTGTATTCTACTCCGGCAAACACACGGGGGAGGAGGGGGGTCCTACCCCTCTGCCTCTAGCGGGATTTGCAGTGGTTGTATTCTACTCCGGCAACCACGGGGGTGGGGGGGTCGCTCAACTCTGCCTCTAGCGGGATTTGCAGTGGTTGTATTCGGGTTCGCTCAACTCAAGGACGTAGAGCCAATATAATTTACTGAGGGGGGGAAGTTTAGCAAGTTTTTTAGATGAAATAATACTGTATACAAGATATACTGACATTTTGGGACTTGACCCCTTTTTTCATTTATTCGTTCATTTATTCGTTACGTCATTAAGATGTTCGACTGTTATTGATGTGTGTTTAATAAAATATTGTGTCTCTGGCAGTAGTTTCTTGAATTTACAACCAAAAATGTATTATTTCCAGGGTGCAACAAAAACTTGCTAAACTTTTTCCCTCGGTACAGTATAACACCATGTTTTAGATTTATTCTAGTAAAGCTATTGAAGAAGTATTTATTTTGCCTCATTTTCAGTTTCGAGTTGGAGGTAACAATCTACTAAATGTGTGCAAACTTGTGTTCAAAGTCAGCAGAAATGAAAAGAATGATCCAGCATTTCTCGATGGTAATATTTTAGGTAGGTCAAATAAATCAGTACATAAGTCTTATTCAGTACAAGCCACTCTACATGTATTCAATGAAAGCCTTACCCAGTATAAAATTGCAAGACTATCTTTGTGAAAGCATAGGAAGATAAATGCTGTCTGGCTAACAACAGTTTGTATATAAGCTTGATAAAAACAAAATGAAATGTGTTATTGGTGGGCCAGCACAGAGGCAATTTGTCATCACCTGAAACTCGAAATTCATTTAAAAAAGTGAAATTCATATGTATTTAAAGATTGCTGTGTGTTCCTTTAAGTATCCGCTCAAGCCTTAGCCAACGTTTATATAGACAATAAGAATAAAAAAACAAGGAAGATTAATTTTTAACTTACTGGGAGAGTGTGTGTTATGAAGTATGTTTGTGTATTAAAGAGCTGCTGCTGGATACTATGAGTGGTGTAGATGTGATGGCGGTCAATGAAGCCCTCATCTACTGTGTGGGCTCTCTCAAGTTCCTTACAGGCAATGCCACCATAGCCAAGCGGCTTGTACATAAGGACTGTATAGAAATACTTGCAACTTTACTTGCCAGTATCAACAAATTAGTAAGTATCAACAAACACTTTAATATTGAGTTCGGCTAAATTGGTGCTAGGTAAGGTCAGAGAATCCCAAAAACAAAGCTGTTTACATTTTTACGAGCTTTACAATATTTGCCAAATAATTTGATAGGCATTTTATAAAAATACAAAATTGAGAAAGCTTAATTTAAACAAAAACACTTGACTAGGAATTTTGCTACTTATTTTAACACTGTATATAAATATGTATTAAGCAATGACTTAATTGTTGGGTAATAACACCGGTATTTATGGGTTTGCTCTATTGCTATTGGTAATTTCACACACAACATATTTAACATTAGGCTTATATTACTTTACCCATTAAATGTACCCACTAATGACCATACCCATAATGAGGGATGTCTGACCATACCCATAATGAGGGATGTCTGACCATACCCATAATGAGGGATGTCTGACCATACTCATAATGAGGGATGTCCGTAACACTAAGTAGTGATGATTAATACCAAGGTTAAATGTACTCATTACCGACACCATAACCATAATGAATGATGGGTTAAATGTACTCATCACCGACACCATAACCATAATGAATTATGGGTTAAATGTACTCATCACCGACACCATAACCATAATGAATGATGGGTTAAATGTACTCATCACCGACACCATAACCATAATGAATGATGGTGTCAGCATATTAATTCTTCATACTATATACCCTGACATCAACAGATCCACGTCTTCTTACAAAATGCATCATTTCAAAAAGCTAAATATTGATATCTGTAATTATGTCCTAGTCCAAATGTGTGCAGCTCATGTCAAACATTGTTTTTTACCTTCTCTAGACGCGTGAAAATGGTCAAAGTATAGAACAGCTAGGTAATGTGCTGGTACAGTTAACGGCAGCCCTGCGTAATCTTGCTGACGCCACAACAAGTAGAGATAGAATATTGAATTGTCGACTCCTCGACAGTTTGTGTGTCGCTTCTGACGGATACTCTGCTGACAGTGAAATTGTTCTCAATGTTTCCAGGATATTCAGGTAAATTATAGCTTATAGAGTACACTTGGTTATTGTTATAGCAATTACATTTGGATAGTCCTTCTAAACATCTGTTTCATGGTGCACTGAATTGTCATAAAGTAAACAGTTGCCTGAACACGCCTGATATAAATTGAATACATGCCTACCACAAGTCTTGTAGGCTAGGCCCACCTTCTTGCTGTCTGGCTGATTTACTGCAGTGCCTGATATACATATTTTGCTTGTGTGTATAGCATGTTTGACTCTGAATCCATGTTCATCCTCCTGGCACCCCTGGGAGACATCCGTTTGTCCTTAGCCACATCAGTTGGATGAGGATACATACCAGGTGGTTGTGGTGTTGGAGTCTATCCTCCAAGCATGTTAAAGAACCATGTAAGAATAGTGAATGATTCCTGGATTCCTATGTATTATTAACCTCTCTCTGGGTAGAATCAAAATAACATAAAAGATGTGTTGACAAGTTTTTAAATAGCAATTCAGTAGTTGTCTTGACTAAACTGACTTTTTGTGAAGGTGGATAGTATGTTTTAAATCACGGCCAATGTGTTACAGGGTGTTTCTTACTAGTGTAGCCATACTTGCCAATGATACTGTTTAACATGTACCTAGATACTGCTACTACACACATCTCATAAAACTGATGCCTATTTCAGCAAAGTGACATTACACACAGACTGTTGTCTGGCACTGTCAGAACAAGCCATATCATATAAAGTGTTCCTACATCTACTCAAGAAACATCTTAAACGACAGGTAAAACAATTCACCATTTAATGGAATTACACACACTTGGTACTCATATAAAGTTTACATTTTCCCTGGGGTTATGCAGTATCCCTTCTACATCAGGGCAGAATTAACTCTCTCTTCTGCACCATTTAGAGTGATTTTATATAAGTTATGTAGCTTGTTTTGTAATTGAATAGAAAAAATAAATGTTATTCTAATGCTTTTACTTTAAAATTCATGATTATACAATTATTGTATTTTTAGTAATAATTTAGGAATTTATTATTATAAAGTGCGATCCTAATCCTCAACTTCTGTCTAGGTACATGTCATGTACTAATGTCACCTTCTCTATATACAGGACATTGTGGTTCGTGTCTGTTTCATCCTTGGTAACATGACAGCAAAGAATGATGATGCACGCATACGCCTCTACCAAGAAGCCAAGTCGCTTGATGTTATATTAGCAGTATTAAAAACATATCTTGAGTTAGATATAAAGGTAGTCTGCTCATAACCAGTGTTTTGTTCTTGAATTTCATGTGCATTTTTTATAACAAGTATAGTTAATTTTGCTTGTGATCAAATTTGTGCACACCATGTTATTTCATAATAACATTGAATAGTCATTTTATATAATCATTCACGTGCAGATCCAATTTCACAATGATAGCTAATAATGGAATGGAAGAAAAAATAGATGAACATTTTAAAATTGTGCAGGAAATTCATCTCTTATATATTGCAGAATTACATATTGCTTACTAATTTTAACTTTATTTTAACTATTCCCTTGTTTGGCCATTATAATTTTCTATAACTTACATTAGTATATTGCAAACACTAGTCAAATGACTATAATAATGCTGGCATTCAAACTGAGGTAAGAGTGATTACTCCATTTAGTGGTGTCCTAATGCAGGTTTGTGCAGTATGTATGTTGTAATACAGGTTTGTGTAATCTGCAGCATGTATGTTGTAATACAGGTTTGTGTAATCTGCAGTATGTATGTTGTAATACAGGTTTGTGTAATCTGCAGTATGTATGTTGTTATACAGGTTTGTGTAATCTGCAGTATGTATGTTGTAATACAGGTTTGTGTAATCTGCAGCATGTATGTTGTTATACAGGTTTGTGTAATCTGCAGTATGTATGTTGTAATACAGGTTTGTGTAATCTGCAGTATGTATGTTGTAATACAGGTTTGTGTAATCTGCAGCATGTATGTTGTAATACAGGTTTGTGTAATCGGCAGTATGTATGTTGTAATACAGGTTTGTGTAATCTGCAGCATGTATGTTGTTATACAGGTTTGTGTAATCTGCAGTATGTATGTTGTAATACAGGTTTGTGTAATCTGCAGCATGTATGTTGTATACAGGTTTGTGTAATCTATGGTATGTATGTTGTAATACAGGTTTGTGTTATCTGCAGTATGTATGTTGTAATACAGGTTTGTGTAATCTGCAGCATGTATGTTGTATACAGGTTTGTGTAATCTATGGTATGTATGTTGTAATACAGGTTTGTGTTATCTGCAGTATGTATGTTGTAATACAGGTTTGTGTTATCTGCAGCATGTATGTTGTAATACAGGTTTGTGTAATCTGCAGTATGTTTGTTGTAATACAGGTTTGTGTAATCTGCAGTATGTATGTTGTAATACAGGTTTGTGTAATCTGCAGTATGTATGTTGTTATACAGGTTTGTGTAATCTGCAGCATGTATGTTGTATTTTAGTCAAAAAGTAAAGGCGAAAAGAAGGACAAGAGTAAAGGAGAAGTTAGCGCAGGTGAAGAACTGAACAAGGCGGAGGACGTGATGGTGAAGATTGTACGAGTGATAGCTAACATTTCTATCAATGAAACTGTCGGACTACAGGTCGCATCTAGTCAACCATGCGTGGAGCTCTTAATAAATATATTAGGTACTTTCTTTCTTACATTTCCTTGTTTGGTCACCGGGATCTGATAATGAAAAACCTTGTCCGCTCCATAACTCCTCTTCCACTGAAGCAAATCTCATAAAACTTCATAGGTGAACTGCCTGTGGTGAGAGGATGACCCTGTTGATTTTGAGGTCAGTAGGTCAAAGGTCAAGGTCACTGGGACCTAATAATGAAAAACCTTCTCCGCTCCATAACTCCTGTCCCCCTGAAGCAAATCTCATGAAACTTCATAGGTGAACTGCCTGTGATTGGTGAGAGGATGACCCCTATTGATTTTG
Organism: Cyrtodaria siliqua; assembly: GCA_037043455.1. Taxonomy (NCBI): domain Eukaryota; kingdom Metazoa; phylum Mollusca; class Bivalvia; order Adapedonta; family Hiatellidae; genus Cyrtodaria; species Cyrtodaria siliqua. The sequence goes on along the minus strand of JAWPHD010002829.1, from coordinate 128,572 downwards.
AGGTCAGTAGGTCAAAGTCACCGTGACCTCACACGTGACTCGATAATGAAAAACCTTGTCCGCTCCATAACTCCTCTCCCACTGAAGCAAATCTCTTGAAACTTCATGGGTGGACTGTCTGTGGTGAGAGGATGACCCCTAATCTTTACTCAAACGGTAGGGTGGGGAATGAGGGGGACTGGGAGTATAGCGGGGGAATATTTGTCACCCTTAAAAGGCGACAGCTCTGGTTTTTGGAATTTAGCATTTGACTCTCTTTCTACCTCAACTTGTAGCCTAAATCTAGACTTAAACTTATGGATCCACTGACTAGATGTCTATTGTGAAGTATTGACCTCTTGCCTGCTTGTCTGATACACATGTTGCTACATGATCTCCAGTTTCTATATCTGTTTCATAGTCAGTAGGAAGCTACGACTTTCTTGCATACTGGATAAGGTTATCCGCATTTTACAAGGGTGGTGAAAGCCTGATCTTACACATGGATAAGATAAAAGTCGCGCGCTGATATCGACAATGACAATTGCATGACGTCATTTTGTAAATAAACAATTATACCTCGTGTTGGAATTTCTTATCATCATCGGATACCCATGAAAGATTCTTATAATATTTCACTATAAAATATGTCATTGTTACATTCTCAGTTTGAGTGCTCCATGGCCGAGATAGTAGACGCTACGTCTTAAACTTTCTGGCCTCTCACCACTGCGGGTTTGAACTGTGAGCTCGGCTTGTCAAGTGAGAAAGTGTTGATTATTACAGATAGCGGGAGGTATACAGGTCTACCCAGGAAAATGTGGTGGTCTGCCTCTACCACAAAAAGTCGACAATCATATATTGCCCAATATGTGCTAAAAATGACGTAAATCAGCATTCAAACAAATAGTATCTCAGGGCATAAAACTCACTAGAATCCAGCATGTTATAAAACAAGCATAGTTTGTTAACTGTCATTGTCTGTTTCAGAATGTAAGGATATGGACATGAGCGAGGAATTGGTATTGAACACAGTGGCATGTATCAATAATCTCTCATACTTCAGCTGTAAAACTAGTGCCGTCATCTTACATCAGATACGGATCATTGATGGTAAGTATAGGTATTGAACACAGTGGCATGTATCAACAATCTCTCCTGCTTCAGCTGTAAAACTAGTGCCGTCATCTTACATCAGGTACGGATCATTGATGGTAAGTATAGGTATTGAACACAGTGGCATGTATCAACAATCTCTACTGCTTCAGCTGTAAAAGTAGTGCCGTCATCTTACATCAGGTACGGATCATTGATGGTAAGTATAGGTATTGAACAGTGGCATGTATCAACAATCTCTCCTACTTCAGCTGTAAAGCTAGTGCCGTCATCTTACATCAGATACGGATCATTGATGGTAAGCTGGTAAGTATAGGATTATATAGAACATGACATTGTTATTAAGCAGCAATAATGTGACCATTATCAAAATTCAGAAGTACAGTCTACTTAACCGGTTTCTAAAGCTCTTCAATAACGTATTCCCCTCTGAAGTTTCATATAAAGCTATAAAATGATCTGAATCGACTGTCGAACATCATTAAGCCACCATCTTGATTTATTTGATGTCAGTTTGTTTAGATAACACTACAATGTTGTCAGATGAAATGTTAGTTACATGCGTCATCCAGTTAGAATGATTATCATCGAAAGTGGTCGAGGTGGGCTGGTCTCTGACAGCTGTTGTTACTGGTCTCTGTCATCTGTTCTCTGACAGCTGTTGTTACTGGTCTCTGACAGCTGTTGTTGCAGGTCTCCGACAGCTGGTGTTGATGGTCTCGGACAGCTGTTGTTACTGGTCTCTGACAGCTGTTGTTGCAGGTCTCCGACAGCTGGTGTTGATGGTCTCGGACAGCTGTTGTTACTGGTCTCTGACAGCTGTTGTTACTGGTCTTGGACAGCTGTTGTTACTGGTCTCCGACAGCTGTTGTTACTGGTCTCTGACAGCTGTTGTTACTGGTCTCTGACAGCTGTTGTTACTGGTCTCAGACAGCTGTTGTTACTTGTCTCTGACAGCTGTTGTTACTGGTCTCTGACAGCTGTTGTTACTGGTCTCTGACAGCTGTTGTTACTGGTCTCTGACAGCTGTTGTTACAACATTCCGGATGAGAATGCATAATTATGAACACTGAATTATTTTACTTGTTAAAAAACTATAGCAATTTATACAGCAATTTATTTAGCAATTGTTTAGCAAACTAACAATATGTACATAATGGTTTCTATTTGAAAATCCAATAGTCAGAAATAGAAGTGCATAAAGGAATCTCATTGTGGATGAATACAGACCAACATACTGACCTGTTGTTTTGTGTTTCAGCTCTTATCAAGTTAATTCTGTCAGAGAATATGATGAAGTCTATAGTTGAAGTATCCAGAGTGTTTGGTAACCTGACTAGACAGAAACAAGTCCGCGACTATCTGCATCAAGAAAAAGGTACATACATCAGTAACACTGCTGGTTCGTTACATACATCAGTAACACTGCAGGTTCAGTATGCAAGGTACATACATGAATAACACTGCAGGTTCAGTATGCAAGGTACATACATGAATAACATTGCAGGTTCAGTATACAAGGTACTTACATCAGTAACATTGCAGGTTAGGTACAAGGTACATACATCAGTAACATTGCAGGTTCAGTATACAAGGTACATACATCAATAACACTGCAGGTTCAGTATGCAAGGTACATACATCAGTAACACTGCAGGTTCAGTATACAAGGTACATACATCAGTAACATTGCAGGTTCAGTATGCAAGGTACATACATCAGTAACATTGCAGGTTCAGTATGCAAGGTACATACATCAGTAACACTGCAGGTTCAGTGCATACACCAGTAACACTGCAGGCTCAGTATACAAGGTACATACATCAGTAACACTGCAGGTTCAGTATGCAAGGTACATACATCAGTAACACTGCAGGTTCTGTACACACACCAGTAACACTGCAGGTTCAGTATACAAGGGACATACATCAGTAACACTACAGGTTCAGTATGTAAGGTACATACATCAGTAACATGGCAGGTTCACATACAAGGTACATACATCAGTAACACTGCATGTTCAGTACATACATCAGTAACACTGCAGGTTCGGTACATACATCAGTAACACTGCAGGTTCAGATACACGGTACATACATCAGTAACACTGCAGGTTCATTACATACATCAGTAACACTGCAGGTTCATTACATACATCAGTAACACTGCAGGTTTATTACATACATCAGTAACACTGCAGATTCAGATACAAGGTACATACATCAGTAACACTGCAGGTTCAGTATGCAAGGTACATACCTCAGTAACACTGCAGGTTCAGTACATCATCAATAACACTGCAGGTTCACTGCAGGTTCAGTATGCAAGTTGCATACATCAGTAACACTGCAGGTTCAGTATGCAAGTTGCATACATCAGTAACACTGCAGGTTCAGTATGCAAGTTGCATACATCAGTAACACTGCAGGTTCAGTATGCAAGGTACATATATCAGTAACACAGCAGGTTCAGTATGCAAGGTGCATTCATCAGTAACACTGCAGGTTCAGTTTGCAAGGTGCATACATCAGTAACACTGCAGGTTCAGTATGCAAGGTGCATACATCAGTAACACTGCAGGTTCAGTATGCAAGGTGCATACATCAGTAACACTGCAGGTTTAGTACATACATCAGTAACACTGCAGGTTTAGTACATACATCAGTAACACTGCAGGTTCAGTATATACAACAGTAAAACTGCAGGTTCAGTATGCAAGGTACATACATCAGTAACACTGCAGGTTCAGTACATACATCAGTAACACTGCAGGTTCCACTAGAAATAGTCAGGCCTGCATATCAAAAAAGGTCTAGCTACGCCTCTGATTACATCATGAGTTTATACTTTGGTTTTAATGCAGAAGTACAATAAACTATATAGGCATACATTCGAGACAACAAATCTATGCAAGGTAACAGTGGGCTTTTAAGTGTAAATGTTTGGGCCTTTGAAGTCTAATTAGATCATCAGTAAAACATTGGCAATGAAGATTCATGCTTGTCAAGAATTACATATATTCTCATAGGCTCTGCTTGTAAACCTACAGACATATCCAGCATCAGTTGGAACTCTGACACAAGGGGTTGTTCAATCTGCCTCTTCATTTGAAATAGTGGCAAATGTCAGTAGTTTAATTATTCACAGGTTGACTACATGTTAGGCTGAGACTGCAGTGAAATAATCTTTACTATATTTCCCATGTCACTAAACAAATATGGTAAAAAATATATGTTGCATCTGGAAAAGCATAATATGTCTGACCTCATGACCTCTCTCTATATCATTCATCCAGATTGCCTGTCCAAATGTGAGATAACATGAGACAGTACACCTGATTCCTGATTATTACTATCTATACACATTGTTTTAGTGGATGTACTACTGGTCACATTGCTTGACTCCGGGGACAAGGAGGTCGTCTACATAGCTTGTGGTGTGCTCATCAACTTCATGGTGGATGAGGAGAAGAGATCAGCATTGAAGTCGGAGGGAGGCATTACAAAGTATGCGGTCGATTTCATTCAAACATAAGAAAGATGGTGACAATTAATATTATTTCTATTAAATTGACAATTCAAAACCCAGACCTGCAGAAAAAACAGAATATTGGTGTAAATACTCAATGAAAAGCCTGAAAACACCCAATTAATATCGAAACCAATAAACTACCAATAAAGTAAACATTTTAATGGGCATGCATACATACATCAGTTTAATAAGAGGGTATAAAATTTACCAAAAGTGCAGTTAATCGTATGCAAGTGTGTAGTCTGGGTCTCAGATATCACATTTTTTGCTCCAATAATTCTATTTGTTTTAATACAAATTTACAATGTAAAACATATTAGTCACTCTGTTGGCTGGTCGGTCTGTCTGTTCAAAATCTTGTCCGTGCTATTTCTCCATAACCCCTTGATAGATTTTTACAAAACTTTATGAGAAGCATTAGTATTAAGTAGAGATATGCATAAGTCTCGTTACGGTTCCATGTTTCTGGACGGAGTCCTGGCACTTCGGATGTTTTCACACAAAATTGTTTGTCCACGCTATTTCTCCACAACCCTTTGATGGACGTTCACTAAACGTAAGAATTTGTCAGTATGAAGTGGAGATGCGCATAATTTCTTCTCGTTCCAGTTTTAAGCTGTACTGGCCAAAGGCCAGCAGAGCTTATGCGACGGCGAATTGTCCGGCGTCCGTCCGTCGTCCGTTAACTTTTGCCTTGTGAACACTCTAGCCCCTTCATTTTTCATGTGATCTTAACCAAACTTGACCAAAGTCTTTATATCAGTGAGAGCTGGGATGAGTTATTGCCCTTGAATTAACGAAAAATGCTATATTTTGCATTGTGAACACTCTAGCTCCTTTATTTTTTATGCGATCTTAACCAGATTTGGCCATAGTCTTTATAACAATGAGAGCTTGGATGAGTTTGAAAACCGGCCAGATCGGTTCAGTATCACCAGAGTTGGCCCTTGTTTTGTTGAAAAATCCAATTTTCTGCCTTGTGAACACTCTAGCACCTTCATTTTTAGCTTGACTGATCAAAGATCAGCAGAGCATATGCCGTGGTGTGGCGTCCGTCTGTCTGTCTGTCTGTCCATCTATCCGTCCTTCTGCAAACTTTTTCATGTAGCGACTACTCCTCTGAAACTACTTGGCGGGTTTTCACGAAACTTCACAGGAATGTTGCTCTTGATGTCTAGTTGATCCTAGCAAAATTTCAGGTCAGCCGGAAATTCAAGATGACCGCCACGGCTAAAAAGAGGTTTTTAAAAAACCAAGTTTGTAGCGACTACTTCTTGAAAACTATAAGTGATACTGATATGGGACTTTTTCTAAAATGATCAGCATGACATGTTGTTGATCCTAGTCGAAAATTATTTTGATTCAACATTAAACATGGCCGCCAGCCGCCATCTTTGTTTACATAAGGTTTATAGAGTAAAAATGTGTAGCGACTACTCCTCTGAAACTACTTGACGGATTTTCATGAAACGTCACAGGAATGTTACTCTTGATGTCTAGTTGAACCTAGCAAAATTTCAGGTCGGCCGTAAATTCAAGATGGGCGCCACGGCTAAAAATAGATTTTAAAAAACATGTTTGTAGTGACTACTTCTTGAAAACTGTAAGTGATATTGATATGGGACTTTTCTCTAAAATGATCAGCATGTCATGATGTTGATCCTTGCCGAAATTTATTTTGATTTGGCATTAAACATGGCCGCCAGTGGCCATCTTTGTTTACATAGAGTTTGTATAGTAAAAATTTGTAGCGTCTACTCCTCTGAAACTACTTGACGGATTTTCATGAAACTTCACAGGAATGTTGCACTTGATCTCTATTTGATCCTAGCAAAATTTCAGGTCGGCCGGAAATTCAAGATGGCTGCCACGGCTAGAAACAGATTTCTAAAAAAAAGTTTGAAAACTGTAAGATTAGTGATATTGATATGGGACTTTTTCTAAAATGATCAGCATGACATGATGTTGATCCCTGAAACTACTTTACTGATTTTCATGAAACTTTCCAGTGGTGCTGATCTAGCTATCAAAACCTATCAGTAGAGCTTCAAGGTCATTGACCTCTTGTTTTATTTGATCTTTACCAAACTTACAGGAATGTTAATATACAAGTTAGAAAACCAGCCAAATCTGATTAGTAGCAGCAGCATTGTGAACACTTTAGCACCTTCATTGATTATTTGATCTATACCAAAATTGCACAGATTGTTAATAGCAACGAAATCTTTGACGAGTTCAAAAACCAGCCAGATCAGACCATTTACACTGGAGTTATGGCCCTTGATTTTCTGAATTTTGTTATTTGTTTGATTTTTTTTTATATATATATATATATATATATAATTTTTTAATTTTTTTTTTTCTTCCGAAAACCAGCCAGATTGGACCATTTACACCGGAGTAATTCCCTTGATTTTCTGAAATGTGTTATATTTTGCCTCATTAAGATGATAGGGCCTTCATTTTTCATCCGATCTTTACCAAACATTACCAGATTATTACTATCAATGAAATCTCAGACAAATTCATAAACCAGCCAGATCAGACCAGTACCAGTACCAGCGGAGTTTTGGCCCTTGATTTAGTTAAAATTGCTATATTTCGTTAAGACGTTAGGGCCTTCATTTTTCATCAGATCTTTACCAAACTTAACCAGATTGTTAATATTAATGAAAGCTCAGACAAGTTCGAAAACCAGCCAGATTTGACCATTTACATCAGAGTTATGGCCCTTGATTTTCTGAATATGCTATATTTTGGCCTCATTAAGACAAAAGGGCCTTCATTTGATCAGATTTCAGTGAAACTGCAGAGACGATCAGTACCATGCCTAGTTGTACATATTGTCACTGTGTTCCGATTGAAAGATTGAATGATTTATGGTGGAGTTATGGCCCTTTAAAAGTTCTAATACACAAACTTTGTCCGGACTAGTTCTCCTGAACCCCTGGCCAGATTTAAACGAAGCTTTTTAGGGATGATCAGTTCCATGTCTAGTTGTGCATGTCATTGTCATGTTCCGGTTTACGTATTTTTGGCAAAGTTATGGCCCTTTAAAGGTTTTAATACACAAACTTTTTCCGGGCTAGTTCTCCTGAACCCCTGGCCATATTTCAAGAAACTTGACAAGGATGATCAGTATCAAGCCTAGTTGTGCATATCATCGCCATATTCCAGTTGAATGATTTTTGGCCCTTTAAATGTTTTAATACACAAACTTTGTTCAGATTAGTCCCTTATGAACTCCTTGTCGGATTTCAACAAATCTTGGCGGGATGATCAGTACCAAGCCTAGTTGCACCTGTCATTGCCGTCTTCTGGTTGAATGTTTTTTTACCCTTTTAAGGTTTTAATGCACAAGCTTCGTCCCAACTAATTCTCCTGATCCCCTGGCCGGATTTCAACGAATCTTGGCAGGGATGATCAGTACCAAGCCTAGTTGCATATGTCATCGCCATGTTCCGGTTGAATGATTTTTGAAAGAGTTACGGCCCCTTATACATAAACTGTATCTTTAGCCAGTAGAGTGTCCAAAGGCCCTCTTGGGCCTCTTGTTTGATGGAGTTATAGCCCTTAGAATATTTCCACACACAAATCTTGTCCGCACTATTTCTCCATAAACCCTTGATGGGTTTTCACGAAACTTTATGACAAGCATCAGGATAAAGTGGATATGCGCATTTCATTGTCTCGATCTGGTTCACTGATTTATGACAGAGTAACTTTTATGGTCTTTTGAATATTTTCACACAAAAATATTGTCCATGCTATTTATCCATAACTCCTTGATGGATTATCACCAACCGTTGTGAGAAGCATCAGTGATTGATTTTCATCAAACTTTGTGAGAAGTGTCAGTATCAAGGTGATTTTTGACTGAGTTATGGCCCTTTGAATATTTTCACACAAAAACCGCACTGTTTGTCCATAGACCATTTAAGGATTTTCACCAAACTGTATGAGAAGCATTAGGATGATGTGGAGATGTGTATACAATTGTCTTGTTCTGGTTTGATGATTTTTGACAGAGTAAGGCCCTTTAAATATTTTCACACAAATACTGTCCGCACAGTTCCACCACAACACCTTCATGGATTTTGACCAAACTTGTGAGAAGCTTCAGTATCAAGTGGAGATGATGATATCATTTTGGGATTCTGGTTTGATGATTTTTTTAGCTCTACTGATCTTTCTACTGATCAAAGATCAGCGACTACTTGTCAAAAAACATAAGTGATTTTGATTTGTAAACTTTACCAAAATGACTGCCACAACATGTAGTTGGTCCTAAACAAAATTAATTTTGATTCTATTTCAAACATGGCTGCCAGTGGCCGTCTTTGTTTACATAGAGATATTTAGAGAAAACTTTCCATAACACTTCACAGGTTCCAATGGCTGATCTGGCTATCAAAATCTATCAGTAGAGCATCAAGGTCATTGACCTCTTGTTATGGAGTTATAGCCCTTTGAATATATTCACACAAAAACCTTTCTGCACTATTTCTCCATATATTTGTATGGTTTCGGTTCAGTGATTTTTGTTCTGGCCCCTTGAATATTTACCGGGAAAAATGTTTTCCTCCCTATTTCTCCATGACTCCAGTATGGATTTCACCAAACTTTGTGAGAAGCATCAGTATGAACTGGAGATGCGCATATCGTTGTCGGGTGCACGTTTACAGAGGTATTAATCGCCTTCAGTGATAGTTCTAGTTTATTTTTTTTGTAACATAAAGGAAATAGATTCAATTAAATGCTATGAATACTGTGGAAGGTTATTTGACATTGTGTGTATGTATTGTAGGTTGGTGGAGGTATTGCGAGACTTTGGTCGAGGAGACTGGGAGCTGGCTGGTATGGTATGTCAGACGTTATGGAATTACAGCGGCAAGATTACCAGCAGTAATGCTTGCTTTGGTGAACATGAAGCTCAGGAACTCATGGAAATACTTATAGATTTTCTAGGTAAATCTTCCATTGTGGTTTGTATATCACTCATAACATTGGGTGAACTAGTGCGGGTGAACTAGTGCACACCTACTATATGTGAATGAAAGCAGGTCAATCAGCCTTACAACAGAGAAATAGCAGCTTCCATCCACCTCTGGATGATTGCCTTGTTGTCTCATACCGGAATGGCCCTATATTAAAGTTCACAGCAGTCTTACTACAATACTGATCGAAAGAATACAATGGTGATTATATACTGAAAAGTATCTCAGTCATGGCCGTCAGTCATAGACCTCATTTCACACTTAAAATAGCTGTGTGTTAATATCCACCACAGTCTGTGAGTCATGTTTCGCATAGTTAAGTACAGGGAAATTTATTTCAATAGTAGCAAAAGTCATTCTTACAAAACGTTTTTTTCTTCATCTTTTACTCATGTAAAAACATCGCTGTTTCTTCTTTCCAGACAAAGAAAGTGCACTTGACAATACCCTATCAGAGATGGATGAAGACTTCCAAGAATACATCATGGACTCGTGGGTAAGCCAGTTCTGTCCAGTGGCAGACCAGTTACTGCAGCGGATAGAGACCCACAGCTCCGAGTTTGAACCACTAAGCTAGCTTACCAACAAGAATGCGAGAGGTCTAAGTGATGCTTAGTTCTCAACTGCCTGTGTTGTGATGGTGAAGGAATGGTTGGTGTAGATGATTTATCTCCATGCAAGATAGGATTAAGATTTGAAATCTCCAGAAATTTGCCAGATCGAAAAGTGACAAAAAGTGCTAATAATATGTGTTTAAAGCGTAGAACGATTATAGTAGATTGATTTTTTGGCAATTTTTGAAAATAACATGGTGACTATATGATGATGAATATGGGCATGTAGAGGAACGGAAATGAGAAGCAGCCATTAACACAATAATGCTGTAGGCTGGGATCAGTGTGTCTTCCATCTGTAATAATCTAGTTGCTGTGAGGTATTGCCGGATCTCAGAAGTATAGACAAGCTTGTTATGGGTCTGTTTATCCCTAAATTTGTTAAGTGGACTCACTGACCTTTAAGTTGGGTCATACCGTAGCAGTTTATAGGGGCGAAGGTGTTAAGTCTTGATGTGGTAGAGTCATCTGAGTGAGGTGTGTTTTAATGTTGGCTAATCTGTCGTCTGCTTAGCATGGTTCTGTCTACTTATAGTCACCTCACAGTCACATCTAATAATTCTCATTTAAATTGTCTGGAAACAGTTTATTCTATAAAGTAACTTTTGCATAATGAATCAAAAAGCTGAGTTTTAAGTCAGATATACAGTAAAACCACTTGTGTCTTCAGTGTAATGGTTTGTGTGTCAGCCAACATGTTCTCTTCTTGTATTTAATTTATAAGATAGACACAGGCGATTCTACAGTGATGTTGTAAACAGTGTATGTTTTGGCTCATAATATATTTGGGATCTGTGTGATGTTGGGCTTAGGTACATTATAAAGTTTGATGTGTAGTTTTCAAAATGGGACCATTACTTGTTATTCATGATAACCATGATAACCATGACTGTGTTTATCACATTGTCTGCTGGGTTGAAGATATAATTATGTTTGTCCTTGATCATTGTCTATGGCATGTTTGGCAAACACGTGTAAAACAGGCAAGTCAGAATAACCCTGTGTCCTATCTCACATAGCATTGGATGTTGCTTAGATGTGAATTTCATTTGTTATGGCGAGATACACTTGTATCCCATGACAATGTCATATTTATTAGATGTGCATATATCGTTATTAAATTATCACACATTATTTTTATGTGGTTTCATGTAAAATCTTCATTTACCATATTGTAAACATCATTTATATGCTGGTTGTGAAGAGACCATTCAATATTTATGTTTATGTATTATTTTCACATTGAAGTGTGTCACAATTCCGTCCAAATATCAACTATTAATATTGTTGTTTTATTTTGTACATTACATATCAGTATTTTTAATAAAAACTATTTATTGAACGAAAATTGTGCACCGATTTTTATAAGAAATTGATAATGTTGTTTAAGTGATTCTTGTGTGTTATTTTTGTTAATAGTTTACCTTGAAATACTGTATTACTTCCTACTAATATTCCGTCTGGGTGTACAAAGAGAAAACCAGGCTCACAGCATGTCTGAAATGATAACCAGGCTCAAAGCATGTCTCGTGATAACCAGGCTGTGTACATTTCTGAAGTGATAATCAGGCTCACAGCATGTCTGAAGTGATAACCCGGCTGTGTACATGGCTAATGTGACAACCAGGCTGTGTACCTGGCTTATGTGACAACCAGGCTGTGTACGTGGCTAATTTGATAACCCGAAACAGGATATCTCTGAATATCGTCTCACCGTTCAACATCTCTTGTGTTACCAAACATAGGTTGAATGAGGCACAGCTTTCGTTTCCTAATACCAATCTACTGGTCAAGCGCTATTGGTCAGGCACTACATATGGTATTACAGCTTCATTCCTAATACCAATCTACTGGTCAAACGCTACTGATCAGGCACTACATATGGTATTACAGCTTCATTTCCTAATACCAATCTACTAGTCAAGCGCTACTGGTCAGGCACTAAATAAGGTATTACAGCTTAATTTCCTAATACCAATCTACTGGTCAAACGCTACTGGTCAGGCACTACATATGGTATTACAGCTTCATTTCCTAATACCAATCTACTGGTCAAGCGCTACTGGTCCGGCACTAAATAAGTTATTACAACTTCATTTCCTAATACCAATCTACTGGTCAAGTGCTACTGGTGAGGCATTACATAAGTTATTTCAGCTTCATTTCCTAATATCAATATACTGGTCAAGCTCTTTTGGTTAGGCATTACATAAGGTATTACAGCTTCATTTCCTAATACCAATCTACTGGTCAAGCGCTATTGGTCATACACTACATATGGTATTACAGCTTCATTTCCTAATATCAATCTACTGGTCAAGCTCTTTTGGTTAGGCATTACATAAGGTATTACAGCTTCATTTCCTAATACCAATCTACTGGTCAAGTGCTACTGGTGAGGCATTACATAAGTTATTTCAGCTTCATTTCCTAATACCAATCTACTGGTCAAGCGCTATTGGTCATACACTACATATGGTATTACAGCTTCATTTCCTAATATCAATCTACTGGTCAAGCTCTTTTGGTTAGGCATTACATAAGGTATTACAGCTTCATTTCCTAATACCAATCTACTGGTCAAGTGCTACTGGTGAGGCATTACATAAGTTATTTCAGCTTCATTTCCTAATATCAATATACTGGTCAAGCTCTATTGGTCAGGCATTACATAAGGTATTACAGCTTCATTTCCTAATATCAATCTACTGGTCAAGCGCTATTGGTCATACACTACATATGGTATTACAGCTTCATTTCCTAATATCAATCTACTGGTCAAGCGCTATTGGTCAGGCACTACATATGGTATTACAGCTTCATTTCCTAATATCAATATACTGGTCAAGCGCTATTGGTCAGGCACTACATATGGTATTACAGCTTTATTTCCTAATACCAATCTACTGGTCAAGCACTATTGGTCAGGCACTACATATGGTATTACAGCTTCATTTCTTAACATCAATCTACTGGTCAAGTGCTACTGGTCAGGCACTACATAAGGTATATTGCCTAGATACTACATTTGTGTCGTGTGGGTTTATAATGCTTTATACACTCAAGTGATATGAAAACGCAACACGGGAATTTCCGCTATATATTGTATATACTGCACACTTAATTGCACATAATATTCCAAAGAAATCCCAAGATGTTTTTTTAAAAAAAAGTTGCAGTTAAATAGAGAAATGACACAACTGTGATGTTGTAGACGTTTTAATCACACTACACTTTGTAACAAGAACTTCATTAATGTTGAAGTTGCTCTCCGAAAAATTGAGCTAGTTCAGTACTGTATTTAACGTAAATAGTTTGCAAAATTTTGCATCTTAAGTTTGCTCACATGATTGAGCCAAACGCGTACTCTGTGAATAATGAAACATTGCAGGAATACTATTTGCTGTATTATTTGTTGTTTTAGTATTTTTTTCCAAAAGGAAAGGTCTTACGTAGCCATGTACCATTCGATTAAAAGCAGCTTATTGTACATACAATATATAGCGGAAATTCCCGTGTTGCGTTTTCATATCACTTGAGTGTATTAACTTTAGTTGTGCAATAATTAGGTGATGCTTGTAATTACCATAGGCTGGAATTGAACTATTTTATCAAATTTGCTGTCAAAATTATTATTCCCTTATTAGCTCGACTATTCGAAGAATAAGAGAGCTTATGTAATCACCCCGGGGTCGGCGTCGGCGTCGGCGTCCCACATTCAGGTTTGCGTGTAAGCTGTGTTTACAAGTCTATATCTCTTACATTTCTTATCCTAGCACAACCAAATTTGGCCATGGGCTTCCTTATAGCATTATCTTAAGGACTGCATAAGCAATTTTGGTTCCTGTAACCCATGGGCTCCCATGGAACCCAAATTATGATAGCCCATAAAATGTGTCCCATTTCACATCAAATTTTGCGTGTAAGCTGTGTTTACAAGTCTATATCTCTTACAATTCTTACCCTAGCACAACCAAATTTGGCCATTAGCTTCCTTATAGCATTATCTTAAGGGCTGCTTAAGTAATTGTGGTTCCTGTAACCCCTGGGCTCTCATGGAACCCAAATTCTGATAGCCCTTAAAATGTGTCTGTTTCACATCAAATTTTGTGTGTAAGCTGTGTTTACAGGTATATATCTCTTACATTTCTTGTCCTAGCTGAACTAAATTTTGGAATTGGTTTCCTTATAGTATGTTGTAAAGGGTTGGATAAGTAATTTTGTCTTTTGCAAATTCTGGGCTCCCATGGAACCCAAATTGTGATGGCCCATAAAATGTGCAATAAAGGCAGATCTAGGTATATATCTATAATTTTGGTTTGGGATTTGTTATAGCATTATGCATCTTATTACTTCACCCATATTGGGGCATGGGCTCCCTCCTCTCTCCCCCCCCCCCCCCCCCCCCCCCTCCCCCTCTACCCCGCCCCCACTTTTTTTTTTTTTTTTTTTACATATTTCTGTGTTGCTTTTGTCAATTCCTACACATATATGTTGCAACCCCCCCCCCAACCCCCACCCCCACGCCTCTTACCCCATCACACCACGCCCCACACTTGATTTTTTTTAATTTTTTTTTTTACATATTACTGTGTTGCTTTTGTCAATTCTTACACATAATTATATGTTGCAACCCTCCCAGCCCCCTCCCCCACTCTCACCCCATCAACACACCCACCATGCCCCACACTTGAATTTTTTATTTTTTATATATTTCTGTGTTGTTTTACTCAATTCTTACACATATATGTTGCAACTCTCCCTGCACCCACCATCCCACCCCCACGCCTCTCACCCCATCACTTCCCCACCCCCATCCCGCCCCAGACTTGAAACTTTTTTTTTTTTTTTTTTTTTTTTTTTTTTTTTTTTTTACATATTTCTGTGTTGCTTTTGTCAGTTCATATACATGTATGTTGCAACCCCCCCCCCCCCCCCCCCCGCCTCTCACCCCATCACCCCACCCACCATGCCCCACAATTGATTTTTTTTTTTACACATTTCTTTGTTGTTTTAGTCAACATAAACCTCCACAAACCCCCAACTGATTCCCGCCTCTCACCCCATCACCCCCCCCCCCCCCCCCCCCCCCCACCCCCACCCCGCCCCAGACTTGAATTTTTTTTCTTTTTTTTTACATATTTATTTTGTTTTAGTCAATTTTTACACATATATGTTGCCCCATCCACCACCACCCCCCCACAACCCACTCCTGGCTCTCACCCCTACCCCCCCCCCCCCCCCCCCCCCCCCCCCCCCCCCATTTGAAACTTTTTTTTTTTTTTTTTTTTACATATTTCTGTGTTGCTTTTATCAATTGTGACAAATATATGTTTTAACCCCCACCCTCACCCCATCCCCCCATCCCGCCCCACACTTGGAACTTTTTTTTTTTTTTACATATTTCTTTGTTGTTTTAGCAATTCTTACACATATGTTCAACCCCCCCCCCCCCCCCCCCCCCCCCCCCCAACTACCCCCGCCACTCCCCCTCCCCCCCTACACCACACTAGAACTTTTTTTTCTTTCTATTTTTTACATATTTCTTTGTTGTTTTAGTCAATTCTTACACATATATGTTGCCCCCTCCCCCTGCCCCCAACCCACTCCCGCCTCTCCCCCCGCTCTCCCCCAGCTCGCCCCCACACCCCACCCCCACTTGAAACTATTTTTTTTTATACATATTTCTGTGTTACTTTTGTCAATTCTTACACATATATGTTGCCCCCTCCCCCCCCCCAACTTCCCCTGCCTCTCACCCCTCCCCCTCCCCCCCCCCCCCCCCCCTACACCACACTAGAACTTTTTTTTTCTTTTTTTTACATATTTCTTTGTTGTTTTAGTCAATTCTTACACATATATGTTGCACCCTCTCCCCCCTGCCCCCAACTCACTCCCGCCTATCCCCTCACCCCCTGCCTCACACCCCACCCCACTTGAATTATTATTATTTTTTTTTTACATATTTCTTTGTTGCTTTAGTCAATTCTTACACTTGTGTTGCCCTCCCCACCCCACACCTCTACCCCATCCCACTCAAACTCGATTTTTAAAAAAATAAAAAATTCTTCATATTTTTGTGTTGTTTTGGTGAATTATTACATAGCTTCTTACACATATATGTTGCTCTCACCACCCCAACTCCCCCCAACATCCACCCCCGCCTCTCTCCCACCCCCACCCCGCACCCCACTCAAAACTCAATATTTTTTTTACATATTTCTGTGCAGTTTTGGTCAATTCTTACACATAGTTATGTTGTGCTCCCAACCCCACCCCACCCCACATTGTTGTAGCCTTGTTTTCTGATGGTATATACTAGCTATAAATTTATTATTCTCCGAAAAATCGAATAGTCGAGCTGCGCTGTTCTCCGACAGCTCTTGTTCTTCATATAGTAAATTTCATATTTATAGGCTAGCATAATTTTGTTATAATTAAAATTACTCATTATGATAACAGATCACAGTAACTTGGGCATTTTGTTGTCAATAATTTGTTGATGATATTTCAAGATATACATTTTAAATACCCCTCACAGTCTGCCAGCCTTCAAGGTGGACTGTCTTACGTACTTTTGCGTTGGAACATTTCTAAAAGGACACATGGTAGTTTTGAAGTCTGTTTTACTCATTTTCACATCAAATCAAACCAAATGCCTACAAAGGTTGTTTTGACTGTAAATTGTGGTGAAATTTTATGTTTTAGTATTTATAGTTTTATAATTAGCAGCTTTCCCCTAGTTTTGAGAAATAATGAAAACATTCATTTAATTTACTTATTAATGGGGTTCCTCCTAAAGTAAAGGGTCGCGAAATCCTGGGTTTGTGTCTCACTGGAATCACTGGGCTTTTTTGTTGTGTCCATGCCTCATTCCTCAACCTCGTCTGTCAGACAGGGAAGTACACCGGGCGGTCATGTGTGTAGTACACCAGGCATTAGTGTGTCTGTCAGACAGGGAAGTACAGTGTGTCTGTCAGACAGGTTAGTACAGCGTGCGGTCATGTGTGTCTGTCAGACAGGTTAGTACAGCGTGCGGTCATATGTGTCTGTCAGACAGGTTAGTACAGCGTGTGGTCTTTTGTTCTGTCAGACAGGTTAGTACAGCGTGCGGTCATATGTGACTGTCAGACAGGTTAGTACAGCATGCGGTCATATGTGTCTGTCAGACAGGTTAGTACAGCGTGCAGTCATATGTGTCTGTCAGACAGGTTAGTACGGCTCGCAGTCATGTGTGTCTGTCAGACAGGTTAGTACAACGTGCGGTCATATGTGTCTGTCAGACAGGTTAGTACAGTGTGCGGTCTTGTGTGTCTGTCAGACAGGTTAGTACAGCGTGCGGTCATATGTGTCTGTCAGACATGTTAGTACAGTGTGCGGTCATGTGTGTCTGTCAGACAGGTTAGTACAGTGTGCAGTCACATGTGTCTGTCAGACAGGTTAGTACAGCGTGCGGTCATATGTGTCTGTCAGACAGGTTAGTACAGCATGCGGTCATGTTTGTCTGTCAGACAGGTTAGTACAGTGTGTGGTCATGTGTGTCGGTCAGACAGGTTAGTACAGCATGCAGTCATGTGTGTCTGTCAGACAGGTTAGTACACTGTGCGGTCGTGTGTCTGTCAGACAGGTTAGTACAGCGTGCTGTCGTGTGTCTGTCAGACAGGTTAGTACAGCGTGCGGTCATGTGTGTCTGTCAGACAGGTTAGTACAGCGTGCGGTCATGTGTGTCTGTCAGACAGGTTAGTACAGCGTGCGGTCATGTGTGTCTGTCAGACAGGTTAGTACAGTGTGTGGTCATGTTTGTCTGTCAGACAGGTTAGTACAGCGTGCGGTCATGTGTGTCTGTCAGACAGGTTAGTACAGCATGCGTTCATGTGTATCTGTCAGACAGGTTAGTACAGCGTGCGATCATGTGTGTCTGTCAGACAGGTTAGTACAGTGTGCGGTCGTGTGTCTGTCAGACGGGTTAGTACAGCGTGTGTTCATATGTGTCTGTCAGACAGGGAAGCGTGCGGTCATGTGCCTGTCAGACGGGTTAGTACAGCGTGTGTTCATATGTATCTGTCAGACAGGGAAGCGTGTGGTCGTGTTTCTGCCAGACAGGTTAGTACAGCCTGTGTTCATATGTGTCTGTCAGACAGGGAAGTGTGCAGTCATGTGTATTGGAACAAGAATGTGATAATAAGAGTAGGGAACGGTTCCCAGATTCTTGTATATCCTCTCCTGGATGCGGCTCTGAATAACCTTAAATAATGTGTTGATGAGCCGTTAAACAACAACACTATTTATCCTCAAGTTAAAATGTCTTTATCATTAATAGTCACAAGTTGTCTGTAATATGCCCTTGTGTTATTTTGATCTAAATAAAGTGTTTTTATTGGGTTTCACTATAATAGCATGGAGAGATATTTTAGTTCAAAATAATTATCGGTGAACATAAAACAAGATTGCCATGTGTCCCTTAAAGACCTTATATAAATCATGTCACAACGGTTCTTCAGATAAAGTCTTTATTAATAGTAATTTAATGGCTCTATTGCGAGTCGATTTACTTGTGTCTTTATTTAGGTCTATTTTATGAAACAGTCTGTACTTAACTCAATTTTTCAGGCTTATAAGTCATGGACATCATTCTTTTGTTGACAAAATGTTCGAAAAGTAAAAAAAAAAAAATCTCCATGATGGTGTCTCCACAAGATCACTGCATTTATGTTTTTTCCTATTTAATTAAGGTGTTTCCTAAATCATTTGAGAATTTGAGTTTGTTATGCTCAACTGTTTCAGTATATCTGCTGGAGTGAGTTTATTCAAAAACATTCCATTTTACATGCAACTAATCATCTTACTGTTTGTTGTTACCATGGCAATTGTCATTGTTTTCTAGATATTAATTGGTTCCTATCAATTATTTATTGAATTTAGCACTCTTGTTCAAGTCTATTTGCTGTAGATTTGAAATTCCAAGTTTTTGTAAACTCTCAAGCTTTTTATTGCTATGTTTTATTTGTTATGATGCATTAGGGTGTCATTACTGACTACTACTGTTTATTGTTGTAACAATAATTCCTTCCCCGGTGGTATGGAGAAGCTTTGTAGTAAATAAGGCATGTTTAGTGGAAACTATTGATTATAGCTGCGAGAATCATAGCTCTTATGGTGTGTACCTACCATAGAGCTACGATGCCATCCTTTATTGAATAAACTAGAATTATCTGCATAAACAACGCCTTATTTCACTAGAGTAAACCTTAAATGCCACGAGTGCATGCATAGAACTCACCAAAGAGAAGAAAATCTCATCAATAAAGGCATTTTTTGTATGAATGTCAAAAAAAAATTCTGGAATGTTCACGTTTCAAATTATCTGTCTCGTTCCATATTTGGAATCATAAACTGCAGATTGTGTATGGAAAAAAGGAAATAAATTCAGATAATTTTGTTCTTCCTTGTTACCCTCAGTAAAGAGAATTATGGGAAAGTCCAATAAAATAATTTGTATCTCGACTGTTCTAATGAAAATGGATTTGTGTTGAACTCAGGCGTCGGCATCCAGTTGTTGTCTTAAATTCTAATGGACCTGTATTAATTTGAACTTTTATTTTGGTTAGTTATACCCCTTTTGAGTTTGAAGTTGGTAGGTCAAAGGTCAAGGTCACAGTTTATTGAAACTTTACTTAAAAAATGGTAAAATTTACATGCAGGTTTTCAGACATTCAGGATGTTTGTGTTGGTGTTTGTGTTTGTGTTGGTTCTGGTCTAACACTTACCGAGTTCATAGTCAGTAGGCCAAAGGTCACAGTGAACCTCGAACACTGTGAAGTTTGTCCTGTTAACATCTACTAGAGCTTATGAAATGTTTATAAGTGTTTGTTGTGTGGATGGTAAAGCACATTTTCAGTTTGAATTCAAAGGTTAAAGGTCAAGGTAACTTGAAATATATCAGAATTTATATATTACAGTTTAATAATAATACACCCACACACCCACCCCACCCCACCAAACCAGTTTTTAAAAGCATGACTACTTTTAGGTACTAAAACTAACCAGTTTGCCTGATTTATTTGTTGACCCTTTAAAATTGTGTCTGCAATTAACTGGCCCATACCCTTTCCCCAAGTTTACTCACATTTTACACAACCACTTATAGAGATGCTCTGTCCATCATAAACACAAATCAGTTATTGTTTCCAATATTATTTTTTTTGAAGAACGTTTTATAACTTTTGCATCTATGTTGTAGTCGTAACAGCAGTAATATGTGACCTGTAGTGTGACAAAACATGACATTGGTTATTCAGACCAACTGTTTCATCACACCTCATGACTGCCATATAAGCATGGGTGAGATGTAAAATACATATAATAAAAAAGATGAAGATGTGGATTTAATAAGAATACCTGCTAAAAATTCCTGATAATAATAGTTATTTCTATATTGCCTGTTACTTTACAAATCTGGAGTTATTGATGGAATGATATGTTGTTGAAATAAAGCTTTTGAAATGCTATATATCTTATTTTTGCTGTTTCTTCCATTTAGAGTTCGGCAAACTTGTGTGTGGATTCTTGCATCTTCCTGAAGCATTAGTTACAAGTATCAAATATTACGTAGGGTGTATCAGGATTCTGTTACATACCAATTAAGTTACAAGTATCACATTACGTAGGGTGTATCAGGATTCTGTTACATACCAATTAAGTTACAAGTATCACATTACGTAGGGTGTATCAGGATTCTGTTACATATCAATTAAGTTACAAGTATCACATTACATATGGTGTATCAGGATTCTGTCACATACCAATTAAGTTACATGTATCACATTATGTATTGTGTATCAGGATTCTGTTACATACCAATTAAGTGACAAGTATCACATTACGTATTGTGTATCAGGATTCTGTTACATACCAATTAAGTGACAAGTATCACATTACGTATTGTGTATCAGGATTCTGTTACATACCAATTAAGTTACAAGTATCACATTACGTATGGTGTATCAGGATTCTGTCACATACCAATTAAGTTACAAGTATCACATTACGTATTGTGTATCAGGATTCTGTCACATACCAATTAAGTTACAAGTATCACATTACGTATTGTGTATCAGGATTCTGTTACATACCAATTAAGTTACAAGTATCACATTACGTATTGTGTATCAGGATTCTGTTACATACCAATTAAGTTACAAGTATCACATTACGTATTGTGTATCAGGATTCTGTTACATACCAATTAAGTTACAAGTATCACATTACGTATGGTGTATCAGGATTCTGTTACATACCAATTAAGTTACAAGTATCACATTACGTATGGTGTATCAGGATTCTGTCACATACCAATTAAGTTACAAGTATCACATTACGTATTGTGTATCAGGATTCTGTCACATACCAATTAAGTTACAAGTATCACATTACGTATTGTGTATCAGGATTCTGTTACATACCAATTAAGTTACAAGTATCACATTACGTATTGTGTATCAGGATTCTGTTACATACCAATTAAGTTACAAGTATCACATTACGTATTGTGTATCAGGATTCTGTTACATACCAATTAAGTTACAAGTATCACATTACGTATGGTGTATCAGGATTCTGTTACATACCAATTAAGTTACAAGTATCACATTACGTATGGTGTATCAGGATTCTGTTACATACCAATTAAGTTACAAGTATCACATTACGTAGGGTGTATCAGGATTCTGTCACATACCAATTAAGTTACAAGTATCACATTACGTATTGTGTATCAGGATTCTGTTACATACCAATTAAGTGACAAGTATCACATTACGTATTGTGTATCAGGATTCTGTTACATACCAATTAAGTTACAAGTATCACATTACGTATTGTGTATCAGGATTCTGTTGCATACCAATTAAGTTACAAGTATCACATTACGTATTGTGTATCAGGATTCTGTTACATACCAATTAAGTTACATGTATCACATTACGTATGGTGTATCAGGATTCTGTTACATACCAATTAAGTTACAAGTATCACATTACGTATTGTGTATCAGGATTCTGTTACATACCAATTCAACTGGAAACATGTTTTGAATGTATTAACATTTGTAATGGCCTATGTTGGTTGTTCAAGAAGAAATTGCCCCGTGTGGGTCACGGGGCAAAGAATAGGGCCACTGCAGATCCCTTTGGAGGGGTAGGCAGAGGGGTAGAATCCCCCCCAAATTCATGTTCATTTTATCATTTTTTGTTCATGTTCATTAAAGGTCTTCTTCATGATCCCTGCATTGTTTCAGGTGCCATCTCGCTCACATCAAAAGAGCAGTGGCACAAAAACAATAAACGTGGCTCCAGCGTAAATGGAGTTTTTACGATAGAATTTGCAGCAACTCTGCAGTTCAGGGTGAGAAGGTTCTAGGCCCATTTTCCATATTTTATCTCGATGTACATGGAAGATGAGCCTGGCATGTTCATGCCTGTTAGGCGCCATATAACCTGTAATGTGTAGGTGCGCCTTAAAACCCCAATTCAATTCAATTCAAGAAGAAATTCTAAAGATTTTTAAGCACTTATGAGGTGGAACGGAAAAACGTTTTAAAATAATGTATAATTTCACAAAGGACCAACATCATGTCATGCTGATCATTTTAGAAAAGGTCCCATATCAATATCACTTATAGTTTTCAAGAAGTAGTCACTACAAATTTGTTTTTCAAAAATCTATTTTTGTCCGTGGCGGCCATTTTGAATTTCCAGCCGACCGTTTTGTTAGGATCAGTTAGACATCAAGAGCCACATTCCTGTGAAGTTTCATGAAAATCCATTGAGTAGTTTCAGAGGAGTAGTCGCTACATCTATTAAAAAAAAATCATATCTCCAAAAAGTAGGTCAAGGTCATAGATAAAATTCTTGCGTCCAAAAAGATGCACTACCCAAGACACAACTTTGTCAAATTAGAATATTTTGTCTTCCAAAGATTAAGCTATAAATTTGGTTTAAAACATCTAGTGCATAATTATAGTTCATGAGCAAGTGATGTAAATGTAACAATTAAAGTTATCTGCCCTTTGCTTATTTTATGGTAATTGACTTTCACCTTTAGACCCAAACCGGTAGTAGACATTATATTGCTTGCAATATTTCTTTGCCTTGTTTTTAGCTCGACTGATCAGAGATCAGCAGAGCTTATGCCGTAGTCCGGCCGGCCGGCCGGCCGGCCGTCTGTCCTTAAACTTTTATTTGTAGCGACTACTCCTCTGAAACTACTGGATGGATATTCATGAAACTTTACAGAAATGTTGCCCATGAAGTCTAGTTGATCCTAGCAAAAATTCATGTTGATGCAAAATCCAAGATGGCCGCCAAAGCTAGAAATAGATTTTTGAAAAAAGAAGTTTGTAGCGACTACTTCTTGAAAACTATAAGTGATATTGATATGGGACTTTCTCTAAAATGATCAGCAAGACATGATGTTGGTCCTTGTCAAAAATCGTTTTGATTCGACGTTAAACATGGCTGCCAGTGGCCATCTTTGTTTACATAGAGTTATATAGTAAAAACTTGTAGCGACTACTCCTCTGAAACTACTTGACGGATGTCCATGAAACTTCACAGGAATGTTGCTCTTGATGTCTAGTTGATCTTAGAAAAATTTCAGGCTGGCCGGACATGCAAGATGGCCACCACGGCTAAAAATAGATTTAAAATAAATAAATTTGTAGCGACTACTTCTTGAAAACTGTAAGAGATATTGATATGGGACATTTTCTAAAATGATCAGCATGACATGATGTTGGTCACTGTTGAAAATTGTTTTGATTCAACGTTAAACATGGCTCCCAGCGGCCATCTTTGTTTACATAGAGTTATAGTAAAAACTTGTAGCGATCTACTCCAGAAACTACTGCACAGATTTTCATGACACTTCACAGGAATGTTGCTCTTGATATCTAGTTGATCTTCGAAAAATTTCAGGCTGGCCGGAAATTCAAGATGGCCACCACGGCTAAAAATAGATTTAAAATAATTAAATTTGTAGCAACTACTTCTTGAAAACTGTAAGAGATATTGATATGGGACGTTTTCTAAAATGATCAGCATGACATGATATTGATCCTTGTAGAAATTTATTTCGATGCGACTTTAAACACGGCCATCTTTGTTTACATAGATTTATATAGTAAAAACTTGTAGCGACTACTCCTCTGAAACTACTGGATGGATATTCATGAAACTTTACAGAAATGTTGCCCATGAAGTCTAGTTGATCCTAGCAAAAATGCATGTTGATGCGAAATCCAAGATGGCCACCAAAGCTAAAAATAGATTTTTAAAATACAAGTTTATAGCGACTACTTCTTGAAAACTATAAGATATATTGATATGGGACTTTTTCTAAAATGATCAGCATGACATGATATTGGTCCTTGTCAAAAATTGCTTTGATTCGACGTTAAACATGGCTGCCAGTGGCCATCTTTGTTTACATATAGTTATATAGTAAAAACTTGTAGTGACTACTTCTCTGAAACTACTTGACGGATGTTCATGAAACTTCACAGGAATGTTGCTCTTGATGTCTAGTTGATCCTAGAAAAATTTCAGGCTGGCCGGAAATGCAAGATGGCCACCACGGCTAAAAATAAATTTAAAATAAATAAATTTGTAGCGACTACTTCTTGAAAACTGTAAGTGATATTGATATGGGACGTTTTCTAAAATGATCAGCATGACATGATGTTGATCCTTGTCGAAATTTATTTCGATGCGACTTTAAACATGGCCGCTAGCGGCCATCTTTGTTTACATAGATTTATATAGTAAAAACTTGTAGCGACTACTCCTCTGAAACTACTTGACAAATTTTTATGAAACTTCACAGGAATGTTGCTCTTGATGTCTTATTGATCCCAGAAATTGTTTAGTTCGGCCAGAAATTCAAGATGGCCGCCACGGCTTTAAACAGATTTTTAGCTCTGTCTGTCCGTCCGTCCGTAAACTTTTATTTGTAGTGACTACTCCTCTGAAACTACTGGATGGATATTCATGAAACTTTACAGAAATGTTGCCCATGAAGTCTAGTTGATCCTAGCAAATATTCATGTTGATGTGAAATCCAAGATGGCCGCCAAAGCTAGAAATAGATTTTTAAAATACAAGTTTGTAGCGACTACTTCTTGAAAACTATAAGTGATATTGATATGGGACTTTTTCTAAAATGATCAGCATGACATGATGTTGGTCCTTGTCAAATATCGTTTTGATTCGACGTTAAACATTGTTGCCAGTGGCCATCTTTGTTTACATAGAATTAAATAGTAAAAACTTGTAGCGACTACTCCTCTGAAACTACTTGGTGGATTTTCATGAAACTTTACAGGAATGTTGCTCTTAATGTCTAATTAATCCTAGCAAAATTTCAGGTCCGCCGGAAATTCATGATGGCCGCCATGGCTAAAAATAGATTTTCAAAATACAAGTTTGTAGCGACTACTTCTTGAAAACTATAAGTGATATTGATATGGGACTTTTTCTAAAATGATCAGCATGACATGATGTTGGTCCTTGTCAAAAATTGTTTTGATTCGATGTTAAACATGGCTGTCAGCGGCCATCTTTGTTTACATAGAGTTATATAATGAAAACTTGTAGCGACTACTCCTCTGAAACTACTTGACGGATTTTCATGAAACTTCCCAGTAATGTTGCTCTTGATGTCTAATTGATCCTAGCAAAATTTTAGGTCGGCCGAAAATTCAAATTTTCAAAAAACAAGTTTGTAGTGACTACTTCCTGAAATCAAAATCAATCAGTAGAGCTTCAAGGTCTGACCTCTTGTTCTTTATATATTGCTTGCAATATTTCTTTGCCTTGTTTTTCTTCGAATATATTGCAACCGACAGTTGCCCCTACCAATTAAAGATCAAATTACATTCAATTTCCTGTAAAATCCCAGTTATACAAAGGACGTGTACGAATAAAATGATCTGCTTCCTTGCCGATCAGCTTAAGTGAAGAAATAAACAAAGAAGTAAGATATTTCCAGACTGTTTAAATAAGCGACCGACATAGTTACACGTGATTGTCGTCTGCTTTTAACATTACCTACTAGATTTGCGGATAGAGTTGAGTTGAATTTGGGTTTTACAACGCACCAACACAAACAGGTTATATGGCATCAACATGAATGAACATGCCCACTCTCCATTTACACCGAGATAAACTTCCCACATACAGAATTGCTGCACATTCAGTTCTTAACACTTCATTTTCCGTCGGAGCCACGATCAATTTTTTCTGCCACCAATTGAAAGTTGATGAAGACCTTTAACGAACATGACAAACATGAACACGAATTCGGGTGAGGGCGGTGGATTTAACCCCTCCGTCTGGATAAGCAGCGGCCATATTCTTGCTGGGAACCCCAAATAGAACACAATAAACCAAATGTATATTCTCTCTTTAATTATTCCACAGACTTAACTGGTCAGACAGCTTTTAAAGCCGTAGTTCATCTTGTTGTGAGGTTTGTTACTCTCCTGATCACGGAATTTTTAAACAGTAATTCATCTTGGTAGGAGGCTTGTAACTCTCCTAACTGACCAGGGAGCTTTTTAAGCAGTAGTTCATTTCCTGTTCAACTTGTATATCTACTTTTGGCGTGAGGTTTGGAACTCTCCTAACTGGTCAGAAAGCTTTTAAGGCAGTAGTTCATCTTGGTTTGAGGGCTGAAAGTCTCCTGACTGGCCAAAATGCATTTAAATAATAATTCATCTTGGTGTGAGGTTTGTAACTCTCCTAACTTGCCAGGGAGCATTTTAAACGATAGTTCATGTTGTAAGCTGTGTCGAATGCTGTAGGCCGTTGTTTAAACAGAGGACAGTAACTCATATTGATGTGAGGTTTGTAACTCCTTATTGTCCAGGCAACTTTTTAAACGGTAGTTCATGTTGGTTTGATGTCTGTAACCCGCCTAACTGGCCAGAAGTTTTTAAGCAGTAGTTCATCTTCATGTGAAGTTTGTAAATCTTGCAGTAGTTTTTGGTAGGAGGATTGTTATTCTCCTAACAGGTCAGGGAGCCAATTAAACAGTAGTTCATCTTGGTGTTGTATCTCTCCTTTTCTTTCCAGATGACATTTTTTAAGTATAAGTTCATCTTGGTTTGAGGATTGTAACTCCCCTAACTGGCCAGGGAAGTTTTTAAACGGTAGTTCATCTTGGTTTTAAGGTTTGTAACTCTCCTAACTGGCCAGGGAGGTTTTTAAACGGTAGTTCTTATTGGTTTGATGTTTGTAACTCTCTTCACTGGTCAGGGAGTTTTAGGGGATGGCGAGTTGTCCGTCGTTTGTTAACTTTTGTCTCATTAAGACGATAGGGCCTTCATTTTTCATCCGATCTTTACCAAACTTAAACAGATTGTTAATATCAATGAAAGCTCGGACAAGTTCAAACAACAAGACAATAACAGCGGAGTTATGGTCCTTGATTTAGTTAAAAATGCTATATTTTGCCTCGTTAAGACAATAGGGCTTTTATTGTTTATCAGATCTTTACCAAACTTTAACAGTTGTTAATATCAATAAAAGCTCGGACAAGTTTGAATACCAGCCAGATCGGACCAGTAACAGCGGAGTTACGGCCCTTGATTTAGTTAAAAATGGTATATTTGACCTCTTTAAGACGATAGGGTCTTCATTTTTCATCCGATCTTTACCAAACTTTATTTGATTGTTAATGTCAATGAAAGCTCGAAAAAATTTGAAAAACAGCCGGATCGGACATGTAACAATGGAGTTATGGCCCTTGATTAGTTAAAAATGCTATATTTTGCCTTGTTAAGACGATAGGGTCTTCATTTTTCATCCAATCTTTACCAGATTGTTAATGTCAATGAAAGCTCAGATAAGTTCGAAAACCAGCCAGATCGGACCAGTAATAGCGGAGTTATGGCCCTTAATTTAGTTAAAAGTGCTATATTTTGCCTCGTTAAGATGATAGGGCCTTCATGTTTCATCCGATCCTTACCAAACTGTCAGATTGTTAATATCAATGAAAGCTCGGACAAGTTCGAAAATCAGCTAAATTGGGTCGGTAACACCAGAGTTATGGCCCTTGCTTTTTCTGAAAAATGCCATTGTATGCCTTGTGAACACTCTAGCACCTTCATTTATTATTTGATCTTTACCAAATTTGCACAGATTGTTAATATCATTGAAAGCTCGGACAAGGTAGAAAGACAGCTAAATTGTATCAGTAACAACAGAGTTATGGCCCTCGTTTTTTCTGAAAAATTTCATTTTCTGCCTTGTGAACACTCTAGCACCTTCATTTATTATTTGATCTTTACCAAACTTGCACATATTGTTACTGCTAATGCAAGCTTGGACAAGTTCGAAAGCCTGCTAAATTGGGTCAGTAACACCGGAGTTATGGCCCTTGTTTTGCTGAAAAATGCCATATGAAGCCTTTTTTTATTATTTGATCTTTACCAAACTGGCACAGATTCTTAATATCAATGAAAGCTCGGATAAGTTTGAAAACCAGCTAAATTGGGTCAGTAACACCAGAGTTATGGCCCTCCTTTTTTCTGAAAAATTTCATTTTCTGCCTTGTGAACACTCTAGCACCTTCGTTTATTATTTGATCTTTACCAAACTTGCACATATTGTTACTGCTAATGCAGGCTTGGACAAGTTCGAAAGCCGGCTAAATTGGGTCAGTAACACCGGAGTTATGGCCCTTGTTTTTTTCTGAAAAATGCCATTTTCTGCCTTGTGAACACTCTAGCCCCTTCATTTATTATTTGACCTTTACCAAACTTGCACAGATTGTTAATATCAATGAAAGCTCGGACAAGGACGAAAACCAGCTAGATCGGACCAGTAACAGCGTAGTTATGGCCCTTGATTTAGTTAAAAATGCTATATTTTGCCTAGTTAAGACGATAGGGCCTTCATTTTTCATCCGATCTTTACAAAACGTTATCAGATTGTTAATATCAATGAAAGCTCGGACAAATTCGAAAACCAGCCAGGTCGGACAAGTAACAGTGGAGTTATGGCCCTTGATTTAGTTAAAAATGCTATATTTTGCCTCGTTAATTTGATAGGGCCTTCATCTTTCATCCGATCTTTACGAAACTTTACCAGATTGTTTATATCTATAAAAGCTCAGACAAGTTCGAAAACCAGCCAGATCGGACAAGTAACAATGGAGTGATGGCCTTCGATTTAGTTAAAAATCCTATATTTTGCCTCGTTAAGACGATAGGGCCTTCATCTTTCATCCGATCTTTACACAATTTTACTAGATTGTTAATATCAATCAAAGCTCGGATAAGTTCGAAAACCATCCAGATTGGATCATTTACATCGGAGTCATGGCCCTTGATTTTCTGAAATATGCTATATCTTGGCCTCATTAAGACGAAAGGGCCTTCATTTCGCCGAATTTCATTGAAACTTTGCAGGGATGATCAGTACTAAGCCTAGTTGTACATAGTCACCGTGTTCCAGTTGAATGATTTTGGCGGAGTTATAGCCCAAGGTTTTAATACACAAACTTTGTTCTGACTAGTTCTCCTGAACCCCTGGCCGGATTAAACGAAACCTTTTAGGGATGATCAGTTCCATGTCTAGTTGTGCAAATCATCGCCGTGTTCCGGTTGAATGATTTTTCGCGGAGTTATGGCCCTTCAAAGGTTTTAATGCACAAACTTTGTTCTGACTAGTTCTCCTGAACCCCTGGCCTGATTTAAACGAAACTTTTTAGGGACGATCAATTCCATTCTAGTTGTGCAAATCATTGCCGTGTTCCGGTTGAATGATTTTTGGCAGAATTATGGCCCTTTAAAGGTTTTAATACACAAACTTTGTCTGATCTACATCTCCTGAACCCCTCGCCAGAGTTCAATGAAACTTTGCAGGGATGATCAGCACCAAGCCTAGTTGTCGCGTTCCGGTTTACAGATATTTGGCAGAGTTATGGCCCTTTAAAGAGTTTTGATACCACAATTTGTTCGAGGCTAGTTCTCCTGAACCCCTGGCTGGATATAGACGAAACTTGACAAGGATGATCAGTATCAAGCCTTGTTGCGTATATCATCACCATGTTCCGGTTGAATTATTTTTGAAAGACTTGTGGACATAAACTTTATCTTGAGCAAGTAGAGCGTTCACAGGCACTCTTGGGCCTCTTGTTAGTTATTAAAATGTTTACAAACTTCCATTTAAGCATCATTGACCTGTTTATTAGCTCTACTGGTCAAGGGCCAGCAGAGCTTTTGGAATGGCGAGTTGTCCGTCGTCTGTCGTCCATCGTCTGTCCGTCCGTCTGTTAACTTTTACCTTGTTAAGACGATAGGGCCTTAATTTTTCATCAGATCTTTACCAAACTTTAACATATTGTTAATATCAATGCAAGCTCGGACAAGTTAAAAAAACAGCCAGATTGGACCAGTAACAGGGGAGTTATGGGCCTTGATTTAGTGTAAAATGCTATATTTTGCCTCGTAAAGACGACAGGGCCTTTATTTTTCATCCGATCTTTACCAGAATGCTAATGTCGATGAAAGCTCGGAATATTTCGACAACCAGCCAGACCAATGAGTAACAGCGGAGTTGTGGCCCTTCATTTAGTTAAAAATGCTATATTTTGCCTCGTTAAGACGATAGGGCCTTCATTTTTCATCCGATCTTTACCAAACTTTACCAGATTGTTAATATCAATGAAAGCTCGGAAAAGTTCGAAAACAAGCCAGATGGACTGATCTTTACCAAACTTTACCAGATTTTTTAGTTATGGTCCTTGATTTAGTTAAAAATGCTGTATTTTGCCCAAAACTTTAAAAAAAACACGTAAATTGCAGTCACTCATTTCATTGATGTTATAAGAGCCATGTTAGCCAGTAGAGTGTCCACAGGCCCTTTTGGGTCTCTTGTTTAAGTCTCATCACAGTACAATATTATCTACAATAATTCATAAAATACAACTGTGCCATTATTGTTAGAATTACAAGAGACTATACAATATAAATATACATATGACTGTTCACAATGTTAAAATAGTGAGCAATTGATTCTGAACCGACTGCCACAGCCGTGTCATAAGACTCACAAAAAGCCACAGCAGTAGGTCCAGTAGGCAATGCATACAAATATATCACTGTTTTAATTTATCAAATCATTTTCTGAGAATATTATTATCACCACACACATGTACATAGTAATAATTGAGCGGCCGGTGCTAATCTGGACATGTTGTCTAAAAAGTACTTAAAATAAAATATTAATATGTGAGTTAGAGAATCGCAACGGCTACTGAAACCTTAAAAAATAGTATAAAAAAATCAGATAAAAACCCAGATCAGATCTGGAGTGTACTGATTAGCACCCACTTCTCAACGTCGTTATAAAACGTTATTTCTTATCTAATAATGA
Source organism: Cyrtodaria siliqua (assembly GCA_037043455.1). Classification (NCBI taxonomy): domain Eukaryota; kingdom Metazoa; phylum Mollusca; class Bivalvia; order Adapedonta; family Hiatellidae; genus Cyrtodaria; species Cyrtodaria siliqua. Next base: position 96,898 of record JAWPHD010002829.1, on the reverse strand, counting down.
TTGCATTATTTACAGCAAAAAATAGGATGAAATTAACTTTAAAAAAGAACGCTTACCAGCTTACTACAAGTAAAATAAATAATAATAATAATAACACATAATTAAGAATATAAGTTTCGCTTTTTGAGAATATTACAACAGGTTTTGAACATTAACGCTGAAGTTGAGTTGTTCACACTTACACATGATGACAGACGTATATAAAGACTTAACTGCTATCAACATTTTACTAGAAACGCCACTATCTTGAAGTCTCTTCCAAAGTTTTTCTCTGTTGATAACTTAAGCTTTTTTCTAGTTTCTAGAATATTTGTTAATGAGGCAATATGATCTACTGTGCTGCGATTTTTTCTAAAACCGTTTTGCTCATCGACAATTTTATTATCAACTTCAGACCATATAGAAATAAATACTGATAAAGGTGATCCTTTGAGAGCAACAAACACAATTAAGAGAATAAAGCAGCAGACTCGGTTTTATTGAGTCTGTTCATGAGAAGTAATGAAAGAAGCAACTCTTCTCACGCCCACTAGCACCGGCTTAAGCGGTATTCTACTTCAAAGCCACCTAAATTGGGCTCGTTGGTCCCAAAGGACCAGTAAAAAATAACACTACTGATTCGTAGCACGGGGAGACTTTTTACAGCCGCCACACTGCACTAAACGAACGCTAGTGTGAATGTTAATAAATACTGATAAAGGTGATATATTATTCAACACTGAACTATAAAGTTTATACATAGACGAAGCTAATGCTATTCCCCTGTAAGATAGATATATCACTTATAATACCAGCCTTGTTTATAAGGTCAACTGCCCGTATAACTGAACATTCACTGAAATCTGATAGTTGTTCATGGCTAACTAAACAATAATCCACTACAGAACACCCTTTAACAGACATGGAAGTAAAATCGTTGCACAGAAAGTTTCGACCGTTCAGCATACACATATTAACGTTAATTAAAACATCAATCAGAATATCACCGTAAGCATTACTTTTAAAATTAACGACATCCTGTTCACATATATTATCAACACCAGATATAAATTCAACAGTATTACCACAACGACTGTTAAAATCGCCACATAAGTAGATTAGTCCTTCGTTCTGGTATTTATAAATATCTGATAATAAACTGTCAAAGAAAGGGTGGGCATCTACATTTCGACAAGAATTCTCTGGTGGGATATAAAAACACATGGGAACAAGACAACAGATTCAAATTTATGCATTAGTTTAAGCCAAAGTATTCCTTCTATGGAGTCATCTAATATATGTATATCAAAACAGTCCAGAAGTTCCTAACGAATGAGAAATCTCGCTCCACCTGATCCGGTTTTGGCTCGTACGTGTAGATTCGTCCGATTGTTTCCAAACCACATGTAACCCGCAGCTTCTAGAATAAAATTGCCTTTGAGATGCGTCTCAGCAATACCGATAATATCAAGATCTAAATGCTTCACACATGCATATCGAAGATTAAAATTGTCACTTTCTATATTAGAGTTCCAACCTCGAACGTTCCAAAACCCGGTACGAATCTAGTTTCGACCACGAAAGCCCCCACGCCATTGCAATCGCCACCTCCTCACCCATCACTTTGCTGTTTACGCCCTCGATCATTCGCACTGGCGGTATTCGAACGATCTGTAGATATAATCTGACCTGTACCGCGGGCATTGTCAGACTGAATGTTATCACCACGCGAGGTACCACGTCCCTGGGTATTTTGGTTGGTTGTTGTCTAGAACTTACAACACGTGTGCCACGAACGTACAAATCAGTGTCTCCGCGGTTCATTGCACCAATAATGGTTCGCAAATTATTGGCCATACAACGTTCCTCTGGAGATTGATCATGGTTAATGAAAACATTGGAATGCACTCTGTCCTTCTTTAAATTTGACTTAGGCTAACATGATCTTTTTTTTTGTCATTTGTCGATTTAAATGAAGCGATGACAACTCCAGGTTTATTAGATGCGTCAGAAGACTTCCGAATGGCACCACGTACAGTAACATCTTTGACATTTAGAGATTTGTTAAACAGAGTGTTGACCTTATTCTCTAGGTTTTTGTTTGCACTTTCTGGTAAGGTGCGTATCACCACTTTTAAAGATATGTCCGATAAGTTACTCGAACTTGGCTGTGCAGTCATGATGTTATTGACTTTAGTGGTTATTTCTTCCAGACTGTCAGCAAAATCTTCACGCAATGTCTCTTTGAAAGTGTCCAGTCGCGTATCTATATCTTTCTTAATGCGACCAAGCTCTACATTAACCCTGGAGCTGTGTCACTTTTGATTTATGTTGTTCTAACCCCTCTTCTAGTTTGTCAATACGCTCCGCCAATGATGTAAACATCATGTGCATATCTGAGGACATTTTAGCGAGCGACACTAGGATCAGAGTCTTGGTGTACATCTGCTTGCGTGACTATTATGTTATGTGGCGCGGGTTTTGGCATCGCTTTATACAGTGCACGCCTAGCAGTGGCCTTTATGCGATCAGCATCTTCATGTTTGGCTTTCTTAACAGTACTTTCATTTGCTGAAGGAAGCGACAAGTGCCTTTTACGACCATTTCTCTGTGGTGTATCAACGCGTGTTATTCGCTGGGAAAAAATAATCGAGTCCACATAAGCCTCTGCTTCGCTTCCATTGTTGATATTTAAATCCTTATTAGGCGACAAATTAATTGCATAGACGAGCTTGGTAGTTTGGAACATGATCCCCGTTGATATACCAGCCTCGTTGTCTTTAGTTACATTTAAGAGTAAATTAAAATCATTTCTTTTAATGAACGAGTGAAACCCCAGTTCGAATTATAACCTTATGTTACAAAAGTATGAAAATGTGTCTGTCTTGTTGAAGTTATAAATTGATGCATGTATTGTTTTATCTTGCATTATATGCTTACATTGCTATATTTTGTTGATTTATAGATGGCCATATTGTAAAAAAGACTTGTGTAAATGCTGTCTTAATATTTTACCTTAATGAAATAAAGTTATTATTATTTATTATCAAAAAGGCTTCCAGAATACCTGAAAGTTTCAAAATAACTAGATCTAGTAAATGTTTGTAAAAAAATGAACTTGTAGTAAAACGTTATTTTATTACATAACGCCCCTTGTTATTAGTGTCGAACACCCATTTTTTTTTATATACACGTGTAATATAACCTGAAACAATTTTCATTGATTAGGCATACCATGCATTGCTGCAAGTTTGCTGCAAGCTTGCAGCGAACAAAAAAAATAGCGAAAAATTTTGTTCGCCAGAACAATTATTAATTGTTCGCCAGTGTTCGCCACTAGCGGTGATGTTGCCGCAAACACTATGGTAATCTTTGGCGAAGTTGCCGCAAACTCGCCAAAAAGCTATACATTTGCCAGAAGTTCGCCAGAAACATTTATTTATTTGGAACGTTCACCATAGCATGACCACAAACTTACTTGCAGTTTTTTTGTTCGCCACAACAGCGCGACAAACTTTACCATTCCGATATTTTTTTATTGCACACCGTAACATCGCCACAAACTTTTCAGTTCAGATTTGCCGTTTCTTTATTCGCCACAACTTCACGACAAACTTTTCCATTCTGATCTGCTGTATCTCTGTTCACCAAAACATCATCGCAAAACTTAAACTTTATACAGAATTTTATTATTTCTGTGTTACTTATTACTAAAGTGAAATTTGCATTTTATGTCAAAGGACCACTTGAACAATCATTTTGCTAAGTATACATTTCTAGTGGAACCTTATTTTTTTCAGAATAAGTAAAATATTTCTTATTGTGTTGCAAGAACATTTTTAAATACCAAACACCATGATAACTCCAACATTTAAAACCTGTGCAAAATGAAGTATTAATTTGCATTTATAACACGATGACGAGCCAATTTAATATTTTAAGTCATTCTGAATTATTATATAGTCAACTATCTACAAATTTAACAAATATAACAATTTATATCTAATTTGAAATTTAAGCACATGTATTTAAAAGTAATTAATGACAAAGACAATTAATGCTAATATCAGAAAAATATAGGTGTACAGTCATGTAGAAACACCCAATTTATGATAGAGTGAAAAAAATGTTGGATAATTATTATTACCAGGTATTTGATCTGAAGCAGTATCATGCAGTATCATGTACAGTCCTACAGATATGCCCAGAATACCATGCATTTCCCCTTTTCTGTGCTCAGCATGATGTCTAATTATTATAACAGTTAACTGATAGCTTAAACCTGACCATTATTTATTGCACCACAAGGATACCGGGTTTATTGATCTATACCAGTACTATACTGCAGGTCAGTGTGGTAAAACTTATCTCATTAAGCAAATAGTATGGATGTGTTGTTGACGATGTTACAGAAAGTGCAATGATAAGAATTGTATATACTTTTGACAATCTCATTCGATTTGAATCGTTTATTAGGGAAGCTTTCATAAAAAAGAACATCTAGTCGCTGTATTTTTTGACTTGGAGAAAGCATATGATACTGCATGAAAACGGTATTATGAATGATCTTCATGACCTTGGTTTTAGAGGCCGATTACCCATTTTATAGAGAAATTCTTAGATGATGGGCAGTTTCGTGTCCGAATGGGTTCAACCCTCTCTGATATTCATGAACAGGAGATGGGTGTTCCACAGGGCAGCATGTCACATTTCGTAATCTTTTCTGATTCCCTTTCATCTCTTCAAGCACTGGGTAATATGAAACATGATAACCCAGTTGTGCTTCAACTTTTAGAAAAGTACAATTCTCTTATAGTTGATATGTTACATGTAGCAATACGTGGTAATGATAGAGCTGATACTGCTGCTAAGGCAGCATTAGGTTTACATAAATCTAATACCAAATTACTTTATACTGATTTTAAAAGTCGTATCAACAAATATATTCGTAACTCTTGAGAAGCCGCTTGGGACTTGTCGGTGAACAATAAACTCCATTCCATTATTACAAGGTGAGCAATTTGCCAGAATGAATACCCTGCTTTGCACCGTTAAAGGGGGTACATCAGGATTTTTCTAGAAACATCTTAAATTATAAAATTGTTCCAGTTCATGATAAAACACTTATATCAATCAAAATATGATGTTAGAACCATTTTGTTAAGGTCTAAACTTTGAAAACACCATATAGTAGGACGGAATCGGACGTAAAATGCTGAAATCAACCCTGGTGCGTCACCTAGGATAGCACGTATTACTGTGCTGAATGAATTTCTTTGCAAATAAGGGATAATTTTTAGGCTCAGTTATTAGGTTTTGACTATGTAGAATAGAAACTATTAGTATTTGTCGATTTTAAGTCTGACACCTAGACCCCCATAAAAAGCCTGATGTACTCCCTTTAACGGTCAAACACATATTGCTGGAATGTGTAGACTTTGATCCTATGCGTCAAAAGTACTGCAATGTCAATACTATGACCGAGTTATTTACTATTATAGATTTTAGTCTAGTTTTAGATTTCCTGAAGGAAGTCAGACTATATAAATCATTATAATATGTTCTTGTATATATTTACTTCTTTATATACCCGTTTTCGGGCATTTGTTGATTTACAGATTTACAGATTTACATCCCTTACTTGTAAATAGTTTTATCTTTATATATTTACATTAATTTTTAATTAATCCTTCATTTCTTCATCATTAATCAGTCTTTGCGCACAATATGACCTATTTATGTGTCGACGTGCCGTAAATAACCATTCATTCATTCATTCATTCATTCATTAAACCGTTACTCGGAGAATGGCGTCCTTCTAGTAGACCCATTCGTCGAGAGGAAGTTGTCCTAGCTAGGGTCAGGATAGGGCATACACACTGTACTCATTCATATGTATTACAAGGTGAGCAGTTGCCAGAATGTCTACCCTGTTTTGCACCGTTAACGGTCAAACATGTCTTGGTGGAATGTGTAGACTTTGATCCTATGCGACAAAGATACTACATAGTTAATACTTTGAAAGAGTTATTTGATACTATAGAGTTTAGTCTTGTTTTAGATTTCCTTAAAGAAATCAGACTTTATAAATCAATATAATATTTTCCTATATATATTAACTTGTTTACAAGCCCGTTGACGGGCATTTGTTGATTTACATATATCCTATACATAGTTTATATTGCTTCCATATCATCCCTTATTTGTAGATAGTTTTATCTTTAGACGTTTACATTTTTTTAAATTACTACTTCATTATGTCAGGATTCATCGGTTTTTGCGCACAATATGACCTATTTATGTGTCGACGTGCCATAAAACACCATTCATTCATTCATTCATTCATTGTATATACTTTTTATTAAGTTTATTGAGACTGACTGACTGACAATATATATAAGACAAATTATCAACCAAACAGTGCTTAAACCAACATCGGCTTTTATCGCCTTCTTCAGGATACATATATAAAGTTATAAAAACAAACACATATATTTTGGAGAAAAAAAAAGAAAAAGCAAATACATAAACCAATTAATACTATAAACGTGTTGGTTTTTATTAATTAAGTTATTAATCTTTGCTTTGAATCTTTTTTTCCGAAATTGTTGTGCTTGTTTTTGTAACTTTATGTATGTATCCTGAAGAGAGAGAGAGAGAGAGAGAGACCGAGCCATCACTATTGACAAGAGCGTGGATCGTACTCAAAAGTGTGGGTATAGAACCAGCGATCCACGGAAATGGTTGTCACTGCAGTCTGCTTTAAAAAGACTTGCAGATTTGATGCAGCTGCAAATAGAATATGTGTATACAGCTGGAGTTCATGATGCACCTCTAGAAAGTTCTTGTTTGAAAAAGAGCTTGTGCGGATAGGTAGAGTATGACTTTGGTCCAGACGCACACTTTGCGACCTTCACGGATCTGCCTGATGTTGAAGAGACGTTTAGATAATACACCTCAAAGCGGAGCTCGGAGAAAACGACTGTTGACTTCAACCCCAAAGCGTTAAAATGGACGAACATATCTGTATTATATTTATGTAAAAGTCTGAAAATGGCAATATAAAGCACAGTCATTCTCAAATCATCAGAGTCTGTTTTAAGCTGACTGTAGACCTGACTGGAGAGCATAGACAGCCCTACCTTTGTAGTTCAATAATGTAGAGGTGAACTTGTTTGTGACACATGCGAAAATGTACAGTACCAATAACGTGATGCAAGTCACATTGTTTATATGTTATTTATATGTACTGTAAATTGTCTTTTAATTGTCTCCTGAGGTCAACTTTCAATTAAAATTCTAGTCGAGTTAACACACATACAATTAGATCTAAATGTTTATATTAGATTTGTCAAGCGTAATTTTATGTTTTATTATATGTATGTACAGAGCCATCACTATTGACAAGAGCGTGGATCTTACTCAAAAGTGTGTGTATAGAACCAGCGATCCACGGACCTGTTGTATATAAGTCCCTGATTTTGTAAACTGGATTCTGAAATCATTAGTAATTATTTGTACAGAAAACTAGAAATAATTTTCTGATGAAGGATATGTACATGTTGTATATAGTACACCATATACCGTGTCCCTGTATGAATGTATAATACGCACTCTTAAGGGGACACATGGCAATCTTGAGTTGTATTAAAGCGTTAAAATTAGCACCCCCATTTATTATTCCGGCCTCATTTTGACTTAAAACTGCTTGCGTATAATTAAATAAAAAATGAGTTTCAGTTTTCTTCAATATTCTACCAAATTTCGTAATATACTATTGGTGCAATATCATCAAAAGTTCGTAATATGTAAAAACAATTTGCTTTGAACTATTCGATTAATTAATATTAATGATTGCACATATACAAGTTATGGGAGAGCACTGTAATAACGACACATAGAAATATTTTATAAACTTTAATAGATTTGGCAAATATTGGGCGTGGCATGGATTGAATGTTTAACAATTGGGCTGCCGGTAAGCACAAAAGACCATTATGGCAAGCCCTTACAGCAGAAAGCATAAAGCAAAAAAGCAAATTGAATATTACAATATTAAGGACATAAATACATGTGCACCAAATTAAATGTTCATTATGAAAGCAACTTTTCTGATTTAAGCAAGTGTTGAAAGCACGGTTGATATTCAAGCATAATTACAAGTGCACCGAATTCAATCAATTGAAATGTTTTTTAGCAATTCGTACGGACAGCAAATTTGTATATAATTTATGTTTAGATTACATTGACTACAGATATTATAGTCAGTATTATGTTGAAAACTAACGGGACGCCGTGAGATTTAAAAAAGCATCAATATTGCCGTGTGTCCCTTTAAATATACAGAAACGTACTATTTTGGATGTTATTTCATACCTTGCATACTATTAACTAGTTTCTACTATTATTTGTTCAAAACTAGATTGCAAAGTGGTTTTCCCATAATTATTGGGGTTACACTATTTTTAGGTAAAAAAAGTAAGTCTTATTTTTTTTAAATAGAACACTAAGAAATGTTTGTATTTGAATTTAAAGTGTATTACAACAGTGAATATGTCATATATTTAATACAGTTTTGTAAATTAATCAAGTCAATACAGAAATAGTATAAACAAGTGAGATTGATTCAAACCATTGATTAAGTATGTTATATTATAGGAAATAGCTCTATTTTGTATTCATAATTAATTAAAAATATTCATTAATATGTTATACATTATACATTTTATCAATTAAATTGCATACATTAAAACGGTATTGTGATTTTACTTTATACATGCAGTTAACCACCCATCTGTTGTTTTCTCCAAAGTGCAACCTGATATCTCCGATCAGTGTTGCTCAGTGGTGTGTTTATTAACAAGTACTTAACAAATGGACCCGCTGAGTATGTAACAGTAAATGACTGTTTAATAACATGGCCTGGCTGAGATTTCTGTATGACTGTGTAGAGGTTATACTATTAGAAACACACGTGTTCATGAAATTGTGGTCTTTTTGCATAAATATAGCCAGTTATCATGTAGCTACATGTATAGACAAGATGTGTTATGTGTACTATTTTTCAATGAAATTGTGTCAATTTAAAACAATGGATTTGAATGAGTTTAGTTTGAGTGAATATTCTGAAGAGGATGTTCCACACCTGTATATTGTAAGTTTATATTAACTGCTTTATTTTTATATGTCGCAAAATAGCAAGTTTTTCATATTCAAAACCCCTGCCCTCCAGAGGTAAATGTGTATATTTACGTTTGTGTGTCGGTCTAGGTCTGGTGCTGATACTAAGATATCCAAAAATGGAGAAATGCAGAAATGACAGCGCTCGACATCTCCATAAAAATGAGAGTAATGCAGAAATGACTGCGCTCGATATCTCTATGAAAATGGGAGTAATACAGAAATGACAGCGCTCGACATCTCCATACAAATGAAAGTAATGCAGAAATGACTGCGCTCGATATCTCTATGAAAATGGGAGAAATACAGAAATAACAGCGCTCGGCATCTCTATGAAAATGGGAGTAATGCAGAAATGACAGCGCTCGGCATCTCTATGAAAATGGGAGTAATTCAGAAATGACGGCGCTCGACATCTCCATAAAAATGAGAGTAATGCAGAAATTACAGCACTCGACATCTCTATAAAAAATTATTTTAATACAGATAATGCAGAAATGACAGCGCTCAACATCATTATGAAAATGGGAGTAATGCAGAAATGACAGTGCTCGACATCTCCATGAAAATAGAAGTAACACAGAAATGACAGCACACGACATCTTCACAAAAATGGGAGTAATGTGGAAAAAGACAACATTTGACATTTCCATGAAAATGAGCATTTGCATTTTACGCATGTCTGGATGGAAATTATTATTGTATGGCTTTGTCAACTTTGTAAGTTAGGGATTATAGGATAAATTTGTATGCCAGAATTTTAATTTACAGTATGAATTCTGCATAATATTTTTTTTTTTTTAAACGGCGCACCATTGTTTTATTTCATAATTTTAGTCCATTATTTATTTTGAAAAAGTTTGCCGCGATGTGTTGGCCAACATTTGCAACTTTGCAGCAAACATCACCACAAGCATCGACAGAACATTGCAGAGAAACATTTTATGCAAATGAAGTTTGCTGCAAAGCTGCCGCACACTTTTACTATGTAAATGAGGTCTGCGGCAAAGTTGCAGCAAACATCGCCAAAACATCACCAGAAGATTACAGCTAACAGTGTTATGCAAATGAAGTTTGCTGCAAAGTTGCAGTACACTTTTACCATGCAAATGAGGTATGCGGCAAAGTTGCGGTGAACATCGCCAGAACATCACCAGAAGCTCATTTGCATATTTTTTTGCTGCAACTTTGCCGCAGACCTCATTTGCATGGTAAAAGTGTACCGCACCTTCGCCGCAAACTTGTTTGTCGCAGCTTTGCACCAATGTTTGCCGCAGAGTTGCAGCAAATAGTCGCCAGAAGCCTAAATTTTTGGTAAGGGTACATATTTGTACAAAGGAATACAGGTTTGTACAAATTCATACAGGTTTGTACAAAGGCATACAGGCATACAGGTTTGTACAAAGGCGTACAGGTGTGTACAAAGCCATACATATTTGTACAAAGGCATACAGATTGTACAAATTCATACATGTTTGTACAAAGCCATACATATTTGTACAAAGGCATACATATTTATACAGCTTTGTTTAAAGGCATACAGATGTGTACAAAGGCATACATATGTGTACAAAGGCATACCTATTTGTAACAAAGACAAGGCTTACATATTTGTAACAAAGGCAATGCTTACATATTTGTAACAAAGGCAAGGCTTACATATTTGTAACAAAGGCAAGGCTTACAGATTTGTACTATGATGTTATTAATTAAGTGTTTTCATATAGGCCCAGTTAATGGTCCAAGGACTGTCATATTGGCCGAAGACCGCGGGCCAATATGACAGTCCGAGAAGACCATTGCTTATAGTATGACAGTCCGAGAAGACCATTGCTTATAGTAAATGCAAAATATTAAACCTCTGACTCTTGTAGTTTCAGAGACGAAGATCTTTTAAGTTTTCCCCTATATAAGTCTATGTATATGACTGTGACCCCCGCGGCGGGGTCAGTTTTGACCCCAGGATCACCATTTGAAAAAAACTTGGTAGAGGACCATAAGGTAGTAAATGCAAAATATTGAACTGGTAGCGGACCATAAGGTTATAGTAATCTATCTATATATAATATAGTAATATAGGCTCTTTTTGTTTTAGAGATTTTTTTTTAAAAAGTTTTCCCCTATATGAGTCTATGTTCAAAATATGACCCCTGGGGCGGGCAAAATTTGACACCGGGATCACCACTTGAACACACTTGGTAAAGGATCATAAGCTTATGGCACATGCAAAATATTAGACCTCTAGTTTATGTAGTTTCAGAGAAGAGAATGTTTTGAAGATTTTCCTTTATGTCTCTGTGTAAAACCCACCCCACCACCACACCCGCGGGCGGGGCTAAATTTGACCTCGAGTCACCATTTGAACAATATTGGTAGACGACCATAAGCTTATGCCGTATACAATATATGAGAGCTTTATACCTTGAGGTTTCAGAGAAGACGATTTTTAAGCTTTTTAAGTTTTTTCAATATATAAGTCTATGCAAATCCCTGGGCCAGGGTAACATGTTACGGTAAGGACACCACAAACCTGGGCCAGGGTAACATGTTACGGTAAGGACACCACAAATCCCTGGGCCAGGGTAAATGTTACGGTAAGGACACCACAAACCTGGGCCAGGGTAAAATGTTACGGTAAGGACACCACACACTTAGAGGATAGAGGATCATAAATATTATGGTAAATTCAAAATATTAAACCTCTGTCTCTTGCAGACTTAACCACAGGACCATAAGAAGATGTAACATGCAATATATGGAAACTCTATGCTATGTGAGTTTTTTAGAAGAATATTTTTCATTTGTCCCTATGTAAGTCTATATCAAACGTGCAACATCTCCAAATAAACTCAGTACATTTAAAAACGCAACATTTTTGATTTTCGATTATTTTTAGTCCGCTGGTGTTGTTTTTTTTTTCAACTCAAGATCGTATTTTATGTAAGTACACAAGTCTCTTTGTCCCAAAGGTTAAACAATGGCGATAAACAGCTGCAAATGATTTGCTGTATTTCTTTCAGTTAGAAATTCAAAAAATACCAAGTGTTGCGTTTTCAAATGTACTGAGTATACCAACTTTGGACCCCCGGGGCACAGCCATTTTTGACACCGGCACCGGGGAGTTCAGTTGAACGCACTTGACAGTCTAGGCATTGGCGATCATTAATAAAGACAAGAAACATGCATGTGATATTTCATTAGCAATGAGCAAGCGATTTCGGAGGCAATGCTGTTTGAAGTTTCCTAAATTAGCTAAACGGCGCCATCTTGGATCATGCGCAGCAACGAAAAACACAAATAAACATCTTTGTTCAGTTCCATTGCAATACCGACAGCAATTTCAGAGTTGACATTTTAAGACAGTTCCTTATATAACTTTATGTAACGTAGCGGCCTTATGGTGGCCATCTTGAAAGTTTTACGAAGACGAACAATATACACTTGATACTTTAGTAGCTAGCGATCAGCTCTAATAAAGTCTTGTAAAAATCTATCTTGCCGTTCTGGAGAAGATTTTTTTAAGGTTTTGACTATTTTTAGCATCGGCGGGCATCTTGAATGTCGAATCGACAAAACAAATTCTTCTGCCGCCACACAAAATGATATCGTATAAGGCCTGCTGACCTTTGTCCAGTAGCGCTAATAACAGTTTGCGATTTATATGCAATTGGTCACTTTAACCTGATCGGTTCAAAAATGGTCGTCACACATGGCTTTATATAGACTGCTGGACGAATGTCATGACGGTTACATTAAACAGTTGGTTCCAGATGTAGTAATATCTTGTTATTAAACATGGAATTGACATCCGTAATTACCTGACAAGTCCATTTGATATTTTTTACACAAAATCAACAACCTGTCACATGCAGTTGATATTGTAAAATGGATTTTATTGCATAAATAAAGTTAATACGTAACTATGACGTATCTAAGACTGTATATAGATGCATATTAATGACATGCTGGCCGTATGAATACATATTACGAAACGCATTAAAAAAAATAATACTTACTTCCCTCAGATGTTATTTAAATCGTTATTTATTGATTCTTAAATTGAATTAAACTACTTTTTAACATCATTTATCACATAACTTAAGGCGTGGAAGAAGACCTGACATAAAAATCATATGACATTACTTAATATGGAAATGAAGAGCGAATCATATATATACCTTTAGGATCCAACTCATTTCATAAATAAATTCGACATTAAAGACGTACTCATGTATGATCTTCTAGTTCTCCCATTTCTAGTCATGTGAGCCTCGTTCCTGGTTACAATTCTGACCCTCGGGTGAGATTTCCCTATCTCACATGGATACTCATGATGGATTCTCATAATCTCTGACTTGAAGTCTACCCAGGTGCCCGTCCGTGCACGAAAAGTGACCAGATGGGCACCTTGGGTCTTCTTCCACCAATGGAAGCTGGAAAGTCGCCATATGACCTTAGCTGTTGGTGGGACTATAACATCCAATTCAGTTCAATCTTCTATGTACGAGTGGAACAGGGACTAACCAGTATATTTTAGCAGTCAGGGAACACCTTAAATGGTGATGATGTTGGTGATGATGTTTCATCACATCATATTTATTGTAAATACGCTAACTCGTTACCATGAATTATTTTTGAAAATGTAACGAATGAATGAAGAATGAAAGATGATGGAAAATCATGATCATTAGAATAAGTGTTTATGATGAAACATCATCACCATTTAAGGTGATGGTTTTTCAAAAGTTCCCTGACTGTTTAGGTCGTACTCACAACAGTATATATGTTTAGTTAGGCGTCGTTGACGGGGCATCCCCAACCCACACACCCTGAATGTTATCTTATGTAATAATTCAAAATCAAGTCATCTTCACTGGTATATCTTTCCGTTTATTAACAAATAATTAATATAGCTTTTTCCCACCACATGGTGTATAAGCACGTGCGTATATGCGTACGATGTAGAACATATGCAAACTGGGCATACTTATGACAGTTTGCGGTAACATAACTCGAATAAGCAAATGATAATTTATTGCGAAGTGGGTAAATTAAAACATATCAATTGAGCGTTATAGTACATGGTATTTTACAGTTCTTTCTTTGTATAATCAATGTCCGCAAATGGTGGTTGTATTGTATATATGCAGAGATACTAGCTGCGAGAATCATAGCTCTTTTAGTGTATACATGCCATAGGTACACATATGGTAGGTGAGGTACACATATGGTAGGTTAGGTACACATATGGTAGGTGAGGTACACATATGGTAGGTACTTACTTACCACCACAAGAGCTATGATTCTCACGTCTACACAGATACCAGATGTTTTGTTTTATACATTGCACAAATTGCATATGTTGTATTGTATATATGCAGTGGCGTAGCTCCTTTTAGGCACTGCAGGCCCGGGCCTACAACTTTCCCCCAGATATGTTCTGTTTATTCCCAAAGAATGCACCATAAACAAATAGTGGGGAGCATTTTCCAAGACTCCGTTGGACATGAGGTGTTCATTTGCTTTGGCCTACAACTTAAAATCGGCCATCTACGCCTCTGTCATGTACATATACCAGACGTTGTATTGTATACGTGTAAATATACCAGATGGTGTACTGTATACATGCACAGACATCTGATGTTGTATTTTATACATGTACAGATACCAGATGGTGTATTGTATACATATATATTCTATTCACTAGATATCAAGGTATGGTCAGCATATGTTGTATTACACGCATTTACAGACAATATTGTATTATACGCACAGCAGGTGTTGTATTATACGCATTTACAAATTTACAAACAGTATTGTAGTATTATACGCATGTGCATACAGCATGTGTTGTATTATACGCATTTACACGATGTCAGGTTTAATGTCTGTGTGTCAGAACAGCTCTGTCTTGTATAGCCGAACCCTGGTATGAGGAGCTTGAACATTGACGAGCTCAACTGGATGCATGGCTCTGCAACAAATAAAAAATAACAAAATTGTCAATGAATACAATTTATCATTCTCCAACAATTACTTGCGTGGTGCTTCGTATAGTGGGGCAGATTTGGTGGGAAAAAAGACGTGCACTTTATTACAAAAGTATCAAACTTGGCACGTGGCTGGACAACATTCTGGCTATGGACCCATGTCATATTTTTCTAAATGGCAGTCATTTTCAAAATGGCCACCACATTCGCAATAAATATTCAATTTAACCCATTTGTTTTAGGTTTCAAAAAAAGCTATTATTGTAATCGTAGTCATTCCTTAAAATGATAGACAGTTAATCGTGAAACATAATCTGGGTTTTTTTTCTTCTCAAAATGATTTCCATTATTAAGATGGCCTATATAAAATGTTGAAAAAAAAATAGTTTTCACTTAATAAGCGTTTGTTATAAACAATTGAACCATTATTTTGATCACACAGTTGTTGTTGTTGTCTGTATATATTATTTGTTTGTCAATATTGCAATTAAGAGTAATGAATACACTGAACGACTTTAACAGGGAAATAAACTACGATAACTGATATATTTCAATAGAAATTCAATTTTAATTTCATCTAATTTACTTAACAATATCTTCAGTTGAATTGTTGAAAATGTCTTTGAAATTGATCAACACGAAACTTGTTAAATTTTAAACATAGCAGTATGACCCCCAAAAGCAAAAGTCACAACTAATACCGAGTATATCCACCATTAGCGGCAATGCAATGCACGCCTCACATCTCCTTTGCATTAATAACAAATATCTCTAAATGTTGTATAAAATAATAGTTGAACCCGTTTAATTACAATGTAACGTTGATAGTAAGCTATACATTTTAAAAGTCGAAACTACGAACAAATAATAAAGGCAGAAAAATGATTTATAAGAAGCTATGCATTCAATGTTTACCAAAGTTACAATAACTTCGTTACAATTAGTTACAATTCAACGATGTCTTACGTCCAGTCGTGGTGCCGTTTATGAGAATGAATAAGGAAGGGCTGGGATTCTACAACAGGATATTGCCCCGCCCCATACTGAGCACGGCATACAAGGGTTTTCTTGTACAAAACAAAGTGAATGTTAAGGACTGGCCCGCTTTATCACCGGACTTGGCGCCGATTGAGCATGCTTTAAAGACGCGTACGTCGCCGCCAACCACCTCCAATAACAGTTTTGGACTTACAACAAGCCGTCGTTGAGCTGTAGACGACGGAATGCTGTTGGATGGTTTTCAATTAATTTGAGTCCTGACAATAATTCAACAAACAATGTCAAAGAATGGGGCCATGAGTATTGCCATCATAAACAAGTTAAAGGTGTAACGTACCATAAAACAGGTCAAAAACTAAATTACAAAATACAATCAGGGGAATAGTGGGGATTTACTGTCTTACATTACATGTCAGAAATACCAACTGGACAAGTAGTTAACTTAGGCAAAGAAGAAAATGACACGTTGTGACTGAGCGTCGAGACAAAAGAACCATTCAAGTCATAATTTGAACAGATATACCAGAACATGTTTCTTTTCCTCAATGGTCACCCACCTTGCAAATTGCTGTCTGTTTTCGCAGATATATGTATCACATCAGGTTCCGAATGGGAATGGATTAGGATTTATCACCGGCCCTTTCTGACATTATGAAACTGCAGTTTAGATTTTAATCGGAATTCATGAGTTGCTTTTAATAAAAACTCCTCTTCAACGGGAAGTACCTGCAGTTGAAGTGGTGTTTGCGGAAAGTGATGTAACAAACCTGAAGTTAATTGAATTGGGGTTTTAAGGCGCACCAACACATGAAAAGGTTATATGGCGCCTAAAAGGCATGAACATGCCAGGCTCATCTTCCATGTACATCGAGATAAAATATGGAAAATGGGCCTAGAACTTTCTCACCCTGAACTGCAGAGTTGCTGTAAATTCTATCGTAGAAACTCCATTTACGCTGGAGCCACGTTATTGTTTTTCTGCCACTGCTCTTTTGATGCGAGCGAGATGGCACCTGAAACAATGCAGGGATGAAGTTAAAGCCACTTGCTTACAAAACACGTCTTGTTTATGATCAACATATATGTTAAGGCCGATTACCGCCTGGAATATTGGGAGATAACATTACTCCTTGGTGTCCAGGCCGAGCAATCAGTTGCGATAGAATGTAAAAGAAACTAAACAGAAACAGGGACTCATATACATATGTAATATAGACGGGTCCTAACAGAAATGAAGATACCTCTGTATCACACAACGTGAGGATGGTGCTAAATGATTTCAATTCAATTACGAATAGGTTGATACAACTCTTTTGTTGGATGTAGCTGATGACGACTCCAAACAATGCTTCACTAACGTGATACAGTAGGTGTACGTAGACGTTGTTGTACATGCTGTCTCAATGGTACACTACAGTTAGACGAGCTTTGGGTAGCTTTTAGTTTTACGAGCTAGGAATTATTTAAAGGCAGAATATGTTAATTTTTTATTTACACATAAACTGAAACAGTTGACGAAGCACTCGGAAGCGTTACAACTTAGAGAATTACGCTAACAAATAAACTGACTAAAATTAAACTGTACACACTATGCCCGAATAAATATGTGTGCATAAAATATAAGCGTTTTTCATTGGTCTAGAAGCAGTCACGTGTGATTAAATAGTTTTGACCATTCTCAATGGAAATATGCCAACCGTCATATTCTGACTTTAAGGTGCTGAGTTGCACATTTTATTCCATAATCATTAGGTCCATTAAGGTAAAGACACATACTTGCCTTTGATTGTCAAATCTGAAATGATTATGATGAGGTTACACAATCTTACTAAATTCCAGTTTCAGCAGATCTTCTCAAACATGTCTGAGGAGTTGCCTAATAGGCTGTGAATTGTTGGGGACAAACCTTTATATGCCTACTCCAGGTGACTGGGGATTCCTACTCCGGGTGACTGGGGATGCCTACTCCAGGTGACTGGGGTTGCCTATTCCGGGTGACTGGGGATGCCTACTCCGGGTGACTGGGGATGCCTACTTCTGGTGACTGGGGTTGCCTACTCCGGGTGACTGGGGATGTCTACTCCGGGAGACTGGGGATGCCTACTCCGGGTGACTGGGGTTGCCTACTCTGGGTGACTGGGGATGCCTACTCCAGGTGACTGAGGTTGCCTACTCCAGGTGACTGGGGATGCCTACTCCAGGTGACTGGGGATGCCTACACCAGGTGATTAGGGTTGCCTACTCCAGGTGACTGGGGTTGGAACAGCGGACATCGAACATACATGGGCGCTGCCACTGGCCTCAGAGTGTTAAAAAATCACCAATCTGCCCCACTAGTCACCAATCTGCCCCACTAGTATACTTTACACACTTCATTCAGTAATGTGTTGACCTAATTTTTAACACTGGGGTAATAAATAAACAGACCTCATCAAAATCGATTTCTTGCGAGAGACTGCCATCTGATATCTACATAAGAAACTTCCTATCAGAATATCAGATGGCAACTTCTCTCGCAAGAGACTGCCATCTGATATCTACATAAGAAACTTCCTATCAGAATATCAGATGGCAACTTCTCTCGCAAGTGATCTATTTTGACGAAGATTTATAATGAACGGCAAAATGGTAGAATGCTATTTATTTTTATATTTAAAATAAAAATGGATTTCTCTAAATTCTCAAAGAAATCAAGGAACTTACGTAATGAAATTTGTACTGTTTTACTTAAAAAAATAATCGAGTAATAAAAATAAGAAGATATACTACTAGATTCCAATAGGTTGAATGAAACGTCAATGAAAAAAGCCGTACGTATGGGAGTTTAAAATGAGGCAATATTTCGTGAAACAGAGTACTCAAATACCATGTGAGCGATCTCGTAATCTCCGCCTTGTGCCACGTGAAATTCGGATAATTTTACAGTTTCCAGTCTATTTGTTATTAGGTCTGTGTTTTAATGTACATATTGTATGATCACATAGGCCTATGGCTTACTAATTTTGAACTAAAGCGCTTTTTCTTTAAATAAGTCGACACTATTTAAATTAATAGACGTTCGATAGGCTAATGTGTAACGATTTGATAAAATCCACCATATTTACTAAATCGGCACGATTTAATTAAATGATTTTAAATTATTATAATAAATAAGTGTTTGTGAATTAAATAAATCGATGTTCGATATACTAATTGTGACACCACCGCATTAAATCCTTAGCACATGGCTAAATAGGAACTCGCCGCATGATTTAACTAAATGTTTGCGATTTAAATAAATCAACATTTCAGTGAGAAATTAATTAAAACTAGTTTATTTTTTTTATAATTTGTTATTCTAAAGCAGTTCAAGAGCGGAGATGCAGATGGTCTCGAGGAGTAACACAGAAAATGATTTATTTATTAAGACCGATTGCTGTGTAATGTAAATAGTCTATTGGCATATATTGAGGGAAAGTAATGTAAATAGTATATTGGCATATATTGAGGGAAAGTAATGTAAATAGTCTATTGGCATATATTGAGGAAAGTAATGTAAATAGTCTATTGGCATATATTGAGGGAAAGTAGTTTAAACTGAACTCACTGTTGACGGCGACGGGCGTCATTGTCGTCTGCACTGCAAACCTGGACTTGGAGGTTAGATCCAAAGATATTGCTGGAGAAAATACAAAAAGGGCAGTCATATGTAATAACTATGTTTTGAAGACAGGACTGATTACGAACTTTGATTAATCAAACGTTAGATAGTTTTGTAGTTTTATTGTTTATTGTTTTAAGCCAAATATGGCCCATGAAGATATATCGTCCTTTTTAGGATTTAGCTAGATACCATTATAGAGTAACCATGAAAGTGAATTAACGAAGGTTGGAAATCACGTCTTCATTGAAGTCATTGTCGCAGAGGTGTTTCCAATTTCTTTTATATTAGATTTACGATAAAGTCTTGCGTGGTTTATATAACGGTAGCTCTGATGGAGGAGACTGTTAGTTAAACGCCGGCTCTTAAAACAAACAAGTTGAGAACTCTATAGCCCGATGACTATTACGAGCTGTTGCTCGGGGAACAACCCTGTCTAAGTGGAATTATGGAATAATGTCAACATTGCAATCACATTTCTTGTCATAAATCTTGCTAATTATTTCCCATTTTAGAGGTCTGTATAACGAAAATAGAAGCGACAAATCCTAGTGGTTGGCTTTATTGATTTCTTTAGAATAAATAAAGTTACCATGGATAGGAAAACACGAGTTATCAATGTTCAAATATGACCCAGACAGCGTAAGGTGGTAAGGAAGACATCTGTCTGATTATCTGGAGAAACACTTGACATGGCATAGTGTGTATAGTAATATAGACATGGCATAGTGTGTATAGTAATATAGACATGGCATAGTGTGTATAGTAATATAGACATGGCATAGTGTGTATAGTAATATAGACATGGCATAGTGTGTATAGTAATATAGACATGGCATAGTGTGTATAGTAATATAGACATGGCATAGTGTGTATAGTAATATACATGGCATAGTGTGTATAGTAATATAGACATGGCATAGTGTGTATTGTAATATAGACATGGCATAGTGTGTATAGTAATATAGACATGGCATAGTGTGTATAAGAATATAGACATGGCATAGTGTGTATAGTAATATAGACATGGCATAGTGTGTATAAGAATATAGACATGGCATAGTGTGTATAAGAATATAGACATGGCATAGTGTGTATAGTAATATAGACATGGCACAGTGTGTATAGTAATATAGACATGGTATAGTGTGTATAGTAATATAGACATGGCATAGTGTGTATAGTAATATACATGGCATAGTGTGTATAGTAATATAGACATGGCATAGTGTGTATAGTTATATAGACATGGCATAGTGTGTATAGTAATATACATGGCATAGTGTGTATAGTAATATAGACATGGCATAGTGTGTATAGTAATATACATGGCATAGTGTGTATAGTAATATAGACATGGGATAGTGTGTATAGTAATGTGTATAGTAATATAGACATGGCATAGTGTGTATAGTAATATAGACATGGCATAGTGTGTATAGTAATATACATGGCATAGTGTGTAAAGTAATATAGACATGGCATAGTGTGTATAGTAATATAGACATGGCATAGTGTGTATAGTAATATAGACATGACATAGTGTGTATAGTAATATAGACATGGCATAGTGTGTATAGTAATATAGACATGGCATAGTGTGTATAGTAATATAGCCAAGGCATAGTGTGTATAGTAATAGTGTGTATAGTAATATAGACATGGCATAGTGTGTATAGTAATATAGACATGGCATAGTGTGTATAGTAATATAAAACATGGCATAGTGTGTATTCTTGATATGGCATAGTGTGTATAGTAATATAAAACATGACATAGTGTGTATAGTAATATAAAACATGACATGGCATAGTGTGTATAGTAATATAAAACATGACATGGCATAGTGTGTATAGTAATATAACACTTGACATGGCATAGTGTGTATAGTAATATAAAACAAAATCTGCAGAAAGAGATGCACGTACAGTTGATACCCATGTGTATACAGACGATTTGCTTATGAACGGCATCCCCAAGTGAGACGGTGTCGATTCTTACGGATGGCCGCAGGTATACAACACTGGTTCTATCCCAGAAAACGTGGATGGTCTGCCTCGATATAAATAGCCTTAAATGTGATGACGTAAAACACCATGCACTCAACCAACCAACTCATACCTGACGAACATGTTAACGTATACGAATGTAATTGCTTTACAACCTTAATTGCATGTCATCTAAACTGCCGTCAGTAACTGCGTGTGATTCAGACTGCATGTCTACGTGGTGTAATTGTCTAAACTGCCGTCAGTAACTGCGTTGATTCAGACTTCATGTCTACGTGGTGTAAGTGTCTAAACTGCCGTCAGTAACTGCGTGTGATTCAGACTGCATGTCTACGTGGTGTAAGTGTCTAAACTGCCGTCAGTAACAAATGCTCCGCGTGTGAGTTAGACTGCATGTCTACGTGGTGTAAGTGTCTAAACTGCCGTCAGTAACAAATGCTCCGCATGTGATTCAGACTGCATGTCTACGTGGTGTAAGTGTCTAAACTGCCGTCAGTAACAAATGCTCCGATTCAGAATTAAACTGCAATTCAAGTAACTATTATTAACACCTGTGAAGACCCTAATTTGTCATCCAGACTGAAGTGTGTTATGTAAATAGATATTCAAGAAATGAGATGCATTTCAAACTCATCTAAAATGTATATACATCATTTAGTGACTGTGACCTCACATATGACATCAATGTTATTAGCGGGACCACAATGTGACCTCACATATGACATCAATGTTATTAGCGGAACCACAATGTGACCTCACATATGTCGTCACTATTATTAGCGGGACCATAATTTGACCTCACATATGGAATCAATGTTATTTGCGGGAACCACAATGTGGCCTCACATATGTCATCACTATTATTAGCGGGACCACAATTTGACACATATGTCATCAATGTTATTAGCGGGAACCAGAATGTGACCTATCATATGACATCAATGTTATTAGCGGGACCACAATTTGACCTCACATATGCCATCAATGTTATTAGCGGGAAACAGGATGTTATCTCATATGACATCAATGTTATTAGCGGGACCACAATTTGACCTCACACATGTCATCAATGTTATTAGCGGGACCACAATGTGACGTAACATATGGCATCATGTTATTAGCGGGAACCACAATGTGACCTCACATATGTCATCAATGTTATTAGCAGGACCACAATGTGATCTCACATATATCATCAATGTTATTAGCGGGACCATACTGTGACCTGACATATGGCATCATGTTATTAGCGGAAACCACAATGTGGCCTCACATATGACGTCAATGCTATTAGGAGACCATAATGTGACTTCACATATGGCATCAATGCTATTAGCGGGACCACAATGTGATCTCACGTATGGCATCAATGTTATTAGCGGGACCATAATGTGACCTCACATATGGCATCAATGTTATTAGCAGGAACCACAATGTGGCCTCACATATGACATCAATGTTATTAGCGGGACCACAATGTGACCTCACATATGGCATCAATGTTATTAGCGGGACCATAATGTGACCTCAAATATGGAATCAATGTTATTAGCGGAACCACAATGTAGCCTCACATATGGCATCAATGTTATTAGCGGGACCATAATGTGACCTCACATATGGCATCAATGTTATTAGCGGGACCACAATGTGACCTCACATATGGCATCAATGTTATTAGCGGGACCATAATGTGACCTCACATATGGCATCAATGTTATTAGCAGGAACCACAATGTGGCCTCACATATGACATCAATGTTATTAGCGGGACCACAATGTGACTTCACATATGGCATCATTGTTATTAGCGGGACCATAATGTGACCTCACATATGGAATCAATGTTATTAGCGGAACCACAATGTAGCCTCACATATGGCATCAATGTTATTAGCGGGACCATAATGTGACCTCACATATGACATCGTTGTTATTAGCGGGACCACAATGTGACCTCACATATGGCATCAATGTTATTAGCGGGACCATAATGTGACCTCACATATGGAATCAATGTTATTAGCGGAACCACAATGTAGCCTCACATATGGCATCAATGTTATTAGCGGGACCATAATGTGACCTCACATATGGAATCAATGTTATTAGCGGAACCACAATGTAGCCTCACATATGGCATCAATGTTATTAGCGGGACCATAATGTGACCTCACATATGGAATCAATGTTATTAGCGGGACCATAATGTGATTAGTGATTAGCAAATAGAACACACAAGTTCCCTACTTTCTATTAGTTTTCCTGTTCACCATGTATCAGCTGATTTGTTTCCAAGAATCCAATTTGTTTTTTATGTAATCCAATAATCGAAATGTAATTAAAATGAAGGGAATTATGTACATGATAAGTTTCGTGAAAAAAGATAGCGTTCACAGTGGTTCTACATAGATTTACAGCAACCTATGTTCAAGCTCAACGTCTTGCTATTTAGGAATACAACGGCAGCAATATGTTCTTGTAACAGTTATAACTAATGCTGGTGTTATATATATTCCAATATTACGCCTGTTGTCTGTTCATTGTCACGTTGAACTTTATGTAATGCTTGATTGTCAAGCTTTGCTTGATATTCTAAAATCGGTACTGTTTAAAATGAAGTATGCCGTATTCTGTATGTAGAATTAAAATTAATATATCTATTTTTATCAGATACCGTCCCTTGTTAGAAGTGCCTAACACCCATTTAATATTCTATTGTATGACACACGTGTAATACAACCTGGAACGATTTTGATTGGTTGAGTTAAACCTGTAACACTACGTAAGTTTATTAACTGGAACTTTTTTTTTTTTATTACAAATTCACCCAGATCTGAGTCATAAACTTACTATTTGTGACAGCTTATAAAAATAATGCACGTTATACAAAACATTGTTGTTGTATTGTTAAAAAGATGGCGTAAACTGCTATTTTGTGTCAGAACAAGAACTCTTTTATACGCAACGTCATGTGTGAGACGCGACGTAAAAACGTCACATATTATATGACGTTTTGACCCTAAAGTGTGTCTGACGTCGTGGCGGTTCTATGTCCATCTGAATTATTTTTTACTAATTTGATTGCAATGTTTGTGATAAAAAGGATCTTAAACTCGTTCCCATAATTCATATAATATTTATGAAACTCGTTATGAATTATTTTTAATTTTAACTCGCCAAAAGGCTCGTTAAAATTAAAATAAATCATATCTCGTTTCATAAATCTTATATGAAATGGGAACTCGTTTAAGATCCTCTATGTATTTGATTGACAATTACTTTTGAATACGATAATTACATTGTCAATTGCTTGTTAATTACCTATTTCGCCCCCGACCGGATCAAAACTGTTTGTTAATTACATATTTTGCCCCCGACCGGATGAAACCAACGACTTCATAACAATGGTTCTAGTATAGCTCCATTGCTTGACGTTCAGCATATAAAGGGTAGAGCTAGGGTATGGGAGATAAACATTGATACGAACTGAATTACAAAGAACTGGTTGTAAATGCTTCAAATTTACAAATGATACAACTTACAGTGTTGGGGAATTGAAATCAACTCAAGAAAAAGCTGATACACGTTTGGTTTACTTAATCAACAATGAAGATACTGATGCATTTCGTATTTGTCTCGCCTTTGAGCGAGATATTGCCAGTCCATTATACTACAACTCATTTGATACAGAGTTCTCTTCATGATGTAGTTTATTTTCAAATTTCCAATAGGCTAACCGCCCATGAGGATATACATACACATATACATATATGGCTGACAGACAAACTCAGTCTTCAAATTAAACCACAAATAATTACATTATACATGTATAATGAACTTCTTCATTGTTAGGAGAAGGTTTTTTAACTAAGGAGAATTATATATTTGCATGTCCGCATAACATACTAACTGTTGATATTTATGCATGTATATTCTTACATGCCAAACGTGATTGCATATAATTCAAACAGCTTTTAATTGTATGAACACGTAAGTAATTTTAAGCAGATGCGTAGCAACCAGGTATACATATGCAAGTAAATATACATACTATTAGCAACGCTACACCAATGTGTAATACATTCTACAACATATAGTTCAATTATTGGCAAACATAGTTTCGTTCCTTTATTTATTTAGAGTTATATTTACAAAATGATATTAGTTCAGGTCTTACTATCGACGATATTACTCTTATTCTTCTACTGTTTGCAGATGATATGGTTTTAGTAGGAAAATCACCTGATGATTTGCATTAAAATTTAGATGTATTACTAGCTTATTGTAATAAATGGAGATTAGAAGTAAATTCCGTCAAAACCAAAATTATGGTTTTTAGGAAAAGGGGCCAATTAAGACAAAATGAGTCATGGACATATAATGACAACTTCTTAGAAATAGTTAACGATTTTAATTATCTGGGAGTTATTTTTAATTATACCGGAACATTTGTTTTAAATCAAGTAAGTTTAGCAGGGAAGGGTTTAAAGGCTTTACATATATTAATTGCTAATACTAAGAAGTTTAATTTTAAACCGAAGACAATGTGTCAATTATTCGACTCCTTTGTTGGATCCATTCTGAATTATGGTTGCGAAGCCTGGGGGTTTTCTAAGTCGAAAGAAATTGAAAGGATTCACTTAAAATTTTGTAAATATATTTTAAATGTTAAGACTTCTACTAGCAATGCGGGTATTTACGGGGAACTTGGGCGGTATCCATTGAATATATTGCGCTATGTTAGAATCGTTAAATATTGGTGCAAAACAGTTAACTCTGACAATATTATAATTTCTAGTATTTACAATAATTCCGTCAATAACATAGAAAATTGGCGTAATAGTTGGGCTGGGAATATTAAAAAGCTTCTAAACGAGTATGGTTTTGGCTATGTTTGGAATGATCCAAATAGTGTTCCTTTGAAAACATTTCATACTGTTTTTAAACAGCGTTTAGTCGATTGTTTTGTTCAAAAGTGGAACAGCGATGTTGTAAATAATAGAGTTTTGTCAATGTATTTACATTTTAAAGGCAATTTTGAATATGAACCATATCTCGATATTTTGCCATATAAGTTGCGAATTGTTTTATCAAAACTAAGACTATCGTCGCATTCACTGCGAATTGAAACTGGGCGCTACGCATAGAACAGATTAGAAAGAAACCAACGTTATTGTACAATTTGTAATTCTAATGACATTGAAGATGAATACCATTTTGTTTTGATTTGTCCTGTATATGTTAATATAAGAAGAAAATACCTTAAAAAGTACTATTATAAACGTCCAAGTGTTTTACAATTCATAGAGCTAATGAAAACAAGTAATAAGAAAGAGTTGTTTAATTTATCTTGGTTTATAAAAGAAGCATTTGATTCTCGTAATGATTTTTTGTTTTATCAAAACTATGTTTATCCTCGAATGAAAACTATTATCAATTAATTATTTATGTTACTGCTTTTGTGATAATGAGAACAATTTTTTTTTTTTTTTTTTTTTTTTAATTTAATATTTAATTTAATTTGCGTAAGTTAAAGTTCAGTGTCATTTCCACATTTTTATTCAATTATTTAATATTTCAAA
Source organism: Cyrtodaria siliqua (assembly GCA_037043455.1). NCBI lineage: Eukaryota > Metazoa > Mollusca > Bivalvia > Adapedonta > Hiatellidae > Cyrtodaria > Cyrtodaria siliqua. The sequence continues at coordinate 69,516 of JAWPHD010002829.1, read as the reverse complement.
TTATTCAATAATACAATTTATTTGAAACTAGTGTGCAAAATTATGTTTTGTTTATTCTGTCACGTATAAATGTTTGCATATTGTATATGATGATAAACTTGTAAAGTTTAAATCAATAAAAAATATCTGTCTGTCTGTCTGCCTTTTAGTAAAGGCTTCATTTATGAAAATGGCGGCGTTTCTTACTTCTTTTGTACATGTTGAATTAATTAAAACCATTTTATGCATATTCGGTCTATTCCAATAGTATTTTTTGATAAATTATTTTCTCAGATCGGAGTATAACGGGCATTCTAACATGAAATGAAACTCATCTTCTAAAATATTACAAACACAACATTTTCTCTCATTTATCGGTGTTCTGTTTGGTTTATTCCATCGTCCTGCTTTGTAATCTATGAGATGAGACTCTTAATTTAGTCAAAGCAATTCTAAATTTTGATATGTTACATACTGTGAGGTATGGCTGAAATCTAAAACTACATATATTATTATAAAATAAAGCTCTACTTGAATCAGTTAGTCTACTATTCCAATTTTGTACAACGTTGTCATTTAATCTTTGTTTAAATATGCATAAAAACAGTTTTACGTTACCAACACCTTGCGTTAACCATATATCATTAAACCCCATTCGATATAACATTTCTCTTACCGAGGAAGCCCAATTCTTTATATTTGGTTTCACATGTATATCATATAACATCAGATCATATATTTTCTTAACATATTTGTTTTCATTTCTATTTAATATTTTTAACCAATACTTTATGATATTATAATGTCGCATAATAACCAGAGGTTTTCTACCTAATTCTCCGCATACAAAATCGTTTTGTGTTGTCTTTTTCACTCCCAAAATTCGTTTACAAAATTGTAAATGAACCCTTTCAATGTCATTCGCCTGATTGAAACCCCATACTTCTGACCCATAATTCAGAATGGAAGTAATTAATTTATCAAATAAATCTATTCTATGTTCAATTGGTAATTCCGTAAACTTATAAAGACATTTATTCATTTTAAATATTGCCTTTAACGCTTGACCTGCAAGTGTTGATTGAGCATATGCGAATGATCCTTCAGTTGTAAAAACGTTACCCAGGTAGCTGAATCTATTAACAATATCTAGAACAGTATCATTGTAATAAAAATGAATATCTCGTGGCAGAGAACCACCTTTTTTAAATATCATTATCTTTGTTTATAAAGGGTTAACAACAAGTTTCCACCTTCTACAGTAGTCTGCCATGCTATTTAAACTATTTTGTAAATCTTCCTTACTATTTGCAAAGATAACTATATCATCAGCATATAATATTAGAAACATTTTAAACATATTGACGTCAATTCCTTCAATACCATTATTTATGAATGTTTCTTCAATATCATTTAAGAACATCGAAAACAAAAAGGGAGATAAGCACTCTCCCTGACGGACACCCAGCATACAACTATACTCATCACTCAGTGAGTTGCAATACTTAACTCGAGTTTTAACAGACTCATACATTGAATGAATAATGTTAAAGATTTTACCTCGGATTCCTAGATTTATCATTTTATACCACAAGTTTTCACGAACTACGTAATCAAAAGCTTTTGTAAAATCAACAAATGCACAATAAAGTTTTTTACCATTATTTATAAAATGAGAAATTAAGCCATGTAATACAAATATGTTATCTGCTGTACCCATGTTAGACCTAAAACCGCCTTGAGCTTCTATATATACATTATAGTTCTCCGCCCAATTACCTAGTCTATTATTTAATAGTCTTGTAAACAATTTACCCACTGCACTCAACAATGTAATCCCTCGATAATTTTCAACATTATTAATATTACCTTTTTTGTGCAACGGTATAACGTAACCCTCGGTCCAGCTTTCGGGAAAAATACCTATTTCAAAAATCTTATTAAACAGTTTCGTTAAAACTGGCATTAATATATGTTTACCATGAGTAAATAATTCATTAATATACAAGTCCGGCCCCCCTGACCAGTTTGCATGAACATTGGAAACCTCGTATGTGCATTTGGAACCTGTAATACACTGCTTGAAATGCATGCGTTATTGTCAACGCATTTGCTGAGAGGGGGGAAATCTATGGCATTGTCTCTAATCAGGACGGTACAGGTATACCAAGAATTATTTCAAAGATTTGACACTGACAATAGAAACGGTTGAAACGTTAAAAGAGTTCACTTGTCGAATGTATGGAACAAATATATGTTAAACAAATGATGTAACTGAATTTAGGTGCCAATTGTTTTGTGCAAAGAGAAGAAAAATTGATTCATCACAGATACCCCCTGTAAGGCTTGTTTAACAAATTGAGCGAGCCAATTACCAAGCTGCTGTCTGAAGAAGATGTTTGGATGCCTCAGCGGATATTGAATCTCCTGTGGCCATGCTTGGAATCTAAATGAGGATGGTGAAATCGAAACAGATTTGATGGATGTTCGTACAGGTCCTGATGCGGCTTTAGACTACTTTCTTGCAAGTGTACACGACAATGTAAGCTACCGAGTCGTGATTGCCTAGCAAATGACCCGAATTACACACACATATGCAAACGCATTACATGTGATAAATGACATTATGGACGCTGATGACGACTGTGTTTTATAAGCCAATTTAACTGACTAGTTTTAACTGAATACAGTATGGTATTTCAAGAATATGTTAAACTTGTGAATTATTCTAATGTTTTTGTGGAACTTCTCGATAAAGCTATAGTAAATTTTATGACTGGCCTCGACCATCCGATTTTTGACATGAGGCTAAATAACACTAAATATTTTGGAACTATTGGCAACTATATGTAATTACAAACGAATCACTAGCTATGACATGAACACTTGTGTAAATTCTAGTGTTGAATGCTTTGTATCTAAAGAATTATGGATGTCAATCCGAATTTCTATTAAACCATTATATTGTGTTTCAGTTTCATATTGAATGTATATATTCACTAAACTTGGCCCAATGCTGCCACCGCCTGTTTTAGCGGTCAACTGTTGTACACAGTACCTTGACCGGAACAAGTGAAGACTATATATATACTCGTAAGTTCAAGGCCAAACCATAAAGCTGGTAAGTTCAGTAAATTATGTTGGCCTAGTACAGAGAATTTGTATTGAAAGCTTTTTAAAAACTCCGTATCTATTTGTTATTATAAGTTGTATAATACATTAGTTGCCCTATCGCTAATGTTTAATACATATATGCTAGAGGACTTTAAAAACGTCTCATACGCCTCATGTATATAGTTTCAATAATTGAAACTTTTCAACTAATATCGTGATAGCCCTTTTGTGTCACCTTTATAAACCGGATTTTCACAATAATCCATTTTGACTGATTTGTTTGATGATGTGAAAATGAAATGATTTATACTCACTGATTTTGAAATAATATATTAAACTACGTTAAATCTTTGTTTATTTAATTGAGGCGTTTTTCAAGGCCTCGAGTATATATACATTTTAGTATCTGTTATTCATTTTGAAAATTGTTCACGGATTTCAGACTTTTCATCCGCCGAGTGTTGTATAATTAAATCAATAGTTGACCCGATTTCCAGGCAAATGTTGTGTAACTATTGTTGTTCAAACTTAGAACTTGTGATCACGAACATACGCAATTTTTGGACGGTCGCTGTCGAGTTAATCATGTCATTTATCACATTGGCGCACGATTTCAGCTTCTTAAATACAATACAAATCGAGGGTTCAGCGCAAAACTATTCTATCTCCTTCTTTATTCATATGTAGTTAGACTGGTTTTGCGCTGAGCCCTCGAAATGTCTAATAAGTAATCATTTCGGAGCTGTGTCCATTACATCTGGAATTGTCATCTGTCGGGTTTACAGTCATTAACCATGACTCTGATATATCCAATACAGTTGTAGAAGTTTTTATCTGTAAGCGCTGGTATATAAAGACACTGGCACATGCCACAGCTCAGTATACCGAGCACGACTTCATACTTACAGATACGGATCGCAAAATTAATATTACTCTATAAGGTAAATATGCGTTTTTCTTGTTGTTTTAATCTACTTTTTACTTACTTTGATTTTAAGCAACATGGAACCATGTAAGTTTTTTGTATTCAAAAATGGCGAGCTGATTACTTAACTGATTACTTTAAGGCAAACGAAACCACAGGAGTCACATGTTTTACATATATCGCGAAAAGCTTGAACAATCTGCCTCTTTAAAAACACAATTACGACACATGGTATATGACAGGCAAGTATTAAGGAGACTGTTAAAAAATCGTATACTTGTTAATAGGAGTTCTCGAAGAAAGTTTTGCAAACGTAGATTTGTATAACGTACATTTTAGAAAATTCAGCTTTAAGCGAACCGGAGAATTGATATTTTCTGTTTTCACTTGGTGTTTTATTGGTGTGTTTTTTCAACGATCCGATTTAATATATAGCCAGTAAGATAAGATTGATAAATGAGTGAATGTCGTTCGAAATGTTTTACTGTTCATTAAATGCAAAAAAATAGATGAAACCATAATTGTAAACTATTTTCTAAAACTATAATTGACCGTGAGTCGTACGTTTTTTTAGAAACAATCGATAAAAAAGCGATTTGGTTCGACTCGGAATGCGTTGAAGCTAAGCGTATGTACTTATCAGCGTTATCAGATTTTGATAAAGAAAAAGCGGCGCGCCTGTGAGTAGAAGAAAATGCGCGATATAGAAAATTTGAGACACGCTAATTTTGGAAATGAAATTATTTTGTCGTAAAATGAAGGGTACTCATGGAAATATTTCCTTAGAGACGTTTTATAAATATTTTTGCCGAACGATCGCAGAATATATCGTCATTCAAAAATGATGAGGCTGAAACATTTTGTGAGGAACACGATTTTAATGATTTAAATTGCAATTTTGATGAACTGGACAGAGAAATCTGAAGTAACAACGATGGTTAAATATCTCAAAAGAAACAAGGCTTTTGCGAGTGACTGCTTGATAAATGAATAGTTTCTCGAAGCTGTAGACATCATTTCTCCGCATCTCACAGATTTATTTATGGAGTATGTAACACAGGTTGTTTTCCAGATTAATGGTCTGAAGGCATTATCATTCCTCTGTTCAAGAAAAAATACCCAGACGACGTAAATAATTATCGAGCCATAACACTAGTTAGCTGCTTATCAAACACGTTTATAGGTATTTTAAATAAAAGATGGTGCGAAGAAAACAATATTTTATCAGATGTAGACAAGGTCGCTCCACCATTGATGCCATATTTGTTTTGCATTGTGTTATACAGAAATGTACTGAATGAATGAATGAATGCACGTCGACACATAAATGGGTCAAATTGTGCGCAAAAACTGACGAAATATGAAGAAATTAAGGATTAATTAAAAATTGTAAATATATAAAGACAAATAAGGGATGATATGGTAGTAATATAAACTATATATGTAAATCAACAAATGCCCGAAAACGGGTATATAAATAAGTAAATGTATCCAAGAACATATTATAATGATTTGTATAGTCTGACTTCCTTCAGGAAATCTAAAACAAGACTAAAATCTATAGTATCAATTAACTCGGTCATAGTATTAACATTGTAGTACCTTTGACGCATAGGATCAAAGTCTACACATTCCAAGAAGATGTGTTTGACCGTTAACGTGGCAAAGCAGCGTATACATTCTGGTAATTGCTCACCTTGTAATAAATATGAAGAAGAAGAAGAAGAAATTTTATTGACTTAAACTATTACATAGTTTTTCATCATATAAACATACATTTTACAAATATAATTTGACCACAATAACAAGATTAGTACAGGTTCATTAATTTATGAATTATTATGAAAAAAAGAAGAAAAAAAGGAGATATATCATGGAGAAAGAAAAATAAAAAATATATATATAGGAATCAAAATCTAAATCTAATATCTAATGTAGTACAATAGAACAATTGTATTATAGTGAGGATGAACGAGATTATAAGTTATTTATCATGGTACGTCTTAAAGAGAAAGCTTCTGAGATGTATTTGCTAAAATTGATAACATCGTTTTTGTTTGTTGACTGAAGGAGAGCAATGAATTTAAACATACTAGACCTATGGCTATAATATCGTTTTATATATTTACTTCTGATTGTATTATAAACAGGACATATTAACGTAAAATGGAACTCGTCCTCTATATCATTAGTGTTACATATTTGACATATCCGTTCATGTCTTTCTAACCTTTCACGAGAATACCTCCCTGTCTCGATCCTTAAACTATGAGAGGACAAGCGTAATCTGATTACCACACTGCGATCGCGCCTGGTATGCAATACATCTAGATAATTATCATATTCAAAATGGTGATTTGTAAAGAGTTAGCACTCTATTCGTTTCAAGGTCGGTTGACCAGTCAGATTTTGCGCTTTCATACGCGTGTTTTATAATAACGTTATCAGTATTGACCGCTCTTAGCCAGTATTTAATGATACTACCATGTCTATTTATATATAACGGATAACGTCCCAATTCCCCGTATACCCCTGCATTACTTGTCGATAATTTTACACCAAGAACTTGTTTACAATACTTTAAGTGAATTCTTTCAATTTCCTCAGATTTAGTAAAACCCCACACTTGACAGCCGTAATTAAGAATAGAACCTACAAAAGCATCAAACAATTGTAAAGCTGTTTTCGGTTTTAACTCATATTTCTTTATATTTATTGATAGAAGGTTCATAGCTTTAAGCGCTTTACCACATAATGTTTGTTGGTTAAGCGTAAACGACCCTGTATAGTTGAACACAACTCCTAAATAGTTAAAGTCGTCGACCACTTCGAGAATGGTACCGTTATAAGACCAATTTTCAGTAACTCTGGTTGTTCCTCTGTTACGAAAAACCACCACCTTAGTCTTATCTGTATTTACCTCTAGGCTCCATGTTTCACAATAGTTATATAAGTTATTTAAACTACTTTCTTCTATATTTGTGCCTATTAAAATCATGTCATCGGCAAAAGAGATATATCATTAAATGAAAGTCCGCTTTTAATACTTGTATATAAATATAACTCTAGGTCTTCTAGAAAAAGCGCAAACATTATCGGCGAGATTATCTCCCCTTTGCTTTAATCCGACTGATATATCAAAAAAATCAGAAAATGATCCACAGTGCTTAATACAACTTTTAACAATATCATACATCGATCGAATTATTCTAAGCATTTTCCCATTAATACCTAATTTGTACAATTTTAACCAGAGTGCATTTCTATTAATAGAATCAAAAGCCTTTTTAAGGTCTATGAATGCACAATAAAGCCTACCTTTAGCATTTAATATTTTTTCAATGATATTATGTAATATAAACACAGCATCTGTTGTAGATTTACCTTTTCTAAATCCAAACTGAGCATCGGATATTTTATCATTATCGTCGCACCATTTATCGATACGTTTATATAAGATGGTTGAAAACAGTTTTCCCATACTACTGACCAAGGTTATGCCTCTGTAATTATTTGCGATATTTTTATTTCCCTTTTTATGCAATGCTATCATATATCCTTTCGTCCACTCTTATGGAAAAACTCCAGAATCAAAAATCGCATTGAAAATATCAGTAATATGCCCCGCCAATATATCACAGGTTGATATAAAGTATTCTTTCAATATATTGTCGCCGGCGGCGGCTTTATTCTTGCGTAGCGACTTAATCGCTGCCTCTACTTCCGGAATAGTTATAGGCATGTCTAATTCATTAAAAATAGGATAATTGTCTGAATATGAATGAGTATAACGTGTATGCCCTATCCTGCACCGGGCTAGGACAACTTCCTCTCGACGAATGGGTCTACTAGGAGAACGCCATTCTCCGAGTAACGGTTTAATTGAATGGAGTTTATTGTTAACTGACAAATCCCAAGCGGCTTGCCAAGAGTTACGAATTTATGTGTTATTACAACTTTTAAAATCAGTATAAGGTAATTTTGGATATATGTAAACCTAATGCTGCTTTAGCAGCACTATCAGCTCTATCATTAGCACGTATTCCTACATGGCTTGGAAGCCAGCAGAACATAATAACATTATCAACTATAAGAGAATTGTACTTTTCTAAAAGTTCAAGCACAACTGGGTTATCATGTTTCATATTACCCAGTGCTTGAAGAGATGAAGGGGAATCAGAAAAGATTACAAAATGGTCATCATCAGATTCCTGAATATAATTTAAGGCAAGTTCAATTGCCTTAAGTTCAGGATGTAAAAGATAGAGGCCTTGTCAGGCAGGCGGCTCTTTATGCTGTGTTTGTGAACAACAGCTTTATCTCCATCATTAGAACCATCTGTGTATATATGTTGAAAGTTACTGAATTTCGATTTAATTTCATTAAAATTGCTTGGAAAGACAGTAGGGTCTGTACTGGATTTGTTACTATTACAAAGATCGAAAATAATTGTTGGTGTTTCCAAAGTCCACGGTGGAATTTGTGGTACTTTGTACTTGGCAATCAAATTTAGGTCGATTTCAGTGTCTCTTAATTATGGTTTCTTCAGATAACCGAGCACGTCCTTGACACGAGCGGAAAAAAAAGTGAAAAGTACAATATTTTTTTTTCCAAAACGGGAAAATTAGACTCGGCGGATCCGTAAACCAAGTTATTAAAAAAAAAAGGCCTTACGGCAATATTATGTACGTTTTTTTTTCCGACAATAGACTACTTTTTTTGTAATCGCATTAGTAGTTTTTTTCAGATCGTCACCTATTGGATTCATATATTGATTTATTCATTTTTGCTTGATTCTTTCATGTGATACAATAGGAGCTCGCTTGCGCTCGCGTCGTGTGCTCGCTATCAAAGGCCGTTCATAAATCGCGAGTAAAATAGATTATAATATGAAATAGGCACTACCTATGTAACGGGCAAAGCAATTTGATAGAATTGTACACCTTTTACAGTTATATGTCTTAAATATTTACCCATCTCTAGTTTAAGGGTGAGAACTAACTATAAATTTGATCAGATCTTAACCTTAAGGTTTAGAAATATTTAAGATATGACAGTACTATACCCTAAAGCGTTTGGTTATTCAGACGAAATGACAAAACACTTGCAAATAAAATTGTGCTGAAAAATCATTTTTATACATGCTGTTGACTCTTGTTGTACTCTATCGTTTGAAAGGATATACGTAATAGAGAAGTATATTTTTCTTATAAATATATTTAGGCTAATAAAGCCCAAAATATGTTTAAAATAAAAATACTTCTCTTTTAAAACAGGATGTATACTGTGTCTTCTGTACTACGTCTGATGATAAGTATGTTATATGTAAAGAACTTCCACTATATGGCAGCACTATATATCAACCAAGCAGTACAATTCGAACAGGTTTTTATATAAAGCTCCTGTGTAATTAGTATGTCGGTCAATATTTATTATATTAAATATTTCCAAGTGAATGGTGCATTATTGATTGGTCTATGACTATAGGAGTTTATGTTAATCAGCTTCCCTTATTTACACAATAATGACATTAGTCTGGAACCACTGATGACAATAATGACATTAGCGCAGGGTCTGGAACCACTGATGACACTACTACGTGCCGGCTGTAATACATTGATAGGCCTAATTGCTTTATGAAAATTAGCTCTTGTTTAAATAGCTTGCAGTGCAGCATTAACTAAATTATATACCTATGAGCTCTTATTTAAATAGCCTGTGGGAACAAATTGACTAATCAACAATATAAATGTTATATAGGCATAAATGTCATTTACTAATTTATACTACATGTATACTATGAACACATGAATATTAACTGTTGTTGTTCTAACTAGCTCTGTGCGTGTGTATTCAATGTATTGAATTGACTGTTATCAGTTTTTTTATACAGTATTTCATAGGTTGTAACTTTTGGTAAACAAACAAACTAATACACCTATGGTATTTTTCTATTATAAATGCACTGTCTGCAGATAAGATATATCATTGATTAATGGAAGACAACATGGAACATAGCTATCTGACTGGACTGTAATCACCAAGACAAAGTTGGTATGGTACTTACTTATTATCTACATTAGATGGAGGAAACAGAAAACAAAATAAATTAAATAATCCTTTAGACTCCTTGGTTTTCGTTTCGTCAAGGACTAAAACAAAGGATATACATGTATATATTTATATTACTAAGCATTCAATTTCTCATGTAAGGTACAAATGAACCATAATAATTAAGTTAAGTAAACTTTTGACATAACACCCTTCTTAAACACTTCTTTTTTAAGAAGGGATATTTAACTGCTAAAGTGTGCCGATTAAATATAAACGAAAAAAGTTAAGACAACAAATTATAAATATACATGAGATAAATGTTCTTATCATAATTATAAGCATGATAATAGTTACACTTTATTTTTTTTGGAAAATATGTAAGTAATGTGCATATCTTCTCTTTTAATAGACAAATAAGTATACAGTCCAGTCAGGTGTGAGTGTGCTCTGGTGTTCAATAGATAGGCAGCGGTGCAGGTACTACTAATAGACAGTTAAAAGTTTAATACTGTAACTTGCACAAAAGCCAAAAAGCAGAACAGTCTATACTTATATTCGTATTAAATACATGCTTATTCGCAATTAAAATGTCCAGGAAATACTGCATTAGTGACAAAAAGTATTTGTCATGTTATATTATTTTTGTATGTACAGAAAATGTGCAGTTCGGGAAAAAAAATTAGTGTGTGAGAGATCACTTTTTCGCCCTTTTTTCCTTCTGTATATAATTTTCCTTGTGTATTTTTTTTCTTTTCTTTTGTAACTTGCTTTTCTCTTCTTGAAATAAGCACTTTGTTGGCTTATTTTTGTCTGGACATGCTTCTTTTGAATTACAATGATGGAAACTGGAAGGCTAAACATGATATGAAGATAGTGTTTATATCAAAATGGTTCAGAATATTTTCATAAATATCAGGACGGCCAGTGTTCCCGCAAAATATAAGGATTCGCCTATAAAGTTTAATTATGGATGACCGGGTAACATTTGCATCTTTGAATGTCCAAGGTCTAAGTGATAAAAAAAAGGACTGATACCCTGCATTATCTTAAACGTAAGAAATATTCTATCTATTTCCTACAAGACACCCATTTTACTGAAAGAGATGAAAAATATATACGTACAGAATGGGGATATGAATGTTTTTTTAATAATTTTTCAAGCCAGTCTAGAGGTGTGGCAATTCTTTTTAATAATACTTTTGAATTTAAATTACATTCTAAATTTTCTGGCAACGATGGAAATAAGATAATACTAGATATAACTATTTTTGAAAAAGGAATGAGATTGATAAATATATACGGACCAAATAAAGACGACCCTAACTTTTATAAGGAAATACATAATGACATTTCAAATACAGACTGCCTTACCATAATAGCTGGAGATTTTAATTTGGTTTTGAATCCAGATATAGATTGCCACGATTACGTTAATATTAATAACCCAAAAGCAAGGGATGAAGTTTTAAATATTATAAGTGAATTCAACTTAATAGACTGTTGGCGGGATCAACATCTGGTAAATAGACAATTTACCTGGTTAAAAAAAAATCAAACAAAAAAGCACGCCTAGATTATTTTTTAATTTCGGACAAACTAATTACTGATATTGACGAAACAAATATTTTACCAGGATATAGAACAGATCATAGCCTGGTTATATTATCATTTGAATTTGGTAAATTTGTTAAAGGACGTTCTTATTGGAAAATGAATAACTCTCTTTTAAAAGATGAAAAATATGTACATGAAATTAAAGAAACTATAAAAAAGACTAAACAGAAATATGTAAAAGATCCTAATATAAGTTGTGTTTCCGATAAAGGTCTTATCTTAAATATAAATGATCAACTCTTCTTTGATGTACTGTTAATGGAAATAAGAGGAAAAACTATAGCATATTCTTCGCATGTAAAAAAAAACCAGAAGATAAACGTGAACAAAACCTTATAGCAGATATAGATACATAAGAGAAAGATATCAATATTAATCATTCATTACTTGAAAGTAAAAGAAAATAACTTTATGAGATAAGAGAAAAAAAGATGGAGGGTATTAAAATAAGATCAAGAGCAAAGTGGATTCAAGAGGGAGAAAAAATGTCAAAGTATTTTTGTAATCTAGAAAATAAGAATTTTACTTCAAAGTGTATGTCAAGTCTAATGTCTAAAGGCAATACTATTATTAAATCTCAGCACGGTATTATAAATGAAACAAAGAATTTTTATGAAAAACTATATTCTCATCATCCGACTGAGGCGGTTGACTTAAACGATTTATTTTCAAACTGTAAAATCCCTAAGTTAGATGATAACACTAAGCAAACACTTGAATCAGATATTACATATGAGGAGATACTTCAAAGTTTGAAACAAATGACAAATGACAAGAGCCCAGGAAATTCTGGTTTTACAGTAGAGTTCTACAAATTTTTCTGGTCAGATATCGGTCAAATTGTTCTACGGTCAATTAATTACGGTTTTATTACTGGACAGTTATCAATTTCACAAAGACAGGGTGTAATTACATGCATTCCAAAAGGAGACAAAGATAAATTATATCTAAAGAACTGGCGTCCAATATCTCTTTTAAATGTGTCTTATAAGTTAGCATCTGCATGTATAGCTAGAAGACTAAAACTTGTTTTACAATCATTAATTCAGAAAGATCAAACTGGCTTCTTAGCTGGGCGATATATGGGAGAAAATACCAGATTGGTATATGATATTATGTTTTATGCTGAAAAATACAGTCTACCTTGACTGCTCCTTTTGATCGACTTTGAAAAAGCTTTTGATTCACTTGCTTGGGACTTTATATTTGAAGTACTTGATTTCTATAAATTTGGTCCAATTTTTAAAAGATGGATAAAAGTATTTTACACCAATATTGAATCATGTGTTATAGTAAATGGCCACCTCTCAGACTGGTTTTCTATACATCGAGGCTGTCGTCAGGGCGACCCACTCTCTCCATATATATTCATTCTGTGTGCATAATAATTGATAAGGAATAATATAAATATAAAAGGTTTAAGAATAGGTTCCAAAGAACATCTACTTTCGCAATATGCAGATGACACTACATTAATACTAGATTGTTCAGAAAAATCTCTAAGACACGCTCTTAAAACTTTAACATTTTATGCAAGAGTCTCCGGCCTTAATATTAACTTAGATAAAACTAAGGTTATTTGGATAGGCTGTAGAAAAAGATGTAATGTGACAATTTGCAGAGAATATGAACTATGTTGGGAACATGACTTCTTTACTCTTTTAGGAATTAAATTATCTGTATATATTTAAACTTATTTATTTTACATCGATTGTAACGAAAGCTCTATGAACTTATTTGAATCACTCTCGATGTCTTCCTGGGTAGAACCAATACTAAGCAATGCAGATAAAGTGTCTTGCTCAGGGACACAACGCATATGGCAATGGCGGGAATCGAACCCACGACTTTTGGATCATGGGTCCAACGCTCTACCACTAGACCACAGCGCTCCTAAATTCTCTGTAGACCTAGACACAATATGTACTATTAATTATAAAGGTAAAATTGAAGACATAAAGAAACTCTTGAGTAGCTGGTCAAAAAGGATTCTCTCACCAATAGGCAAAATCACCGTAATAAAGAGTCTAGCCACTTCAAAAATAAATCATTTAATTTCATCAATACCTAACCCCCATCAAAGTGTAATGAATGAACTAAAATCATTATTTTTCAACTTTTTATGGGGTGGTAAAAAAGATAAAGTCAAACGTCAAGTTATATATCAAGATAAAAAGCGAGGTGGTTTAAGAATGATTGATATTGATTGATTTTTTAAGTCTTTAAAAATTACCTGGATAAGACGTCTTTTGAAAAGTGAAAATAATTACTTAAGCATTGTTCAAGATATGAACCCATGGATAAAAGATTTTACATTATTTGGCATAGACTATATAAATAAAAATTTAAAAACATTGGATAACCCTTTCTGGAAAGATGTATTTGAAAGTTATACATATTAGATGCATAATTTTTCACCAACATCATGGCATCAGTTTCATGGTGTTCCTTTATTATGGTACAACGAAGATTTAAAGGTCGGAGGCTCAAATATTTTTTTATACCATTGGTTTTCGAAAGGCGTTTTTTTTTCATCAATGACTTGCTTGATATAAGCGGTAAATTTTTATCATTTAAAGTCTTTAAAGAAACCTATGAGTTAAAAACAAATTTTCTAGAATATGAAGGTATTGTAGCATCAATTTAAAGGCTGCTACGTTCATACAAGTTCTCACTTTTTCCTGCAGGTACACATCCTATAATCCCGTTCCATCTATCAAACATTTTAAAAGATATTAAAGGTAGCAGATCAATTTATGATGGAATTCTTATAAAAAATATAACCCCATCAGCGATAATAAAATGGAATGAAGAATTTAATAATAAAAACTAAATAGGAATAACATTTTTGCTGCAACATTTAAAATAAATCAAGATGTAAAACTCCAATGGTTCCAGTATAGAATAGACCATAGGATTCTAGGTACCAATTATTTACTAAAAAAAATAAACATTTCTCATTCTGATAAATGCACTCTTTGTAATAAAGCGGTAGAAACAATTAAACATCTATTTTATGACTGTGAGGTTTCAAAGTTATTTTGGTCAGACTTATCTACTTTAATTAACAGAACATGTACTAACATAGTGACTAACTGGTCAGACTCAGATATTATATTAGGGAATACTAAATTTGATAATATCCTTAATAAAATTCTAGTATTAGGAAAATACCATATATTCTTTCAAAAACAAAATAATTCTGCACCATCCTGCCTCAACTTTATTTACTATTTAAAATCAGTTTATAAAACTGAAAAATTCATTGCTTATACAAACTCAAAAGATACATACTTTCATAAAATATGGAACCGATATGAAAATATTGTAGCCGAACCATAACACTACTATTTGCTACTATAGCAATTGCTATAAATTGTAATTGCTATAAATTGCTATAAATATCATAAACTACATCTACTGTTTACCCTTCCGTATTCTATTTTATTTGTCCAAATGTTAAGTTACTCAACTTTATAGATATGTGACTTCTTTCGAGTATAATTAACATGTCATCTTTTTCTGCCAAAAACCTTTTTCTAAATGTTTTCTTAACTTATGGAACAAATGTTTATGTAACAAGAGGTATGACAAGCATTTGCAGTTTTAAAACTAGTCATTCTTCGATTGCATTATTTGATAAATCGATGCTTGTTACTGCCCCTTGGTAATCTACATCATGATGTAAAGTTTAGCATACAATTGTAATACAAGTAAAATATGTACATATCTTATGCCCATATGCATTGAACCATACATAAACATAGTCTTATATTATTCAATACATTTGTAAAAACTTTGTATTTATTACTTGGTCATGAACGGGAGATAAATTTGTAATGCAAGAACTACAGATAAGCTGAATATTTAACTGGCATTCGTCCTGCAAACTTTATTTAATGAAGCTTGCTCAGACTCTGCCACTTTTCCCTCATTCTAAATCCGATGGAAAAAATACTCATTACAGACAAAAGATGGAAAAAGTTCTATAATGAACAAGACAATGTCTAACAAGTTATCTCCCCTTACAAAAGATAAAAAAAGAACACATTGTCTTTAAACTAAATAGAACTAACAATGAAAGGTAATTATATTTAAGATATGGTTTACAACTATCAATTGATATTTTAACAATCACAATGTTTTTGTAATTAAAGTTCTCAAACACAAATCACCCACGTATGACCTCAAGAATAGATAAAAAGAAAAAATCCCCAATTAATAACTTTTCTAAAAATTATATTTGATTTTTAGCTCGACTGATCAGAGATCAGCAGAGCTTATGTCGTGGTGCGGCGTCCGTCGTCCGTCTGTCTGTCCGTCTGTCCGTAAACTTTTTTTTGTAGCGACTACTCCTCTGAAACTACTGAATGGTTTTTCATGAAACTTTTCAGAAATGTTGCCCATGAAGTCTAGTTGATCCTAGCAAAAATTCATGTCGATGTGAAATCCATGATGGCCGCCAAATCTAAAAATAGGTTTTTAAAAAACAAGTTTGTAGCGACTACTTTTTGAAAACTATAAGTGATATTGATATGGGATTTTTTCTAAAATGATCAGCATGACATGATGTTGGTCCTTATCAAAAATCGTTTTGATTCGACGTTTAAAGGGAATGTAACGCCTCAGCCAAACCATCTTTATAATTGAGAGTTCTGAAAAAATTGAATAAAGGTGAAAGAATTATCAAAATCGGATAATAAACAAAGAAGATATGATCATTTGAACTTTCTGTTGAAACGGATATGGGAGCGGCCATTTTGAGAGCTATGACATCACGGTTCTAAATGACCATATATGGAATATTTATAAATATGTAAATTTACTGATTTATAGGGGAAAAATGATAGCAACTGTATGAAAAATATGTAATACTTAATGGCAATAATGCTTTATATGACCAGTATAAAAAATCGTTCATTTGCAGTGATTTTCTTCATTTTAAATGATATTTATCAATATTCCATATATGGTAATATGGAACTATGATGTCATAGTTCTAAAAATGGCGGCTCCCATGGTCGCTTTAGTTAACCTTTAAATGGTCATATATTTTTTGTTTATCATCCGATTTTGATAATTCTTTCACCTTTTTCCAAGTTTTTCAGAACTCTCAGTAACAGAGCTTGTCTGGCTGTGGCGCTACATTCCCTTTAACATGGCTGCCAGTGGCCATCTTTGTTTACATAGAGTTATACAGTAAAAACTTGTAGCGACTACTCCTCTGAAACTACTTGGCGGATTTCATGAATCTTTACAGGAATGTTGCTCTTAATGTCTATTTGATCCTAGCAAAATTTCAGATCGGCCAGAAATTCAAGATGGCCGCCACAGCTAAAAATAGATTTTTAAAAAATAAGTAATGTAGCGACTACTTCTTGAAAACTATAAGTGATATTGATATGGGACTTTTTCTAAAATGATCAGCATGACATGATGGTTATCCGAGTCGAACATTATTTGATTCGACGTTAAACATGGCTGCCAGTGGCCAACTTTGTTTACATAGAGTTATATATAAATGAAAACTTGTAGCGACTACTCCTCTGAAACTACTTGACGGATTTTCATGAAACTTCACAGAAATGTTGCTCTTGATGTCTTATTGATCCTAGCAAATTTCAGGTCGGCCGAAAATTCAAGATGGCCTCCATGGCTAAAAATAGATTTTCAAAATACAAGTTTGTAGCGACTACTTCTTGAAAACTATAAGTGATATTGATTGATTGATTGATTCTTTATTTCCTCCATAATATAAAATATACAGGAGAGTCAAAATAACATAAAAACACAGTGAATACACATACACAAAAACAAATAGACAGTACATGACAGTTAAGTTATATACAAGAACAAGAACAAATTTATACAAAGCAAACAAATATTTAAACTTGACAGTTTGACTTATTTAACATATGTACAAACGGACGGAGATTAACAGGAAATGTTCCTCCACTTAATAATGAAGTATATGCGTAGAAATAATATTTATTCAAGTACTCTTGCCATAGATAATCCAAAGGCCGACATGTCTTGCCGAAACAAAACACAAGAACATACACTTCATGGATTCTTGGATTGACATAAGTTTCATATGTATTTGTTTTCAAACATGATCCTTAGAATTACGATAAAAAGGATAGCATTTTTGAAGGTTCTAAATATTTCTTTTCAAAGATAAGTTACTGGCAAGCAAATAGCAAAAATTTGATTTGAGTTTTAAATCAATTATTAAATTTAAAATTCTATCTTGATATAATATTCAATACAAACATTTATTATGCAAAGTATTTGTAAATAAAACATAGTCTCATTAGTTCAAAGAAACTTAACATACTTTAAATAGGAGCCCTATATATACACAATATTTAAAGATTTCGTCATATGATGTAAGTATCTGAACGTGGTTTTAGAAATAGCAACCGTTTGTTTGTCCGACATGTTTAAAGACGGAAAGCCGGACACTAATTCTATAATTTGATTAAACGCGCTTAAGTTACAAAGTTGGTCATACTTATTTAAGCCGCATATTTTGTGTATCTTGCATAATAACGAATGCCGCAAGGTATTGTTTGATGAACAAAATAAAATTAAATGTTCAGCTACCGTTTCTGTAATTAATTTGCACTTTGGACAAACAGTTAAATATTTGCGTGCAAATAGTTTACCAATGACAAATATGACAGTTCTACAGTACGGTAAATAATCAGGATATAATTGGGAGAAGTACCAGATACTGTTTGGCGTTATTTCCCCTTGTATCTTGAGAAAATTATTAAGACTATAATCTTGGATAAGTCTTGATCTGAAATCAAGTTCGGCTGACTTATGTATATTTGATTTAAGTCTTTTTTTCCATTGTCTTAACGTAGGAAAAAATGCAGTAGAAATATATTCCGTTAAAACGTAAGTTAATTGGTATTTCCCTAATATACGGTAAATGTCTGGCATAAAGCCTTGTGTTTTACGTGGGTGAGACATAAATTGCATAAGTCTATTAGCGAAAATTGTCTGTATTCTAAATCCTTTATTAATGCTGCATAATTGGCCAAACAACAATAACTTACGCTTATCAATTTCATATTCGATTCTTGTGAGACCGATTAAAGCTAATGCGACGTCACTACGAGTTTGTTTAGGCAGAGACTGCATATATTTAATACATTGAACATGTACACGCTCTAAAGACTTCAATTGAGTGTCAAAAATGGTGTTCCATAGTTCGCAGCCGTATAATGCCCTCGATAGTACAACCGTTTGATATAAATGTTTTACTGTTATTGGGTGAAGACCATTTTGATGGACGCCACAGTCGGACAATCCAAAGTATGTTTTACGTAGTTCTGTGCATGCGTCTTTAATGTTTTCATTCAGACTCATGTCCTTACTGCATAAAATACCTAAATGAACATATGTGTATGTTTCATCAACAATGTTTTGGCCTAAAAGCCATAGCCTTGGATTCCTCTGTGAATCAGAAAGGCGTTCGTTAAAAACAACAACATTACATTTATTAGCATTATATGTATATTTTTCACGGATAGAGTTGTTATGACATATTGACATAAGTTTTTCTAAGCCGTTCTTAGTGAGTGAACTGAGCACCATATCATCCGCCGATGTTGGGCAACTGTAACCAGTATCATTAATTTTCAGACCGTAGGGTGATTGGTCTAATTTATCCATAAGATCATTAATGAAAACTAAGTATAAATACGGGCTCATTACTTGGCCTTGTCTGGTACCCTGTAAAATGGGGAACCAATCCGAGGATTGGCCTTGTGATTTAACACAGCTATAAACATTTTCAAACATACTTAGAATAATTTTAAAAATAGATTTTTTAATCCCCGTCCTATACAGTTTCAGCATCAAGATGCTATGAGAAACGTGGTCAAATGCTTGTCTCACGTCCAGGAAGCAAGTGAAAAGTTTAGAACTGTTTTCTTTTGCAAAGTAGATACTTTCACTTAAGAGAAAGGACGTCATTTTACAATTAATATTTCTTTGAAATCCTCCTTGTAATGTGTTAAACTTGAGCGTACTAGACTGTTCTAAAATTTTAAGTAACACTTTTTCATATACCTTTAACATGGTAGAACAGAGTTAAACAGCAATAACAGTAAATGTTCGGAGTGGTTTAACAAATCCAACTTCATGTCCTTCAAAGCAGTTGGGAAAACGGTGTCAGTTTTTATACCGTCCACACTTTTTTGTAGGTCATCTATGGAGCCTTGCATCAGCTTAAAGTCATTGTTGCGTATATTTTCAGTAGCTGCGTTTCGTTGCTTAATAAGCAACATATCGGCTTGGAGGCTAATGACAGTTTCTTTGAGTATTTTAAGCTCAGCTTCGCATTCACATTTATTACTAGAGTGACATGGTGAATGGGTTTTTATTGTTTGTCGGGTCACAGAGCTGAGACGGCTTGGTTTTCTGGAACTTATCATTTCCTTAACACACGCTACATCACCACCGTCGATAACAGCCAGAAGCGTGTGTATGTCGGTGGCTAACTTCGTCGCGGCCGAGTCTCCTTGACGTGTGACTCGACGTTTTAGCTCACAATTGACGTCGAACGGAAAATCGTCTGAATCTCTGATGACGTCAAAAAGCATGATTCGGGATTTATCTAGATTAGACTCGCACTGATGGTAGTCCATGAGTAGGCGGTCAATAAATAGCGTTCTCGGGAAATCTCGCACAAGTTGAATAAGGCGATGGTATTCTGTGAGATCCGCACTTGCGTCTTGGTCAAATGGGCTGGGATCAATCAGTGTCTGATTGGTATTTGTGGCCATTGGAGACACGGTCATACTTGATGGGCAATCAACTTGGTGATCAATTACAGATGTAACGGGCACTTTGACCTCTGTGTTTTCACTTATAGCCACAGGCTCAAACTCGGTGTACAGATTTTCCGTCATAATTGGTGGCTTTAATAGTAACTATATATAAACCATATATGATGACCGTTATATTATCGAAGGTGAAAACATCTCACTCGATTTTTAGATGTTCATTTTTTTTTTTTCAAACAAAGGAAATGAGTTTTTGAACGAAAATACAACTTTCCCCAAAACCTTTGGTGTTTTTTCTTTCACATATAGTTTATAAAAGACTTATCTGCATTGTGTTGTTGTTTAATATAACATCCAAAAGTTGTATCCATTTATTATCACATAAAAACACAATTTTTGTCAGAGCAAAATTTAAACGTCCATTCCTTTTCACGCATGCGCAAATCGTTTTGATTCGATGTTAAACATGGCTGTCAGCGGCCATCTTATTTTACATAGAGTTATATAATGAAAACTTGTAGCGATTACTTCTCTGAAACTACTCGACGGATTTTCATGAAACTTCACAGGAATGTTGCTCTTGATGTCTAATTGATCCCAGCAAAATTTCAGGTCGGCCGGAAATTCAAGATGGCCGCCACGGCTAAAAATAATTTTTCAAAAAACAAGTTTGTAGCGACTACTTCCTGAAATAAAAATCAATCAGTAGAGCTTCAAGGTCATTGACCTCTTGTTTTTCATTGTTATATTGTCTATAATTATATGCATAATATATTGTAAGGTGCATAGAGGGATGATCCTCCCCGACCCTCGTGCACCTATGACGGGGAGAATAAACGGACCACCACTTTGGTGATCGAAATTTAAAAAAAAGAAAAGATATGACTTTACGCAAAATATGTAAACAAATATATTTCTAAGGCCTAATAAAAATAATACCAGTGTTTACTGCTAACTTGTTGAAACACAAGCTGTAGGAAGCTTTTTGTTTTATTTTTTTCTTTTATTTTTTAAAAGTAATAAGACGAGGGAAAACTGCATGGTTTTCAAAGAAATTTGGGTGGGGAACAGTATCAAACTTGAGAACAATACGATATGGATAGATTTTAAATGAATGTTGTTTAACGGCTCATCAACACAGTATAGGTTATTTAGAGCCGGCCCAGAGAGAGGGGAAGGATACACAGGAACCCGGAAACGTGCCCTACTCTTATTATCGAATATATTTCTATGGTTCTTACGTGCTCGGAGGATAGACCGATACACGGGACCACCCGGTTTACGTCCCCATCTGACAGACGAGGCTAAGGGAAAGTGTCTTGCCCAAGAACACACCGACGAAACTCAGTGGCACCACTGAGGATTGAACCCGGGGCCTCCGTTTACAAATCCGCCGCGCTACCGATTGCGCCACGCCAGCCCTCTGGATAGATTTGAGTGCAAACTTTATTTGATCTTTTTCTTTGCACAGAAAAGACGCACAAGCATTTTTGGTGCAGTTTTTTTGTGAGTGTACTTGAATTTTCAGACGCTAACAAACTGAACAGTTGTCGGAAAAATTAGATTCGTTTTATTCTCATAAAAAAGAGCTGTCGGCAGTTGGTCCGGTCACAGTAAACAGTAAACACGGGTATAATTTTTTCTCAGTGAATCTACCAACATGTTTATTCTTTATTCTTTTTGTGGGAAGTGTGTGTGTGTGTGTGGGGTGGGGGGGGGGGGGGGCTTAACTTTAAGGGGGTGGGGGGCACGGTGGGATACATGGGGTCTGCTTAACTTGAATCCAGAATTAAGGCATGTAAGTGAGTGTATACCTAAAATTGGAATATCTAGGTTATATTTGTTGGAATAAATATCAATCAAAATGCTTAGGATGTTTTTTCTATGTTTAATGAATGAGAGGAGGGGTGGTGGGAAGTGTAGCTGGCATTTTTTCTTTCTTTTAAGCTGTTATTGGTGAAATTTATTTTTTGTTATCTGTTTAGTGTTATTGAGAATATTTATTTAATCTTTGTTACCTGTAATCATCAAATTCTAACCCCACTCCCCATATATTCACTATACAGAGTTATTGTTTGAGACCCCCTAACTCGAAATCTCGCGAAAAACGGGAGCGAGATTTGAAAATGGCGAAAGGGTGAATATTAATTGTATCACAGTACTTTGCCCGTTATCTATGCAGTGCCTGTTTCATATTTAAACAAATATTGTTACATTTAATCACCATTGCTGTTATCATTTTGTGTAATAAGGGCCGAAATTTGACCCATTCCGTTTCAAAAAGTATTCTTCCCCATATTATTGCAGTAAAACTCACCTACTCGGAACTCATTTAAAATTCGACGGAGAACCCAGAAATCTCGCTGTGTTTTGAACGTGTCCTTTTTAAAGAGTAGCCTCCCTTTATAAGTATATTTGTTCTGTCTCCTGGTCTCGGTCAATTGTACAGGGATCGATCGAGATTTTGCGAATGTGTATTTTAGAAATAACGGTAATTACGTTGTACCAAAATCGACAGAAATCCTTCAAAAAAATGTAAGCATTCTTTAAAATTCATTATTTTTGTTCATAATAAAACGCCGGTAAGTGACTTTTTGCATTCAATTGTTAATCACGTCTTTGTGACTTCACCGTGAGACAGGAAGCTGGTCAAAAACGAGACCGGAAGTTTCAAAATGGCGGAATGGCTCGCATTTTGGAGACGAAATTGAAGTTGGATGCATTATGAAAATGAAAATTAGATGCGTTAATTAGTGAGTATTTACCATATTCATTTGCATGCATACGTGTAACCTATAGTCGAGCTTTGCCCGTATAATATATATATGTACCACATCTCTTTATCGAACCATACAATTATTTTTATCAATTCAATTTATTCATTTCAATATTTTATTTAGCATAACATTTACATGTGTATTGCCTAAACAAGGCGGAATACAATACACAATATTTCAGAGAAGAGTACAAACCAACATACGTCATTTAGAGAATGGATACATATATTACAGTGGAATAGTTACAATTATTACGTTCTATCAATGGCATTTTATCACATTTTACCATAAGATGCGATGGTAAGATTCGATTGTAAGATTCGATGGTTAGATGCGATGGTCGATGGTAAGATGCGATGGTCGATGGTCCATCGCATCTAACCATCGACATCGCATCTTACCATCGACCATCGCATCTTAATATCGACCATCGCATCTTACCATCGACCATCGCGTCTTACCATCGCATCTTACAATCGACCATCGCATCTTACCATCAACCTAGGTAAGACGCGATTATCGATGCATCTTACCATCGAATCTTACCATCGATCATCGACCTAGGTCGGTCGATGGTCGATGGTAAGATGCGATGATAAAATGACCCTAACAGGACACTATAATATTATGTTTAAAAAGCATTTATATTTAAGGAATTTAGAACTATACATAGAAACTCTGCCTACAGTTACATAAGACTCTGTCATGCATGATTGAATCTGACTGGTTTTCGAAAGGAATCGAGATCTCATGTATATGTATGTTGTGGCCAACTTTATCTGACATTTTCATTTTACAATTATTCCCCTTTCACACTTATTTTTTTTAAACATTTCTGCATAACTTCACTTTTTATCCCCTGCTGATTAGGTGGAGGGATATAGAATTGCCGTTGTCCGTCTGTCCTTCCGTCCGGTCCCATAACTCCGGTTAAAGCCTCATACGATTTCAATAATATTTTGCACAAATGTTCACCACCTTAGTACCCGTTTTTTGCGGAATCAATACATTTTGAGTAGCACCGTCCATCAGCACTTTCAGTGCTTTGATTAGAAAAAGGGGTCAACTTTTAGTTAATGAGACATGGGTTTATAATGGAAATAATTTAGAAGTAGTTAACGATTTTAACTACCTCGGAACTGTTTTTGCTGGTCCATTTAAATCAAGAGACTTTAGCAGGTAAAGGATTAAAAGCTTTGAATATATTAACTGCACATGTAAAAAAATACAATGTTAAACCAATGTTGGTGCGCCTTAAAACCCCAATTCAATAATTATAAATAATCGATAACGCTTACTTAATTATATATAATGAATAACACATATTTAATAATTATATATAATCAATAACACATATTTAATAATTATATAAAATAAAAAACAATATTCAATAATTATGTATAAGTATGATAAAGATTATCATGAAATTCTTCACACGACGATAGGCGTTTGTTTTGTTTTTTTCATGAACGAGCGAATGCGAGATTTATTACATTTTAATATTTGTTTGGTATAAGCATTTTCACTTTGATTATAGTTCCTGCTAAATATTTAAGTATGAATGCAGAGTTGTGGATTTCTTACTAAAAATGTCTTTGAAAGCAAAGCAGAGCACAGTAGTAATTGGCCTGAGGCTGACTCTACGAAACTAATCGCTAATAAAGCATATACATAATGTGCATTTTAACTAGATCTATCTTCGAAAGCATGATGCATGATGCAATATTTTGAATAGCAGAAGACACTGTTTTGTTAACATTTTCACCAAAAGAAATGTAATAATTTTATATTATTAATTTATTACATTTCTATGGGTGAAAGACTGGGATTTCTCAGTGAAAGAGTATTCATAATCGCTAAATAGTATTAACTCCGAACACAACAATTACGTTGAGTCATGACGTCAATAAAGTGTTGTTGACGTCGATGTAATCCGTCGATAACGTTCAATAAAACGCATACATTTGGTTAAAATCACACAGATTGATTTAAAATGTAATACATAGATTATTGAACTGCTGAGTTCGATTATGGGAAAATCATTTACTCGATGGTAGACGTGTTTTTTTTCTCTCTCATGCGCTCGTCTATTAGGAGAACTTCGATAATTATCAATGAAACCGTCATTTTCGGAAGTGTATCAATGATAGACAATGCTGATCAGAACGAACATATATGGGCGTAGATTTTAATAACAATGTTGTTCTCATGAATATACCCAGAACAAAGCTGCAAAAAGACGTTTACGTGCAGTGAAAACAATCTGAAGCGTCACTATTGCATCAGAGTCATTTTTTAGGTAAACACATTTACGAAGTTGTAAATGAACTCTGTCAATATAAGTAGTTTGCATAAATCCCCATACTTCGCTACCGTTGTCATTAATTAGTCAATAATTCTAAAATACGACTTGGCGCGATATAAACAAATTTACAAAGCCTTAAGTTATCGGTTTAATTTAAAACGGCATTTGAGGCTGTCCCTATTGACCGTTGTTCACATCGAGTCAACAGAGAAAATGGATTAATCAAATCAGCGATGTTTTTTTAGGTTGTATGTGATATTGGTATGATATTAATTTGTTACGTTTGCACTATTTTATCTTGGATGATAAACCGGTTTCAGGTTATACATGTCCCATTTTACCAGTTACCGTATCAATAATCGGCTATGCATTTTGCACATATTCGTTGCCCCTGGGGTTACGGTTTACAGTTTATATCGAAAACACACATGAACACAGGCTCTCATATAATAAGCTTATGGTCCTCAAACAAGCTTATACAACTGGTGATCCCGGGATTAAAGTAGGCCCTGCCGAGGGTTCACGGTTTAAATATAGTTTTAAAGGAATATATTTTAAAACATCGTCTTGTCTTTAATTACAATTTATAAAGGTTTATTATTTTGCACGTAGCATTAACTTAATGTCCTCTGCGGCGTTTGACCCTTGCTCAAAGTTAGCCCCGCCCTTTGGCAATGTCTATAATGCGACGTTATGGTATGAAACCACTAATTATTTCCCCCATAGACACCAATGTTAAAGTGTCACATATTAATGATTTGTTGCAACTTCAACTCAAGTATGGATAATGCAGCAGTGTAATTATCATATAGAAAAACTAATTTTCCACTTGAAAAATCACAAGACATGTAAGAAAGTTCTTGTTTGTTTACTAAACAGGTCAAGGGTACAACTGTTTTCAGTGATGGTTGCTCACAAAGTGTAAGCATAGAGTCAACATTTCGAAAATATTCATCAGTGATCCAGTAAAACCTATTAATACGTTTCTTATACATACAACAACAAAATCGAACAGAAATTGGCAGTTTTCCCCTACTACCCATTTCCATCAAAAAAGGAGGGATTACTTTTTATTATAGGAACTACACCTCGGAGGTTTCCATATAATTAGGGGTGGCCATTTGACGTAATGCGTGTTGCTGTTGACGTTGAAAATGCTTTAGGGTATCGACACATCGGTGGTTTAGTGATTATCCTCAGTTCTTAAAGTGAAAATAAAAAAGCGTAAGGTTCTTTTTAGAATCCCACCTGACAACTATTTATTTACAAAATGTTTTCGAAATAAGTATTCGGTATTTGATGTTACCTGAACGAAGATATAATTTTGATATGTTTACGAATCGCATTCCGGTTTATATGACATGGTTTTGATGTTCGTTGAGCTGAACTTCCATATTGTAAAGTATATAGCTTGTCCAGCTATAATGATCTTATTATCTATTTCAGAAAGTAATGGGTTAATTGTAACGAAAACATTATCCATCATGAGTTTATCCCAGTGGGATTTTCCGTCATCCAGCTGAAATTCTGACTCCTCTGGTAAGAATTAACTTATCTCACTTGGATCTTCATGATGAATTCTTATAGGTATATACAGAACCGACTTTCAAATGGCGAGGTTTAGCAAATTGTGTATTAAACAAACTATATTTTACGCTTCTATTTCTGTATTTTAAGATCGGTCAAATATAGTATACGTTTCTAAGTACAATTGGAAACTGTTCGGTAGCGATATCCCATGTTCAATGCTAGCCGTTTGCGTTTGATGGGGCTGATTCTGAGATTTACAGGCGCCTGTTATAATTTAATTGCGTCGATTTTGTTTTATTCTTTATTTAATTAAAAACCTGAAATACGAATTTTGTCTTACGAAAATGTGTCGAATTATATAAGTCGTCAGATCATATGTCGTGTGTCAGATCATCTGTCGTATCTATAGCAGCAACGTTGTATCTACTTTGAATACTCGACATTTAGTATACGTTTAAAAGCTCTACTTTGAAAAATTCCATGAACCGCCCCCACCACCCCTCCACCCAACAAACACAAGTTATGTTTTTTTTCATTATGATTTCAGAAACCAAGTCTACCCTGTACCGACGTCACAACCACGTGATCAGAATGGAGCCAATTCCAGCACATTTAAACATAATGTTTTCCCCAAAATATGCTGTTCCTGTATTTGGGTTTGCGGTGCCGATATTGGCAATCATTGTGTTCCTTGTAAACTGTTTAATGATATGGACTCTTCTTCGACCAAATATGCGGTCCCCCATAAACGCTATCCTGATAAGTATCGCCATCTCAGACACACTTGCTATTGTTTTGCCCTTGCCGCCGTTTGTGTATTTTTACACCTTGGGAAATTACAGAGACTTCGTGCCGTTTGGATGGTGTCGAACATTCTTTAGCATGGTGCACGTATTTCCATTGCTTTGCAACATGGCGTCTTTGTGGACGACAGTCTTTCTGGCTTGCATGCGATGTTATTCAGTATGGAAGCCTCTGCGGGCAAGGGTCGTCTTTACAACAGCTCGCACTTATGTGGTCATATTTGCTATCTACATAGCATCTACTGCTACATATTTCCCGCTTATCTTCGAGTATTCGTTCAATCAATTGTCCACAGAATCAATGGTGATGTCAAATTCCACCATTTTGACGTGTCACATGCAGAAGAGCCAATCGCATTCGAGCCTTACCTTTTGCGCGGTCCACACGTGGGTACAGATAACGATGACGTCACTTCTACCGTGGTTCCTGATCCTGTTTCCGGATGTTGGACTACTATGGAAACTGAAAAAGGCGAACAACAACCGGTTGTTGCTGCAGGGTGGTCGTGGCAAGTCCAACGATGCTTCAGTGTCGCGCACACGAATGACAACATGGCTTATATTCTTCGTTGTCAGCATGATATGGTTGGTTGAAATTCCTTTTGCTATCAGTTTCACCAGGCAGCTCTCGCACACGAATGGTGACGTAATGAGAAAAAGCATTGGAGACAGCGTAGTGTTCGTGTTTCTCTTGAAGTATACCACGTATCCTGTCATTTTCCTGGCGTACTGCTTCATGAGCCAGAGGTTTAGACAGACATTTAAAGATGCGATTCTATGTCGTGTATCTCGCAATTTTACATCAAGGTCGAACAACACAATGACAGGGAATTCTGAGGAAAACAAAACGTCTGTATAAATATCCAATTTCCTTTTGGTGTATTTACGGTTGATTTCCTTACTTTTTTGGTCTGTATACGCGTATAATAATGAGCATGACCAAGATTAGTAGAACTAATAAGTAAACACATACATTAATAGAACTAATAAGTAAACCTATGCCCTCGCATTGGCTTGAGTTTAGCGATGTTTTGGAAATACATGTTCATGTTTATATTATGTAGCATTCATTAAGATGTTGTAACATACGTTTAAACAAATAATAACACGTGTGATAAGGACCAAAGGTCATCAGAGCTTTTGTGTCATAGTGTCCTTCTTTCTGTTACCTTATTCGTGGGAAGACGATACATTATGAAACGGTTTCGGGTGATTTGATGAGATCTCAGTAAGACAGATTGGCGAATGCTGTCTAAGTTACTGCCTTCGATTATTAAAAAAGAAGCACATTTCAGCTTGTGAACGAGATAACTTGAGCAAACGGATATGGATAAGGAGCATAATCGACTCGTATGTTACAGAGTTTAAGTAAAAATAATTACATTTTAGCTTGTTTATTCAATCACTTAACTAGATGGTATTTTTTGTTTGACTTTTTGTGTGTTTTTTTAGCTCAGATTGGTTTAGTGCGTATGTATCACAGACAGGAGAAACAGACAGTGTGTGGTGTACTCAATTTGTTATTGTATTCCCAAGGTCAATGCCATGCAAGTGTTCCTCTGTTAAGATAAATTTGATGTATATATATGTATATCATAGTTAGACTGTATGTAGTGTACCACCTTCGGAGCTAACTGTATTATCACGCCTTCAAAGTCACCATTCAATATATGAGGTTGACTTGATGCTGATTTACTTTGACTTTAATTCAGAAAATCTGCGTCGAACTCTACATCATGTTGTGTACAATATGTATGACAAGATCACAATTTAAGACAAGGTGCGCACTTGTCCAGTCCTAACTCGGAGACGTTTTAGGATGTTTTGTTTATATGTTTGAATTGTGTTTTACGTCATTTAGCACATGTTAAGCCATATACGACGGTTGACTTTTTTGTTGTATAGGTAGACCACCCCATTGTTGTATAGGTAGACCACCCCATTGTTGTATAGGTAGACCACCCCATTGTTGTATAGGTAGACCACCCCATTGTTGTATAGGTAGACCACCCCATTGTTGTACAGGTAGACCACCCCATTGTTGTACAGGTAGACCACCCCATTGTTGTACAGGTAGACCACCCCATTGTTGTACAGGTAGACCACCCCATTGTTGTATAGGTAGACCACCCCATTGTTGTATAGGTAGACCACCCCATTGTTGTATAGGTAGACCACCCAATTGTTGTATAGGTAGACCACCCCATTGTTGTATAGGTAGACCACCCCATTGTTGTATAGGTAGACCACCCCATTGTTGTATAGGTAGACCACCCCATTGTTGTATAGGTAGACCACCCCATTGTTGTATAGGTAGACCACCCCATTGTTGTATAGGTAGACCACCCCATTGTTGTATAGGTAGACCACCCAATTGTTGTATAGGTAGACCACCCCATTGTTGTATAGGTAGACCACCCCATTGTTGTATAGGTAGACCACCCCATTGTTGTATAGGTAGACCACCCCATTGTTGTATAGGTAGACCACCCCATTGTTGTACAGGTAGACCACCCCATTGTTGTACAGGTAGACCACCCCATTGTTGTATAGGTAGACCACCCCATTGTTGTACAGGTAGACCACCCCATTGTTGTACAGGTAGACCACCCCATTGTTGTATAGGTAGACCACCCCATTGTTGTATAGGTAGACCACCCCATTGTTGTATAGGTAGACCACCCCATTGTTGTATAGGTAGACCACCCCATTGTTGTATAGGTAGACCACCCCATTGTTGTATAGGTAGACCACCCCATTGTTGTATAGGTAGACCACCCCATTGTTGTATAGGTAGACCACCCCATTTTTCATGGGTAGAACCCGTAGGGAACGCAGGGTAGGAAACCTATGGAATGGGACGTTCTTGTTGTAATGTCATATACCGACTGAGGGTAGGGAACTTACCGAATGGGACGTTCTTGTTGTAATGGCATATATTGACTGAGGGTAGGGAACTTACCGAATGGGACGTTCTTGTTGTAATGGCATATATACTGACTGAGGGTAGGGAACTTACCGAATGGGACGTTTTTGTTTTAATGGCATATACAGACTCAGGTTAAGGAGCTTACGGAATGGAACGTTCTTGTTGTAATGGCATATGCTGGCTAAGGGTAGAGAATTTACGGAATGGGACGTTCTTGTTGTAATGTCATATGCTGGCTGAGGGTACATAACTTACGGAATGGGACGTTGTTGTTGTAATGTCATATATTGACTCAGGGTAAGGAGCTTACGGAATGGGACGTTCTTGTTGTAATGTCATATGCTGGCTGAGGGTACATAACTTACGGAATGGGACGTTGTTGTTGTAATGGCATATACTGACTGAGGGTAGGGAACTTACCGAATGGGACGTTCTTGTTGTAATGGCATATGCTGACTCAGGGTAAGGAGCTTACGGAATGGAACGTTCTTGTTGTAATGGCATATGCTGGCTAAGGGTAGAGAATTTACGGAATGGGACGTTCTTGTTGTAATATGATGTTATTAATTAAGTGGTTTCATATTGGCCCAGTTATTGGTCCAAGGACTGTCATATTGGCCCAAGGCCGAAGGCCGCGGGTCAATATGACAGTCCTTGGACCAATAACTCGGACAATATGAAACCACTTAATTCATGACAATTTTATTAATTAACAGCCAATACAGTATAATTTGTTTTTAATCAAATTATTTTGACATTTA
The DNA here is from genome assembly GCA_037043455.1 of Cyrtodaria siliqua. Taxonomy (NCBI): domain Eukaryota; kingdom Metazoa; phylum Mollusca; class Bivalvia; order Adapedonta; family Hiatellidae; genus Cyrtodaria; species Cyrtodaria siliqua. The sequence goes on along the minus strand of JAWPHD010002829.1, from coordinate 37,924 downwards.
TATAGTAGCGTTAATTTCATTTATATGTCAAAAAGCGAGCGCGAATGACGTCACTTAACGTGAATGACGTCAGTTAAATCTGGTATTGGCGAGTTTCTTCATATTGGCCTTGTTTTTTCATATTGGCCGACTTCCGGTTCATATTGGCCGTGTTTGCGTCGGATTGTGTGTAGAGTTTCTAGTAAAACAAGGCTAATATAGTTAAGTTAATTAATAATGGCATATACTGACTGAGGGTAGGGAACTTACGGAATGGGACGTTCTTGTTGTAATGGCATATGCTGGCTAAGGGTAGAGAATTTACGGAATGGGACGTTCTTGTTGTAATGGCATATACTGGCTGAGGGTAGAGAACTTACGGAATGGGACGTTCTTGTTGTAATGTCATATACTGACTGAGGGTAGGGAACTTACGGAATGGGACGTTCTTGTTGTAATGTCATATGCTGGCTGAGGGTAGAGAACTTACGGAATGGGACGTTGTTGTTGTAATGTCATATATTGACTGAGGGTAGAGAAATTACGGAATGGGACACTCTTGTTGTAATGTCATATACTGACTGAGGGTAGGGAACTTACGGAATGGGACGTTCTTGTTGTAATGTCATATGCTGGTTGAGGGTAGAGAATTTACGGAATGGGACGTTGTTGTTGTAATGTCATATATTGACTGAGGGTAGAGAACTTATGGAATGGGACGTTCTTGTTGTAATGTCATATACTGACTGAGCGTAGGGAACTTACAGAATGGGACGTTCTTGCTGTAATGTCATACATTGATTGAGGGTAGGGACGTTGTTGTTGTAATGTCATATACTGACTGAGGGTAGGGAACTTACGGAATGGGACGTTGTTGTTGTAATGTCATATACTCACTGAGGGTAGGAAACTTTCGGAATGGGACGTTCTTGATATAATATCATATACTGACTGAGGGTAGGGAACATATATAATTGGAAGTTATTGTTGTAATTGTATATACCGTCTGCGGGTAGGAACCGTAGGGAATGGAACGTTCATGTTGTAATATCATATTCTGACTGCGGGTAGAACACGTAGGGAATGGGACGATCTTGTTGTATTGTCATATACTGACTGCAGGTAGGGAACGTAGGGAATGGGACGTTCTTGTTGTAATGACATGTACCGACTGCAGGTAGGGAACGTAGGGAATGGGACGTTCTTGTTGTAATGTCATATACTGACTGCGGGTAGGGAACGTAGGGAATGGGACGTTCTTGTTGTATTGTCATATAGTGACTGCGGGTAGGGAACATAGGGAATGGGACGATCTTGTTGTATTGTCATATACTGACTGCAGGTAGGGAACGTAGGGAATGGGACGTTCTTGTTGTAATGTCATATACTGACTGCGGGTAGGGAACGTAGGGAATGGGACGTTCTTGTTGTAATGTCATATACTGACTGCGGGTAGGGAACATATCGAATGGGACGTTCTTGTTGTAATGACATGTACCGACTGCGGGTAGGGAACGTAGGGTATGGAACGGCATATATTGACTGAGGGTAGGGAACTTTCGGAATGGGACGTTCTTGTGGTAATGTCATATACTGACTGCGGGTATGGAACGTAGGGAATGGGACGTTCTTCTTGACATGGCATATACCGACTGCGGGTAGGGAACTTTCGGAATGGGACGTTCTATACCGACTGCGGGTAGGGAATTTTCGGAATGGGACGTTATTGTTGTAATGACATATACCGACTGCGGGTAGGGAACGTAGGGAATGGGACGTTCTTGTTGTAATGGCATATACCGATTTAGGGTAGGGGACGTAGGGAAAGGGACGTTATGGTTGTAATGGCATATACTGACTGCGGGTAGGGAACGTAGGGAATGGGACGTTATGGTTGTAATGGCATATACTGACTGAGGGTAGGGAACTTACGGAATGGGACGTTCTTGTTGTAATGGCATACATTGATTGAGGGTAGGGACGTTGTTTTTGTAATGTCATATACTGACTGAGGGTAGGGAACTTACGGAATGGGACGTTGTTGTTGTAATGGCATATACTGACTGAGGGTAGGGAACTTTCGGAATGGGACGTTCTTGTTGTAATATCATATACTGACTGAGGGTAGGGAACTTACGGAATGGGACGTTTTTGTTGTAATGTCATACATTGATTGAGGGTAGGGACGTCGTTGTTGTAATGTCATATACTGACTGAGGGTAGGGAACTTTCGGAATGGGACGTTCTTGTTGTAATATCATATACAGACTGAGGGTAGGGAACTTACGGAATGGGAAGTTCTTGTTGTAATGGCATATACTGACTGCGGGTAGGAAACGTAGGGAATGGGACGATTTTGTTGTAATGGCATATACTGACTGCGGGTAGGGTACTTACGGAATGGGACGATCTTGTTGTAATGGCATATACTGACTGCGGGTAGGAAACGTAGGGAATGGGACGATCTTGTTGTAATGGCATATACCGACTGCAGGTAGGGAACGTAGGGAATGGGACGTTCTTGTTGTAATGTCATATACCGACTGCGTGTAGGGAACGTAGGGAATGGACGTTCTTGTTGTAATGGCATATTCCGACTGAGGGTAGGGAACTTTCGGAATGGGACGATCTTGTTGTAATGGCATATACCGACTGAGGGGTAAGGAACGTAGGGAATGGGACGTTCTTGTTGTAATGGCATATACCGACTGAGGGTAGGGAACTTTCGGAATGGGACGATCTTGTTGTAATGGCATATACCGACTGAGGGGTAAGGAACGTAGGGAATGGGACGTTCCTGTTGTAATGGCATATACCGACTGAGGGTAGGGAACTTTCGGAATGGGACGATCTTGTTGGAATGGCATATACCGACTGAGGGGTAAGGAACGTAGGGAATGGGACGTTCTTGATGTAATGGCATAGACCGACTAAGGGTGGGGAACTTTCGGAATGGGACGATCTTGTTGTAATGGCATATACCGACTGAGGGGTACGGAACGTAGGGAATGGGACGTTCTTGTTGAAATGGCACATACCGACTGAGGGTAGGGAACTTACGGAATGGGACGATCTTGTTGTAATGGCATATACTGACTGCGGGTAGGAAACGTAGGGAATGGGACGATCTTGTTGTAATGGCATATACTGACTGCGGGTAGGAAACGTAGGGAATGGGACGATCTTGTTGTAATGGCATATACTGACTGCGGGTAGGGAACGTAGGAAATGGGACGTTCTTGTTGTAATGCCATATACCGAATGCGGGTAGGGAACTTACGGAATAGGACGTTCTTGTTGTAATGTCATACATTGATTGAGGGTAGGGACGTTGTTGTTGTAATGTCATATACTGACTGAGGGTAGGGAACTTACGAAATGGGACGATCTTGTTGTAATGGCATATACCTACTAAGTGTAGGGAACTTACGGAATGGGACGTTCTTGTTGTAATGGCATATACTGACTGCGGGTAGGAAACGTAGGGAATGGGACGATCTTGTTGTAATGGCATATACTGACCGCGGGTAGGAAACGTAGGGAATGGGACGATCTTGTTGTAATGGCATATACCGACTGCGGGTAGGGAACGTAGGGAATGGGACGTTCTTGTTGTAATGTCATATACCGACTGCGTGTAGGGAGCTTTCGGAATGGGACGATCTTGTTGTAATGGCATATACCGACTGAGGGGTAAGGAACGTAGGGAATGGGACGTTCTTGTTGTAATGGCATATACCGACTGAGGAAAGGAAACGTAGGGAATGGGACGATCTTGTTGTTATGTCATATACCGACTGAGGGTAGGGAACTTACGGAATGGGACGTTCTTGTTGTAATGGCATATACAGACTGAGGAAAGGAAACGTAGGGAATGGGACGATCTTGTTGTAATGTCATATACCGACTGAGGGTAGGGAACTTACGGAATGGGACGTTCTTGTTGTAATGGCATATACTGACTGCGGGTAGGGAACGTAGGAAATGGGACGTTCTTGTTGTAATGCCATATACCGAATGCGGGTAGGGAACTTACGGAATAGGACGTTCTTGTTGTAATGTCATACATTGATTGAGGGTAGGGACGTTGTTGTTGTAATGTCATATACTGACTGAGGGTAGGGAACTTACGAAATGGGACGATCTTGTTGTAATGGCATATACAGACTGAGGAAAGGAAACGTAGGGAATGGGACGATCTTGTTGTAATGTCATATACCGACTGAGGGTAGGGAACTTACGGAATGGGACGTTCTTGTTGTAATGGCATATACCGACTGAGGGGTAAGGAACTTACGGAATGGGACGTACTTGTTGTAATGGCATATACAGACTGAGGAAAGGAAACGTAGGGAATGGGACGATCTTTTTGTAATGTCATATACTGACTGAGGGTAGGGAATGTAGGGAATGGGACGATCTTGTTGTAATGGCATATACCGACTAAGTGTAGGGAACTTATGGAATGGGAAGTTCTTGTTGTAATTTCATATACCGACTGCGGGTAGGGAACTTACGGAATGGGACGATCTTGTTGTAATGTCATATACTGACTGAGGGTAGGGAACTTACGGAATGGGACGATCTTGTTGTAATGTCATATACTGACTGAGGGTAGGGAACGTAGGGAATGGGACGTTCTTGTGTAATGGCATATACCGACTGCGGGTAGGGAACGTAGGGAATGGGACGTTCTTGTGTAATGGCATATACCGACTGCGGGTAGGGAACGTAGGGAATGGGACGTTCTTGTTGTTATGGCATTATCTCAATGTAAATTCAACAATACTCATATACAATTATGTCATACAGTCATATGCGTATATATAAGGAAGGCTACTTCAGCTTCTCAACTGTGTTCAATTATTTCTGTATGTTATTGTAATAATAGTTGTTAAGTAATCAGAAACAAATAAAATAAAAAGTGAATACAATTGTTGTTATCTTATCACATGGGGTCTTCCTCCACCAATGGAAGCTTGAAAGTCGCCATATGACCTTAGCTGTTGGTGCGACTATAAAATACAATTCAATTAAAAGTTATCAACTTATTTGTCGTGTTACAATTGACCAGTACAATCTCTTATCTCTCTAGGGACCAATATATCGAATTATACTGAACACACACACTAGACGACACCTATAAGTACCCCGATTTTAAATGCTAATCAAACATTTATTTTTCGTCATAATGCGCTCAACTTTTAAACATGTTTATTAAACGTAATCCGACCATCACACTGATTATTTGCTCTCCATTTTACTTGAGCAATATGTTATATTATACTGGTGAGTTAATTTGCAAAAGGTCCCAATTGGCCGTTCCATTTAAAAGATATGAAATAAAATGTAACTGGGGTACTTGTTCGTGACATCTAGTGTACGAGGGTGATCCGAAAGTACGTAGATTTTTGCTATACACTCTTTATTATTAAATAGTTAACAAAACAATTTACACACACCATTAAGCTGTATATCCTTTATGGGATAGTTGATATCAGTTTATAATTAATACACAATGAAGGTCCTATAGTGTTCGCAAGGCACTGCACAGGTCATGCTTCAGTAAAGTAAGGGCCATAACTCTGGTGTACTAATCTAATCCGGCTGGTTTACAAACTTGTCCGAGCTTTCATTTGATATAAAGACACTGACACAGTTTGGTAAAGATGCAATTAAAATGAAGGCCCTATTGTGTTCACAAGGCAAAAGTTGACTGACGGACGGACGGACGGACGAAACAAAGGCGGAAACTCGCCATGTCATAGAAAAAAATGATTCGAAAATCCGTGACGGCATAAAAGGTGCACGGGTACTCGCTATTGTGTGACAGTCCAGAGGGAGGGTAGTGATATTCATTTTGGTTATTTTCACTTGAATGCAATGGCTTCTATTGTTGATTCTCTCTGTAAGAGGAATATAATTTACATAAAACAGATGGTTAATTTCATTCTCTTTCCTCAAAGGAGATACAGTTTTGATAATATGCGTATTTAAGGTCGTTCAGTAGAAAAGCAATAATATATGTATCACTCTAGAAACTAATGTATCATGAATAATAGAAAGCATAACATATGCATTCTCCGTGAACCAATTAATTTCGAACCAATATTGCCTGTAACATTCTCGGAACCAATGTATCTTGTAATAATAGAACAAATAATAATATAACCCATTATAAGTGTCTCTCATGGTACCTACTTATCGTATAGCACTATAATCAATACCATCTGCAACTCTAGTATGAACCAATAACAATAATACAGAATCTTCCGTCGGATGGGGACTTAACAGGACGGTTCCTTGTGTCAGTCTATCCTCCGAAAAAGTTAACAAGAGGCCCAAGAGGTCAAGTATCACTCTGCTGGCTATATGGAGCCCGTTGTGGGGAACACGACACCGATATGCGCAACTAGGCTTGATACTGACTATTCCTGTCAAGTTTCACTAAAATCCAGCCAGGGGTTCAGGAAACCTAGTCCGGATAAAGTTCGTGTATAAAGGGCCATAACTCTGTCAAAAATCATTCAACTGGAACACGGCGATTATATGCGCAACTAGGCTTGGTACTGATCATCTCTGCAAAGTTTCGTTGAAATTCGGCCAGGGGTTCGGGAGAACTAGTCCTGACAAATGGTGTGAACTAAAAAAATTAAAGGGCCATAAAACTGCCAAAATTATTCAACCGGAACACGGTGACGATATGCACAACTAGGCTTGATACTGATCATTCCTGCAAACTATCATTGAAATCTAGCCAAATGAAGACCCTATCATCTTAACAAGGCAAAATACGGCAGTTTTATCTAAATCAAGGGCCATAACTCCGATATTACTAGAGGCCCTAGATCGCAGACAAGACAAAATACACCAATGTTCGTTAATTCAAGGGCCATAACCCCGGTGTTACTGGTCCAATCATGCTGATTTTCATCGTTATTAACAATCTAGTAAAATTTGGCAAATATCGGATGAAAAATGAAGGTAATAGAGTCCAGACAAGACAAAATACACACGTTTTCTTTAATTCAAGTGCCATAACTCGGGTGTTACTAATCCGATCTTGCTGATTTTCGATCTTATCCAAGCTTTTACTAATATTAACACTCTGGTAAAGATTGGATAGAATGCAAAATGAAGGCGCTACAGTGCAGAAAAGACAAAATACAACAATTTTCGTTAATTCAATGGCCATAACTCCGTCATTACTGGTCCGATCTTGCTGGTTTTCTAACTTATCTGAGCTTTCATTGATATTAACAATCTGGTAAAGTTTGGTAAAGATCGGATGAAAATGAAGGTGATAAAGCGCAGACACCAAAAACGTTAACGCATTTTTCGATAATTCAAGGGCCATAATTCGGTGTTACTGGTCCGATCAGGCTTGTTTTCGAGCTTATCCTAGCATTCATTGATATCAAAATTCTGGCAAAGATTGGTAAAGATAAAATGCATAATAGAGGCCCTACATCGCGGACAAGACAAAATACACCAATGCTCGTTAATTCAAGGGCCATAACTCCGGTGTTACTGGTCCGATCTTGCTGATTTTCAAACTTGTCCGAGCTTTCATTGTTATTAACAATCCGGTAAAGTTTGGTAAATATCGGATAAAAAATAAAGGTGCTAGAGCTCAGACACCAAAAAGTTAACGGACGGACGACGGACAACAGACGGCCAGTAGAGGTTTCATTGTTATTAACAATCTGGTAAAGTTTGGTAAATATCGGATAAAAAAATGAAGGTGCTAGAGCTCAGATATCAAACAGTTAACGGACGGACTACGGACAACAGACGGCTAGTAGAGCTTTCATTGTTATTAACAGTCTGGTAAAGTTTGGGAAATATCGGATAAAAAATGAAGGTGCTAGAGCTCAGACACCAACAAGTTAACGGACGGACGGCCGCTAGAGCTAAAAACAACAACACAGGAATCTATTCGTTAAGAAAACGTTAGGTTTTTGGATTCCTGTGTATCCCTCCCATCTCTCTCTGTGGCGGGGCCCTAAATACCTATACTGTGTTGATGAGCCCTTAAACATCGTTCAGTTGAATTTACACTAAAAGGACCAATTTTTCATGTAGTACGAGAACTGATATCATTTTCAACTTTAAAGGGACCAATTTATCGTGTAATGCAAGAACCAATAATATCTGTATCTCTGTAGAGACCAATTTATCGTGCAATAAAAAAAAGACAGCATGACTTCTGTAACTCTCTAGAACCCAATTGAGTGTGTAGGTTATAATAGCCTCTTTCTCCTGCCGTTTCCATAGTAAGACGCAAATGGTAACGACCTGTAATCAAAGTGCTGAAAGCACGGATGGACTAGGGGCTTTGGAAATTGAACAGTTCTGTAGAGTGTACATGGTGTAAGTGCATTTATGAACATTGTATGCACTGACCTGTTGACAAAACTGGCGGAAAGCGTCTTCTTGAGTTCGAAGGGATCAGATTGTAATTATTAAATTCCGACGTTTGCACCGGATAGAAATATGGGCCGTATGAGTTATCCTTTTTGGAAAAATACATCTAATTTTATTATTGTTTACATATTTTTTTTATTGTGGTATGTATGTGGCATTTATTAATTCGGAGCAACATTATTCATATCTTTACAAAGTCGGATTCGAAAAAAATATTCTCCACTCGATTAATAGTGATCGCGGGTCATGAAATCAACGCGAGATCAGTTCAATCTATTGCGTCTGAAATGCCGCTTCTACGGCGTAGTAATACAATTTGTAAATTCTGCAATAATAACATTTTGACGAAGACTTTCTTTAAGATTGTCTCCATTAGGTGACGGATGTTCCATTTTCCCGCTGATATCGCAAATGTTTACCTCTATTCTTTTTTGCTGAAAAATAACTACTTTTGCTCGGAAGCATTGGTCCTTTCGACATTATTATGCAAATGAGCTACTTTATCCCAGGTTTGCAAAGCTGGATGTACAGGGTCCAAACGGGGTTTATAATATTTCGAGATAAAATATATCATCTTGTTTCTTGTCTTAGTAGAAAGAAAGTATAGGCTCAAAACATCACATTCTTCAATTTTCTTTCCATTTCCCACAGCTTATTTACGATTTAGATGGTATTTTACTGATCCGGAGAACTATTTCTTCTCTACGCAAAAAAAAAACAACCCTAGTCCAAAAACTAGAACATCGCATTTGACAATCAAAAAAAAAAAATCCACGCTCAATTACACCAAAATATACATTATATAGGGAGCGCTAATCATTTTTTTCTTCAAATTATTGTGGCATACTATGGCCCCACAATAATTTGAGGATTTTTTTTAACACTGGGGGTGCGCACCGCCCCCCCTCCTCCCCACACACACCCCACCCCACCCCGCCCCTTCCTATGGCTCCTACGCCTATGCATCGTTCTTACTTTATCATGAAACTATAGAAATAAATGTTTGTATGGGGAAGGGTGTGGGGAGGTGAGAAATTGAATTGAATTGGTGTTTTACGGCGCACCAACACATGAAAGGTTATATGGCGCCTAACAGGAAAGAACATGCCAGGCTCATCCTCCATGTACATCGAGATACAATATGGAGAACGGGCCTAGAATCTTCTCACCCTGAACTGCAGAGTTGCTGCAAATTCTATTGTAGACACTCCACTTACGCTGGAGTCACGTTATAGTTTTTCTGCCACTGCTCTAGTGATATGAGCGAGATGGCACCTGAAACGATGCAGGGGTCATGATGAAGACCTTTAATGAGCATGAACAAAAAATGATAGAGGGGAAAACTACCGTCTAAGAAATATTTCATGAGATGCATACTAACACTGGGACAAAAGTCAAGAAGGTGTTTAGTTTAGTTCATCCTTTGAAAATACATTTGGACCTTTTTGAACCCGATTGGTGTGTTTTAAAGGTCACACAATACATAATTTTTTATTTTTTTTAATTCACCCTCAAAGGTTATTTCTCTACGGCTCAATCACAGACATTCCTCAAGCTGAAACATAGGTGAACATTATGCGTCGTCGTTGCTTTCCATATACGATGTACATAGTGACCATACAATCATGTGTGAATGTTGCAATTGACCATTAATGGTTACAAAATGGTCTGATTGTTTTTTTTATACATTTCGCTATTGAAAACCCTTTTAGTAGTGATACAACTATACTTAGACCGCTTCAATGTATTGTTTCAATTATTGTCTTAAAAATAATCAATATCAGTTTCGGCGGAAGTTACTTGAGTGCATGTTCTGTATATGTTTTTGCATTTGCAATCATGATTTTAACCTCTTGTTAAAATAAGCAAATGTCAGATCTACAGAATCATAAAAAAAGAAGAAAGAAAAAAACACATTATAAACATAAGGTTAAATTAATACGGGCTAATACTCGTTATTAGCCAGAGTTATTTGGAGGGACCCCACTGTTTTGTAAGCTAGATCTGCTATTGTAATGTTCTTTTAATTGCGCATGCGCAAGCCTATACATTCTCTTCCGGTCAAAGAATTATACAGAGCGGTATGTAAATGTTCATGTTCAGTAAAATACTGAATCTTGTCTCCCCTTTAATTCATTTTCTTTATTAGTTTGCAATAGCTTAATGATCCGATTTTAACAAGTATTCCGCCATACTTTCTATTCACGATACTTTCAAAATAATCACATTTTTGAAGATTTGTGTTTTGTCTGGATGCTTTATCTCGTAACGTAAGCATAAACAGCTTTATATTGCCATTAATTATGATCATTTCTGAATTTATACTGGCGAGCTCATATAGGGTGTAACGTTTTGTAATGCATATTTTCACTTTGTAGTAATATGGATAACCCTTTCTTCCCTTGCAAGTAAGCGTGTTAAAGCCCCAAGTACTTCTCCCAGGGAGAAAATGTGAGTAATGTGTTTCTAGACGGCCGTAGCAGCATGCTGACATGCATTTACAGGTCAAAGCCTCCTACAATATGCGGCTGCATTGTATCACTGTATAAGACAGATGGATAATTTATACCAGCATAGTATAGATATTAAATGGTATTGAACTGAACAAAATGTAATGTAGAAATTGAAAGAAAACTTTATATAAATAATTAAAAACATACTACAGTGTATGTATGGTTAACTACTGATTTTTGTTTAAATTAAAAAAAAAGAAAAAAGAAAAACAACACTGAAACTTCATTCTCCATAATGACTTCAGCTCAACCCATAGAAAGATAATTTGGAGATATTCATTGCTATATTATACTATATATTACCATGAATCTCAAAACTCGTTTTGTCTGAATGTGAATATAATGATTTCAAAAAATCTTCTTTTTATTTTCTAACAGGCTATCTTTTATCCAGGGAAACTCTTGATTGTGTTTACATTTATTTGCTGCATAAACTAGTATCATAGACTTTATAGGTATATGCTAACCTATAGTTTTATGTTCTGTTCTGTTCTGTTCTATAATTTTATGTTGATTTTAAATATATAACCATTAGTTAATTCATTATGTCTTGTACAGGTTTTATGCAGATAAGGATGTATCAACACTGCCCACAAGTGCGTGGTCAATAATGATCACATACTGTGATAATTGCCCATTAATCTGCAGCACGAGCATGCTTCCCTTGTTTCATGCGTGTATTTGCTGGTTTAAATACAGCGGGCCCCTGCACATTAAGATGGCCTGCAATGACCCAACCGGCGTTATTGGATACTTGCTAGATTTCCGCTTACATGTAACTTATTGCAGATAATGGCTTGAGTTTTAAAGGTACAGGCGCTATTGTTTTAGGAAAGGCAACTTATTAAATGGTATTAGCAGTTCACACATTGGCGATAACAGACTAGGACAAATGTAATGTGCATGTTTCATTAATAACAACAATATTAACAATATCTCTCATCATCTTGCACGGTTGTACGGTTTTCTCAAATATACAAAACAATAATATATATATGTGTATATATCATTAATAAATAAATAAATGAAGAAATACATAAATACAAAAAAAAATCAATAAATAAATAATACACTAATAATAAATACATAAAAATGTATATAAATACTCCATTGAATAAATAGTTTAAAGTCACATGGACAATATTAACAAAATAACAATAATAATAATAATAACAGGCATAATATAAGTATCTATACACATATACACTAAAATAAAAAGGAAGAAAAAGAAGCAGAAGAAGAAGAAGAAGAAGAAGAAGAAAAACAAGAAGAAGTTTAAGTAGGAAAAGAAATGCAAATACATGTTATATACATAAATAATTAACGCAGGAATAATTCATTAAATACAGATTGGACTGTAAATTTAACCTTCATAAACTAATAAATACATATTTCGAGATATGGATGCTATTATCAAACCGGGTAATTGGTACAGTAATGAACGTTAAGTATACATACATATGTTTTGTAAGTCAGTCATTGCTTCCATATGTTGCTAAATACCTCGTGTGTGACAAGATGGGTATGGACATAAATGAAATTTAAAAAAAAAAAAATATATATATATATATATAAAAAAATAATAATAAAAATAACAATAAAAACATTATGCATCAATAAATTCATAAATATACGAATAAATAAATAAATATATAATTAGCTAAATACATAATATATATATCAATAAATAAATGAATAAATAGATAAATACATTTTAATAGATATTTGAGGTGCATGTACCTTACATACATAAACCAATAATAATAATAATAATAATAATATTGATAATAATAATAATTATAGGTTATTTAACATGGTTCTGTACAATACGGAGATATATTTGGACGAGTACACAGCTGGAAAAGTCATATTGGACGAGCCGTTAGGCGAGTCCAATATGATTTTTTCCAGCTGTGTACGAGTCCAAATATATCCCGTATTGTACAGAACCATGTTAAGTAACCTTTTTATTCTATACCTTTATTTTAACCAATCATTTATAATTCGGATATAACTTTCGTTTGTTTCATGCTTTCAAGCAAGTCGCTATGAACATCGAAAGCACAATTGCATGTAGGTCTATGTATTTTATATATTGTGTTCGACATGGCTTACTCTCAAGCTTTATTTGCTTGAAAGAATGCCCATTTCTCCGTTGTCAACAGTGATTAAATACTACCGAAGGTCAGTTTCAAACAATGATATATTATGCTAGTTTTTTGTGTTTTTTTTTTGTTATAAAGGAAAATTAAATAAAAATATGTGCAATAGATAGGTTTTCATTACTTGACAACAATTTATGGTTAGGTAATGACAGAAGCCTGTCGGTTCTGATTTTTATTCGGACCTTTTCACGCGTTTCGGTCTTTATCATAGGTTTAACATGGAACCTGTGAAGCGTACAATACGAACAAAATACGGGATATTTTGTACGCGCGTGCGTCCCGATACGGAAATATATTGTACGGTCACATGACTCGAAAGAGCGTCTACGATTGGATGTATAAATTAGGTATAGAATAATAATAATTATTTATAATAATACTTTTAATTCATAATTCTGAGAAATTGACCAATTGGTGACCAGGAATTTTAATTCTCTAAATTCGGGTAGGTGATACCTCGGTCTGTTTCATAGCTGTTCACCCAAGTTTACTGTTCAAATTAAGATCTTTACAGTACGATTATTTAACAACCCTGCATATTTCATGCACATTTATGCAAAATTATTCCATATATGTATTAGTCCTTGAGCTGGCTATAGACCCCCCTCCCCCACCCACCCACCCCATTTTGTAAGGTATGATTTTCTGAAAGTTCAAACAAAAAGCTTCAAAATGAGACATTTGTGCCATCTGAGCGTTGGGGCGTTTGTGTGTCACGTGACAATTACAATTCCAGAATATCTTCAATAAATTTGAATATGAGTAAAACATGTGCATATGAACAACAAATACTACCTATATTTATGTTATTTATGAATTGTTTAATTCGACAGCCTTTTCAACATAATGCAAATATGAAAATTTACTGTAGTTTACGTTACACCCTTTTCGTTATCAACAAAATCATAAATACACTTGATAATAACTAGACCGTAAGTTACCAAAAGACGCCATCTCCACTCTGGGGGAATTTTGAAAAATATATTTTCCTGAAAGGGTATGCATTTGCTACAAATGAATTATGTTTGCTAAATGAGAGTGGGGGATATAAGGGCGATTTGAAATACGTTACCATTATCATGTTTTGAAAATGTAATACACAAAAATTGTTTATATGCAACAAAACGGTATGTATATTTTATATTATTTATCAAACATGTTAAAAACCAAAATCTAACGAAGAAAACAAATTTCCAAAAGACAATGTAGTTTACGTTACGTGACATTGACACGAACTTTACGTTACCATTTAAAGTTATTTGTCATACATATTGAATGTTTCCAGAAACAAAGGCTTTAGTTCTTTACTGAAACAGTGACTATTTTAATAATAAAATGTTATTCATTAAATGAATATATAAAAGAATGAATAAATAAATGTAATATTGGACGTTTCCAGAAATAAAGGTGCTAGTATTGTACTTTTAACTAGGTTTTGTTTTTTTAAATGTAATATAATTCATTAGTTTAAGTAAATAAATATATATAATGTCTAAAAATAAAATAAATATATAATAAATAAATATTTTAAAATGGCTCATAAATCAAAATAGTAATTGCATAATAAACTACTGGGAGCTTATCCGTTATTGACAATGTTTTTTTTACTAGTTATGGCATCTTCCCATAAAATGTATCCTGCTTTTGAGACAAACCCCAAAGAAAATAATATTTTGTCCCCATCCAATGTAAGTTAGTCTTGCCTTATTCTGATTACTAGTATTTGGACAACACAATACCAATAATACTAACTCTTATCAAAGACAGACACAAAGGAAAATGACCTTGACATGCATTTATCTTGACTCTAACGCCTAAGTCCAATGTTCTTTGAGTATGACTATTGGAACTACGCCATACACATTCCAGTATATTTAATGACACCCTGAGTCTTGACACAACCCATTCCCGGGTCAAATGAACTTCCCCAAAACAGGAGAGTCAGTGTCCCTCTTCCACAAGTCACATAACTATTCAAAAACTATCAATCAACATGCAAATTGTCAGGGTAACATCATTGGATTCAGTAGAAGTATGCAGCATACCAGTAATACCACTGGTACATTACACGTCAATGTAGACCAAAGCTGCTAGAGGCCACTCTATATGGCAAATATGGCATCCGAAGTTATTTCTTTGCACAAAAAACTGCACCCATCCTAAACAAAGAACAATGAGAAAGACTTGAGAAGAGCCACAGAATCTATCATTGGTTTCACAAATCCAATTCCGAGTTGATATCATTGACTATGAGCTATACCTCCGATCGTCCGTATTTCAGCATAGAGAGATGTAGATGATGATATATTACAGCATCAGGCTGAGAAGACCATGACACATTTGTCAGTGACGCCGACCCGATCTATAACACACTATATTTGGTTAATTGGTTCCCTTATTAATCAGTATAAGACAGATCTTAAGTTGAAGCTATCATATCCTCTAGGATCAGTACAGCTCATGGCAATTCAGTTAAAACTGACAAAGCCAAATTGCTCCACTGCTTTATAAGTATCAGTTGAGCCAGCTACACAGCGACCTACTGAATATGTGTATGTGACGGTAATGCAACACCTCACAATCAGCCCTCAGTTCCTGGTACGTTTGACGATTTGGCAGAGATGGTGTTTGACATACTAACCAAAGCACCTTGAGTCGACTTTGTGACAGACACTTGCGTCCTTAGATCTATCAAGTATGTGTGTGCAAGAGGCAAGGCGAAACCCCAACTTTCCTGTTGTCAGGGCCGAAAACGAAGAACATTGTGCTTAGAAGAGTTACATGAGTAATCGCGACAATACGACACACTTCATTAATCGCATTTTCGGCCGGTGGAAAACGGACAGATATGCACCAAACCTCCAAGGTCATGAAACCTACTCTGTCTGGGAAAAAATGTCCTCGGCTTGCCATTGCAGGTGACATATTTGTCTTTGCTGATGGTCAGGAAGATCTGTTTCATTATGGGAGGAAGCAGACATCAGAATGAATCAATCCTCACCAACATCAGAAACAATCGTGGATCATTCTCCTGACACAGACATACTGATCCTGCTTTCAAAATTTGTTTCAGTAATACGACCATGACATGTTTGGCACTGGGATGATTAAAAAAGGAGAAGTTGAATGTGAAACAAATTGTAGAGGTTAAGGGGTCTGATATTTGCTCGTTACTACCCACGCTACATTGCTTTACAAGCTGTGTTACAACCAGTTGCTTTGTAGGGAGAGGCAAGGCTGCCCCATTGAAGATGATTAAAAAGCACAGAGAGTTTGTGTCAATTTGGATTGCTCGAACAGCAGCATGAATGTTCGGATGATCTTCCAAAAAAGTACGGAGATCACGGAGAGGATAGTGTGCTGCCTATATGGCAAACCTCTTTACACGGATGTCAAATACGTTTTCGCGAAAATTAAAAGGCCACAAATAGAGCTTTTATCGCCGTGTCAATTTTCTAAAATCATGTATTTGAACATGCACACTTTCAAGTGCTTTTGTGGCACCCTACTGAGACGCAGAAACAAATGAGAGAAGATAAATTATTGAATTTGACTGGACTATTGGTGATATTGCGTCACAATAATCATGTTCAAAGAGCCTGACACTGAAGAAGTAAGTAATAATGGATGGGAATTATGAGCTCAAATGATGTAATATATTTCCATGAAAATGCATGCTATCTTATAGAGCTATACATTTATATTTGTTAGTAACGTAAGTAAAGCTCAAGTCATTTTGTGAATATGTTGAAATTGCTTAAACCTGCATGGCCGGTAGCATCTACACACATCAGATAAAGGCAGGGCTTACAGTGAACAGCTGATAATACACTGAACTCAAACTATTAGTGACATAATGCTTGCCTCTAAACTGCATAGGTGCTGACCAGCATAGGGTATAAAGAATACCATAATCTCTGATATTTTGTAATTAGACTATATTATTGGCATATTGTAAAGAATTAAAATAGCATTATAAAACAAACTTATTCACATTATTGCAGATTGATCATAATGACCAGATCATTTGAAAATTAAGATAATTTGATAATTAAAAAGTTTAACTTTTAATAAAACATGAATAGAAATGTTAACCTTTAACCTGCTGAGCATGAATACAATGATTTGTGCGGTTGGTGTGAACCAGATCAGCCTAGCTGTGAGTAACCCACATACTAATCAGGGTTTACACGGTTCGCTGCTCCTCTCACCGCTGCGGGTTCAATCACAGTGGGAGCTTGACTTGTGAGGAATTGTCGATTCTTACGGATGGCGGGAGGTGAACAGTACTGGTTCTACCCAGGAAAGGTGGGTGGTCTGCCTCCACCCCAAAAAATCGACCGTCATATATACATGTGTTCAAAATTACGTAAAACACCATACACACACTGTTCGCTGCTGAGCGGTGATTTCTCCAAAGCACTCCTTTGTATCTTGAATAAAATGCTTCGAATTCAAAGAAAGAACAGTCCACTACAAAAATATAGCGGTCTAAGGCTTAATATTATTTACATGAACCATTTTAAGCATTCCATTGATTATACGTAATTGTTCATGAATCATTGTTTTATACAATCAAATTGAAAAATAAAAATAAATTAAGGCAAACCTTTTCATTGAATATGTTCAGAAAGTGCTTTCTATGTTTTCTTGGAGTTTGGATGAATGTCAGAAGGCAATGTCTATTTTTAATAAGATTTTTATTTTGTTTTGTTCATTTTCAGCATAAAACTTAATATATAGTTCCACATTCAGATTGTTTTTCTTGCAATTTTCATTTTTGATTTCTACGTTTCACAGGCGAACCAGTCAGATTTCCTTTTGCCTATACTCCTAGAAAAAACATGTTTAGCCTTGTCTTTAATTCGTTCAAGGCCATCGCCTGCATTATGGGGTTCCATTTTTACAGATATAATATTAAACAATTTCCAAAGAATGTCTAATCATTATTACAATTACAGCAGTACGAGTAATTAATTCAACAGAATAAAATGAATACATGTGTATATGCGATGAAGCTTAGTCTTGAAATAATATTGCTTACATTAATTTATATAGTACATTCCAGCCACCTGCTATGTTTATAAGTGATTATAGTTAGATAACAGTTTGTGATTGATAGTTAGAGAACTAGATACAAGGCTATAATCTTGCATTGCATCCACATCTCATAAACAAGAGATTGCAAATTAATTACCTACATATACAAAACTAGGCCAATTATTCCAAGGATATAGTATTTCAGTGCAAAGGTAGTCCACTATCATTGACAGTGGTAGTCCACTATCATTGACAGTGGGAGGTTTCAGTAATGTGTAAACTAAAATCATGACTGATAATTACTTTGGAACTTACCAATAATTTATGTAAGGATATACAACTAAATAAAAATATATAGAGTATTATTTATTTTGATGTTCATATTTTTTATGTATATCAGTAAGGCATGATCACCTTCCCTCTCCCCACTTAAATAATGGAACAAACTCGGATCAAGACCTGTTTACATTTCCCTCCAGAAAGTGAGTACACTTTTAGTGATGGCTGAAAAACGAGAAATAACGTTGAAAGTAACCAGAGAACAATTGGATACTTTATTTCATTTATTTGAATATAACAATTGGAATTTTGACGAATCTTTAGTAAAATCAAACTGGTCAGCTGATATGCAAGACATTGATGAGAATGAAAGACTGCTGACAGAAGAAGGCCAATTCGTCTCTGTAATTGCCAGTCAGATCCATGTGGAGGAAATGATGCTAATGATGATTATAGTGATGATAATGATGACAGTGATGATAATGCAAGACAAGCTATAGCAATTAGTGGATACGAAGGAAATAGTGATGATGATGAGGACAATAATGACAACAACAGACAAGCTGAAAACCAAAATGACGATCAGAGATGTGGACAATGTTTTATTGCACCACGTATTACCACCCAACGTCAAACTTGGCTTGGTAATGGTGCAAACCCACACCCTAGAAATAGTAGTATCCGTAAAGTGAAATACAGGAAGTTTTGGAATATGATGACATGATGTCCAATGCTGGAGCCTGGTATCTCCCAGAATATATAACGACTCCTAAATATAGAGAGGGGTCATGATGATAATGTTTGGACTCTTATGGAGATTATGCCTTCATGTGTTCTGACAGAGGTCAGAAACCTGTATCCAAATCCACCCGGTCAGCCATATATGGGACATAGGTGGAACTAGATAATATTTCCAAGTTTTATGACACCTAACAATCGATTGTCATGACTAATTTACAGATCCTTAATTAATTCTTAGAAAAGTGTCTAATTATATTCTAAATAAACAATACCTGACATTAATTTTGTATTCACTATCAGTTGTATTCACAAAAAGGAATAAAGTTTAAATTGGAAGTATACTGCTTTTATAAAGGTAAGAACAATATTCACTACACAATTTTGACCAATATCCTTCTGCAGTAAAGTGTGCCTACTCGCAGGAGTATATATACACGATGCTTGCTGAGAAGGTTGTTTACATCACATGACTTGGGTCAAAGGTTGTTTCAATTTGAAATTTTGATGGATTTTGGACATTTCAAAGTGTTATTTCTCATTTATTACAGGACACTTATTAAAAATGAATAACTATTTGTGTAGTTTATATGTTTCCCTACAGTTGTGCATTTTTTAAATATAAAACACAACCTAAAAACATGGTTTTGTAGAAAAAAATCTCTGAATTCAACAATGTGCCAAAAAACAGCCACCATTTGAAAATAGGCTCCTCCCCTTCCTTTTTATAGAAAATCTTGGTGTTTAATGTGTTACATTTGATTAATATATGAATACATAAGCAGTGAAACGTGTGCATATAATTTGCTGTTTTTCTTTGAATTTGGTAACGTAAAAAATACGGAAGAGTCGTGTAAATTATATATATACTTCATTTCATTCAATGTTTGCCTAAGTATAAACAATATATAAAGGAAAATAAAGCTATATATTCATGTTTTTATTTGATACTTAGATGTGGTATTTAATAATATGGTGCAAAGGTAACTGGTAACGTACGTAACGTTTAATACATGAGGTAACACATATTAGCTTGACATAAATTCATGTCTGTTCAAACATTGTTGTTACCATCGATGATGTTTAGAGGATGTTGTATTAACATCTTTATAAGCTAATTGGCTGAATTTTCTAGATTTCTAGTAACACACGGAAAATTATTATTAATTATTTTCAAAAAGACACAATGTAACGGACAATACAAGAACCAAACATTGTTCACATCATGAATACGTATGTCTGTTATAACTAAGATGTTTAAAATAATTTTCGGATATAAAACACTTATTTTCTTAATTTCTTAAACCAAACACCTTCATTCAACAAGGTAACGTAAATTACGGTAACATAGGCTTAATAATGCAGGTATCAAAGGTATTAAGTGAAACGAAATTTTGTATTAATTATGTCTAAAGGAATGTTTCAATAAAACTTTAATAGTGTATTGGTTGATTTGTTCTTTTTCTTTTAACATGCGAAAAATAGAAAATGATTTAAAAACACACAATGTAACGTACATTACAAGAACCAAACATTATTAACATCATGGGAACGTATGTCTGTGATATCTGTAAGGTTTGGAATACTTTTCGGATGTAACATCGTTAATGTTCTTAATGTCTTACGTTAATAAAACGAGGTAACGTAAATTACGGTAACGTAGGCTTAGTAATGCAGGTATCCAAGGTACAAAAAGTAAGTAAAACGAACTTTTGTATTATAAGAGGCATGCATAATGAAGACAATTTAATATACAAACCCTTTCTTCCATACATGTTAAGTCTTCAAAATGCAGTAAAATTAATTATTTTTTATAGGTAACGTATTCTACACCCAGTAACACGATAAAGCCCCAGTCGCCAGATGGCACACATGTTCCAAAATGCTCTACACGTAATGGGCTTTCAGAAAAATAATGGGGTGTGTGGGGGTGGGGGGAGGGGGGGGGGGCTTCTCCTACTAGCTTACAACCTATATCTTTCAAATCGAATCTTTAAAATTGTCATCTGTTTACTCAACCAAATATTTTAATTTACTATAGAACCTAAGTATAAAACCCGAGAAACACAAATGTTATCACCTAGTGTAAATAGCTTAAATTATCAATAGCTTTAATAATAATAATAATAATAAAATAACATATTTCGAAGAGAAATGTAAAGGAAATTAATTAATAAAACTAGATATGGTTAGAAACCAGTTATTCATTTAAGTTTTATTCTGTTTCATGAAACGAGCCTGTCAAGAGGTGTTGTGCTTTCCGGGCAGGGAAGTGACCGGCCAGTGTCAGAGACCAGACCTGCTGTAATGACGATGTTGTGCGCTTCTTCTTTAATTGTCCCAGCTGTGGTGGACAAGCCTGAATGATCAGGGCGGAGCAAATCACCAGCTTTTATACTGGTTAGCGGCGTTGCCACAACATCCCTCAGTAAAACAGCTCAGGTAATGGGGTGGAAGGCAAGTGCGAGCATGGGATTCATGCCTGGTCGGCCCGCTTTGTAACCAGGGTTCTCGTGTCTGGCCAATCGGCACCACTCCCAGTAATACTTCTATTTTAGTAAGATATTTTAATTGTATCGAGCACTCTGGTTCAAGATTTGGTTCTCTCAAACACAATTTCAATCAGCTGTTATTCATAATGAGCAACCACTACATATGTCAACTTAGAATAGGCGGCTCATTAAAGACTTCACGGGTAGTGCATTTCCTATTTCGTCGGTTGCCTTCGTCAAGAAATCGGATTGTGATTTGAGTTTTATGGCATTATCAAAATTTCATTCTGATTGCTGCTCTGTGGCATTATCAAAATTTCATTTTGATCGCTGCCATATGGCCGTCAGCGAATCCTTCAATTCAGTCAGGGCTTTATATGACACGACAGTACAAACACTGTATTCAACACTTGTCGTTCAGGTAAGTTTATCGATTATACGCTGCATTTGTCGATTTTACCGCGCTTATCGTGGCGGTATGCGAGAGGCCTCGATGTACGATACACCCATCTACATTGCAAACAGACATTATATATCCTTGTTTTACTGATTTTTTTTTACATATTTTGCATTGCCAGAAAGCCAAATAAATAACATTTCTAATGGTGTAATTTTATTCCAAATAACGGTTAAATAAATAGACAAAATCTCGAGTTGGAACGGAAATGTATGGCATTTTTTCTTTTCTTAAAGCGTTTTCGCGCATTACCATGTGTTTATTGTTTGGTCATCAAACATTTATTGTTTATTAAGTATTTAAATAAGATGCATGGTTAGAAAGCCAAATAAATAACCTTTCTAATGGTTTAATTTTATCCCAAATAACGCCTAAATAAATCGGTAAAAGCTCCAGTTGGGAAGGAAATATAACTCAGTTTTTCTTTTCTTAAAGCGCTTAAGCTCACCACGGTGTGTTTTTAGTGTTTTAGTCACCAAACATATACATGTATTGTTTAATGAATATTTACATAAGATGCATGGTTAGAAAGACAAATAAATAACCTTTCTATTGATTGATGTTATTTCGAACAATTCTTCAAAGGTTAAATGAACGAGGAGAAACAAAATAAAAGCGCTGCCGCAATTATCAAGCGGTTCATTTTTTCAAAATAGATAATGTTTGTGAGGATAACAATACAGTACATTTAAATGATTTACTAAGTGAGCAAAATTAAATTATCTTTTTAACTTTTCTATAGAACAACTGGTAAAACCTCGACTGCATTGTGTGAACATTTAAGAATGTGTGATTAATGTATTCTATTGGCATAACAATCGATTGAGTAATTAACAAACACGCATGTAGCAATAAAAAAAATAATAACACCGGCAAACGTGGTAATGATAATTCGAACAACACATTATTAGTGTTTGTTTGTTTTCTTCTCAGTTTTAAGGTCGGCTGATTTAGTATTTTAATCAGTTAAAATTATTGACAAAATCGAAATGCAATGATTGTAAAATGCTCTCATTTCAAAGTTAGTGGCTGCAAAACGTAATTGTATGTACCCTTTTCACGATTTGCGTGTTTTTTTCGTGTTTTTAGAAAATTTTAATTGTTGTTTTTTGTGTTTTGTTCTCAAACCAAGAAGTGTGAAATTGAGATGAAAAAAGATGACCGATGTTCGTGCTTAAAAACTACCTGAATACAATTTCAATAGATTAGATAGATAGATAGATAGATAGATAGATAGATAGATAGATAGATAGATAGATAGATAGATAGATAGATAGATAGATAGATAGATAGATAGATACTTTTATTGACTTAAACTATTACAGTTTTTCATCATTACAAATATATGATAATTATAATATACACACACGTGACAGATATTAACATTGCAAATACAACAAAATAATCACTAAGTTTTTTATTTGTTTCATACATATTTAAACAATCAAAAACATACATATATTATGGTATGTCAATGATAAACGAGGATGTTCTAAAATAAGATATCTAGTGTTTTTTTTGTGTTTTTTAGTCTGTTAAAATGGATGTAGATAGCCTTAATACAAGTGCATCGGAAATGAATTTACTTAAACTAAGAATAATCTTTTTGTTTAATGACTGCAACAATTCTACAAATTTAAACATGCTTGGTCTAGTTGTGTAATATTTAGGAATATATTTGTTTCTAATGTTAGAGTAAGTAGTACATATCAAAATAAAATGGTACTCGTCTTCAATAGCGTTTGTGTTGCAAATTTCGCACACTCTTTCTTTCCTCTCTGT
This sequence comes from Cyrtodaria siliqua, assembly GCA_037043455.1. NCBI lineage: Eukaryota > Metazoa > Mollusca > Bivalvia > Adapedonta > Hiatellidae > Cyrtodaria > Cyrtodaria siliqua. The sequence continues at coordinate 14,052 of JAWPHD010002829.1, read as the reverse complement.
GCTACCTCTTGAGTATCTCCCTGTTTCTATTCTTAAACAATGAGCGGATAATCTTATTCTTGTTATACAACTTCTTAATTGTTTGGAGCATAATGTTTCTAGATATGTTTCAAAATCAAAATTCTCTTTCACCACCTTATATAGCGTTAAAACTCTACTGCCTTCTATATCAGATCTCCATTGTTGCATGAAATTATCTATTAATCTTTGTTTGAATATTAAAGGAAATAGTTCAAAACTAACACGCATGGGATTATCCCAGACATTATTAAAACCGTTACTGTTTAGGATAAACCTTATATTAGTTAGCCAATTCTTCGCGCCCTTATTACAGTTAGATAACAAATCCTTATATATTGCTTTTAGTATAATGTTCTCTGTAGACAATAGTTTATACCAATATTTGATCATTTTTACATGTCTATTAATGTATAAGGGGTAACGAGAGAGCTCTCCGTAGATACCAGCATTGCTTGTGGTAAGTTTAAAACCTAAAATATTTTTACAAAATTTTAACTGTATTCTCTCAATATCTTTTGATTTTGTAATCCCCCATATTTCACTTCCATAATTTAATATTGATGCCACAAAAGCATCGAAAAGCTGAAGAGATAATTTTGGTTTCAATTCATATTATGTATGTTATTACTTGCAATCATCAACAGTTGTACTGTATAAGTGAGAAAAAAAGTTTACCCTTCCATAAAAGAGATTTTTGTTTATTCCATAAAATATACACTTTGATCCAAGATTATCTTTTTTTTAAATCAAAGTCATAAACCACTTAAAAACTACCCTAAACACAATTTCAATATGTCTGTTATTACTTGCAATCATCAGCAGGTACTTTGTAAGTGAGAAAAAAAATCACCCTTCCATAAAATATACATGTTGATCCAAGAGATTTTTTTTTTTTTTAAAAATGGCGAAGTAAATGTTTTTTTGTTGCTAAAATCAAAATCATAACCCACTTAAAAACTACCCTAATCACAAATTCAATATGTATGTTATAACTTGCAATCATCAACAGGTACGGTTTAATTGAGAGAAAAAAGTTTACCCTTCCATAAAATACACATGTTGATCCAAGAGATTTTTTTTTTTTTTAAAAATGGCGAAGTAAATGTTTTTTTGTTGCTAAAATCAAAATCATAACCCACTTAAAAACTACCCTAATCACAAATTCAATATGTATGTTATAACTTGCAATCATCAACAGGTACGGTTTAATTGAGAGAAAAAAGTTTACCCTTCCATAAAATACAAATGTTGATCCAAGAGATTTTTTTTTTTTAAAAATGGCGAAGTAAATTTTTTTTTGTTGCTAAAATCAAAATCATAACCCACTTAAAAACTACCCTAATCACAAATTCAATATGTATGTTATAACTTGCAATCATCAACAGGTACGGTTTAATTGAGAGAAAAAAGTTTACCCTTCCATAAAATACACATGTTGATCCAAGAGATTTTTTTTTTTAAAAATGGCGAAGTAAATTTTTTTTTGTTGCTAAAATCAAAATCATAACCCACTTAAAAACTACCCTAATCACAAATTCAATATGTATGTTATAACTTGCAATCATCAACAGGTACGGTTTAATTGAGAGAAAAAAGTTTACCCTTCCATAAAATATACATGCTAATCCAGGAGGAAAAAAAACACGTTCAAAATGGCCAAGTAATAAAAAAATGTTTTTGGTTGAAATCAAAGTCATAACCCACTTAAAAACTACACCAAACACAAAGTGCATATGTTTTGTATGATAAACAAAGATCGACACATATATAAAAAGCATGAAAGGCGTATAAAACAAACAAACAAAAGACTGCACGAACGTCGGCATATTTTTTTCATCGCAATTTCACGCTTCCTGGTTTGAGAACAAAACACTAAAAAAGGCAATTAAAAACTTGCTAAAAACACGAACAACCTTCGCAGATCGTGAAAATGATACTTACAGCAACTAACCATGTTGTTTATAATGTCGTCAACCATAAAACGCGATAAATCATGGAGTGAAATCACTTTTTTTTTTCTAAAACATGGCGGCTAAAGTCAACGTTAATGTATTCCGAATGAGTGGACGACATGTGTTTGGAACACCTCTGTCCGAGACCGGTCCCTTTAATTATCAGCCCAGATTCAGTGAAATCAAATTTAATGACAGTTAATAATTTTATAATTAGTAAATTTCAATGTAATACTGACCACTGTTCCCCAGGCTTATGGCTTATGGGCCATGCCCTCTTTTGTGAAACATGTTAAGGGCTGCCATGATATATATATGTGTTGCCGGCAGCCCGCTATTTAACATCCTCCTCTATCCCACTTCCACCACCCTATCCCACCCAACGATTACTTTCTGCTCCGACTTTTTTTTCAATGTGAAACGATGGGAATGCTTTCGCAAACAAAAACACTTGCTAACAACTGTGATCGTTTTTAAATGATACCACTATTAGAAGAAAATACAATATGACTATGTTTACAATACAATATGACTATGTTTACAATGAAATATGACTATGTTTACAATGCAACATGACTATGTTTACAATGAAATATGACTATGTTTACAATGCTTACGTTTGCATGAATCCTTAGAAAGGCTAGTGGCAAGTGTCTTCAAAACTGTATAATCAGAAACTGCAAAAAACGTCCCATCCTCCGAAGCAAGAGCCTGTAATGATCGGAGGCTTTCGAACTCTCGCACACCAATAGCGATTACGACAAGGACTGTGTTCTCATTGCGTGCGATTTTCGACTGTTTTAGCGTATACAATTCGTCCCAGTTCCAGATGCTTCTCAAAATAACGGCAATTCTAGTCACGCCAGTACGGGACTCTGTTTTGAATTTGAAATTTACACTTTCCAAACAATTGCGTCTCTGAACATCGTCTGCTTTAAATGGCGGCAATTCATTTGTTTCAAGTAAAGGCGAAAACTTGTCTAAAAACGTCGTGGATGAAAAACTGGCATCTCCACAGATCATCATTCCAATTCTAACGGCCTCTTTGGGCGCTTGGTGGTTTTTTAATAAATCGTTCACAAAGGTTCTCTGCGTGTGAAGTTGTGAAGAGTTGACGTTGGATGAATTATCCAAGACGAACAGCATATCAACTACCGGGTCGCAACTACCATCTGAAACAAAAAAGAAACGGTCATTTGTATAAAATTAGTTTGTATAGACATAGTATAGCAGGACTGAAATAAAAACTAAACAAAAGCAAACGTGTAGAGTTCTAGAAATGATTGATCAACTTTAAAGTAGGTATTCCGCCATCAACAGGCACTTTTTAAAACAAATGTATTTTTAACCGTTTCTAAACCTACTGACGACGGTGTATATATATAACTTACATATTTTGAGAAACCAAACTATATAGACACAATATAAACGGCTTTAACCAGCCAAGCCAAACCCCAAAACTGGAGCGTCAAATTAAGAGTTAACAACTCATAATTCACTTCACGCATATTTAATCACGGATATTTTAAGAACCCATGAACAAAACTATACTTTTAATCGGTACAAAGACGTTATTACATGACCTGAACATCTGGACAGAGTTTTGATAAACGTTTGTTTTCTAGTGTAATTTTGCCGTAATTTGGCGGGTCAGTTTGCTTAATCAAGCAAACTGTTGTCAAATGATGCTAAACATATATGATACTTTATTCCACTTAAAAGTTAATCATAACCTGCGACTTTAATCTAACAATCTCGAGTGGTACATCTTAGCAAAATGACCCATATGACAGTAGATACCGCTGGGAAAGCCAGAAGCGACCAATCTATAGTTGAAATGACACGTCTAAAACTTAAATATTAAAACAATATAAGACTATAAACATAACTGAAACACGCAACAATTTTAGTTATTAAAATCACGGAATGCAATAGCTGCACAAATAACTCAAATCCAGAACACAACACTATTGCGTCGGCACACCTGCGACCTACCCAGATATCATAAAAAACAACATCAAATACAAGACAAAGTGCATAATAAGACCAATGTTCAATACACGCACGTGGACTAATATATCAAGCCAAATTAATGATCTTAAACTACCTTTGGCAAGGTATATATAAGGTTAACAAGTCGCAAAGGTAATCAACAAGTTTTAGACTTTACCTGATACTGCTTGTTTTGCCCCGCTAACGCATTGTTGATAGACAGATAGTACGAGCAGCGCTATAACAGTGGCAGAAGGCGGTCTCCTTGCCATTCTATCCGCTGTATATATCGAAACCTTGACACAAGTCACTAATGTCTAAGTATTGTCTATATGTTCTACTTCGATCCGAGAAAAGTTGGCTAACGCACAGCTTGTACTTTACAGACATATTAAATGTTACCGTTAAACCACTTTTCTGACCATCATCAAATGATAGTTATATGTTAAGTACATCATCAAACACACACTGTGTCTCACTTCTAGTGACGAACATGCTCATTGTGAACAAACATACCGATGAAGACAAGCGTGAAGGTAAATCTGCGTAGTTATATGTATATACACAACGAACACAGTTGTTTCTTCAGTCACAAGAATGTAATGATCAATCAAATGAATAAAAAAAAAAGTCACAATGATGATACCCACATTGTTTACGTTGAAGAGCTGGCGCCCATGTTGGATGGATTACCAAGGAAATCACGAACAATTCTAGGTAGGGTGCAGGTTTGAATCGTGACCTATATGGAAAATATAGAGGTCAAAGGTCATAGAGTACACATTTAAAATGTTACCTGTGCGACAGATAGAAAGACCAATATAAATCAAAATACAAAACTCATTTATTCTTTCAAAATAGATTTGTTAACGCCTTTATTAAAGTATCTGAGTAGCATTCTACCAAACGTTATATGAGAAATTACTTTTTCCAATTAAAAGTACTCAAAGTACTGCACATAGTGAAGTAGATAAATGACGTCAGTTAAGTAGGTGGTTAAGTCAATGGCTATTTCTAGAGACGCTGTATATAGTATTGTGTACTTAGATGTTGTTATGAATGGTTTGAAATACAATACAATGACTAGAATATATAAATAAATGGTATATACTGCAGTGTTGACAATACCGGCTTCGATATCTTGGCTACAGCATTACTTTTCACTTCATGTCCAACCAGAGACACCAATTCTTGAATTAGTTGTGCAAATAGTCTCCATATCTCAGCTTGGTAATTTGCTCTTGTGATATGATGTATAAGAGCATCTTGTATTGGAGACAATTTCCCAGGCTCTAATTTGCCTTGATGAAACAGCTTGCATTACAACGTGGATGAAACAGCTTGCATTGCAACGTGTTGATCCAATTTACCTCGAAATTGTGTGCGTTACATACAAACTCTTCGACAGAAGGCACACAGTTGTTTCGTCTGTAAGACTGTCTACACCAAGACTTGCCAGTTCGTCAGAACCTTTCGCATATGCTTTCAATGTCCACTTCTTTACATGTCCACTGAAAAAGCTAGCAGTGTCGCACCATGTGACAACATGATACGCTGGTAAATTGCGTGAAATTCCTCAGGTAATGCAACTTCATTCACCGCAACGCATTTCGGCAAGAAACAATCAGCCGTTTGAACCATTGCTGACATGATTCTGTAGCAAGTAAAACAATTATAGTGTCAGCTTCCTCGTGGTATGTAGCAAGTAAAACAATTATAGTGTCAGCTTCCTCGTGGTATGTAGCAAGTAAACAATTATAGTGTCAGCTTCCTCGTGGTATGTAGCAAGTAAAACAATTATAGTGTCAGCTTCCTCGTGTTATGTAGCAAGTAAAACAAGTATAGTATCAGCTCCCTCGTGGTATGTAGCAATTACACAATTATAGTGTCGGCTTCCTCGTGGTATGTAGCAAGTAAAACTATTATAGTGTCAGCTTCCTCGTGGTCTGTAGCAAGTAAAACAATTATAGTGTCGGCTTCCTCGTGGTCTGTAGCAAGTAAAACAATTATAGTGTCGACTCCTCGTGGTATGTAACCAGTAAAGCAATTATATGGTCAGCTTCCTCGTGGTATGTAGCAAGTAAAACAATTATAGTGTCGGCTTCCTCGTGGTCTGTAGCAAGTAGAACAATTATATGGCCAGCTTATTCGTGGTATGTAGCAAGTAAAACAATTATAGTGTCAGCTTCCTCGTGGTATATAGCAAGTAAAACAATTATAGTGTCAGCTTCCTCGTGGTATGTAGCAAGTAAAACAATTATAGTGTCAGCTTCCTCGTGATATGTAGCAAGTAAAACAATTATAGTGTCAGCTTCCTCGTGGTATGTAGCAAATAAAACAATTATAGTGTCAGCTTCCTCGTGGTATGTAGCAAGTAAAACAATTATATGGTCAGCTTCCTCGTGGTATGTAGCAAGTAAATCAAGTATAGTGTCGGCTTCCTCGTGGTCTGCAGCAAGTTAAACAATTATATGGTCAGCTTCCTCGTGGTATGTAGCAAGTAAAACAATTATATGATCAGCTTCCTCGTGGTCTGTAGCAAGTAAAACAAGTATAGTGTCGGCTTCCTCGTGGTCTGTAGCCAGTAAAACAAGTATAGCGTCGGCTTCCTCGTGATATGTAGCAAGTAAAACAATTATAGTGTCGGCTTCCTCGTGGTCTGTAGCAAGTAAAACAAGAAGAGTGTCGGCTTCCTCGTGGTCTGTAGCAAGTAAATCAATTATAGTGTCGGCTTCCTCGTGGTATCCAGCAAGTAAAATACTTATATGGTCAGCCTCCTCGTGGTCTGCTTTCAACATTACTGCCAGCAGAAGATGCTTACGCATCTATGTCCCCGAATGATAATCCTGCTGTCAGAATTTCGCTTTCAGGAAGAGACTCGGAGGAAGCCATGAACTAATTAGACACTAAGTATGCAAGATTGGTCTTTCTTTCTGATAAACTTATGAACTGTGCCTCCGACTCACTGGTCAGTGCACATCCTGATTTTCAATAGTGCGGCACATTGGTATGTATCGAGTACCACCAGTCCTGCGCTTTCGAGTTTCACCTTAATTAGATCCTTCCCCTTACCTATCGAGCACGTCAACTACTCGTCTAAGTGGTTATTCATCAATCACTGTTGCAGTTTTCAAAGAAGATGGAGAACGAGTCTCAGTAATACCTAAAACATTACCTAAATCAGCTTTTCGAAGAATGCCTTGAGAATACGAAAGGGCAAGTGGTGTCATAGCTCGTGACACAGAAGTGCTGCTAAGTTTATGTTTTAGTTCAATTCTTTCAGACAAACATAAATTATTTATCATTTAACTAATTTATAACCTTCTTATTTATAAATAATAAAAAACAACTGTATAGGAGTGGTTATGTACGGGTAATACACTTATATTTATTTGTATATCAATACGATAACGTTCAATCTGATGGTTTCTGCATACATACGCACCACTGACTGTGGTGTGGTGTGGTGTGTCCGTCACTTACACAATCACTTATGAACGAATATCACAACACAAGGCTGTGTAGGCCCTGTAAAGTGTCCCAGAAACCATACTCGATCACTCAATCGAAACATCAAACGACTCACTCATGCGCATAAACAACAGAACATCGTTTGAACTGAAATATAGGAAAATGTTATCACATGTTCAAACAATTAATTAACATTTTCAAAAGGGCCGGTGGGTGGGTCGCGCAGCTAAACAAGTGTACATGTATTTACCCGTATCTAACCTCGAATGCCAATTACACGTGTAACAGCGGCTTATATAGTCGCCGCTGTTCAGCCAATTACCGTATATTGGTATCTCTACTGCTAGGTAGAAAAAATTGTTTTTATGTTTTAGTTCAATTCTTTCAGACAAATATAAATTATTTATCATCTAACTAATTGATATGTCGCCAGTACTTAGATATCTCCGCCCTATTGTTGATGTCGGAGTATATTGACAGTAGTTCATATAACATAGTTGCACGTGCTTTATACACGTGCTGTTGTTTGTCGGAGGTATCGTTCTGGTTTGATTGGTTGAAATGGATAAATGATTGACAACTGGCGACATGTTAATTTTTATAAATAATAACAAACAACTGTATAGGAGTGGTTATGTACACTTATCGAAAGGAAAAGTCCGAGCATATCTGTTATGTATAAACAAGCGATATGTATAAGATAAAAAGAGGCCCAAGAGGGCCTGTGGACGCTCTACTGGCTAATATGGCTCTTATAACATCAATGAAGAGAGTTACTATCGTCTTAAAGAGGCAAAAAATAACATTTTTAACTAAATCAAGAGTCATAACTCCGCCATTACTGGTCCGATCTGGCTGGTTTTCGAACTAATAAAAAAAACAAAAAATAAAATAATAATTAAAAAATTATAAAATTTAAAAAGAAATAAAGAAATATAAAAATAATAAAAGACAAAAAAAAGTAAAAAAAGTTGGTAAAGTTTGGTAAAGATCAGATGAAAAATGAAGGCCTTATTGCCTTAACAAAGCAAAATATAGCATATTTAACGAAATCAAGGGCCATAACTCCACTGTTACTGGTCCGATCTGGTTGGTGTTCAAACTTATCTGAGCTTTTATTGACACTAACAATCTGGTAAAGTTTGGTAAAGATCGGATAAAAAATGGAGTCCCTATCGTCTTAACGAGGCAAAATATAGCATTTTTAACTAAATCAAGGGCCATAACTCTGCTGTTACTTGTCTGATCTGGCTGGTTTTCGAACTTGTCCGAGCTATCATTGACATTAACCATCTGGTAAAGTTTGGTAAAGATCGGATAAAAAATGAACGCCCTATCGTCTTAACGAGACAAAATATAGCATTTTTAACTAAATCAAGGGCCATAACTCCGTTGTTACTGCTCCGATTTAGCTGGTTTTTGATCTTGTCCGAGCTTTTATTGACATTAACAATCTGGTAAAATTTGATAAAGATCGGATGAAAAATGAAGGCCCTATCGTCTTAACGAGGCAAAATATAGCATTTTTAACTAAATCAAGGGCCATAACTCCACTGTTACCGGTCCGATCTGGTTGGTTTTCAAACCTATCTGAGCTTTTATTGACACTAACAATCTGGTAAAGTTTGGTAAAGATCGGATGAAAATGGAGTCCCTGTCTTAACGAGGCAAAATATAGCATTTTTAACTAAATCAAGGGCCATAACTCGGCTGTTACTAATCCGATCTGGCTGGTTTTCGAACTTGTCCGAGCTATTATCGACATTAACCATCTGGTAAAGTTTGGTAAAGATCGGATAAAAAATGAACGCCCTATCGTCTTAACGAGACAAAATATAGCATTTTTAACGAAATCAAGGGCCTTAACTCCGCTGTTACTGGTCAGATCTTGCTGGTTTTCAAACTTGTCCGAGCTTTCATTGATATTAACAATCTATTAAAGTTTGGTAAAGATCGGATGAAAAATGAAGGCCCTATCGTTTTAACGAGACAAAATATAGCATTTTTAACTAAATCAAGGGCCATAACTCCGCTGTTACTGGTCCGATCTTGCTGGTTTTCAAACTTTTCTGAGCTTTTATTGACACTAACAATCTGGTAAAGTTTGGTAAAGATCAGATGAACAATGAAGCCCCTATCGTCTTAACAAGGCAAAATATAGCATTTTTAACTAAATCAAGGCCTATAACTCCGCTGTTTCTTGTTTGAAATGGCTGGTTTTCAAACTTGTTCGAGCTTTCAATGACATTAACAAGCTGATAAAGTTTGGTAAAGATCGGATGAACAATGAAGCCTCTATCATCTTAACAAGGCAAAATATAGCATTTTTAACTAAATCAAGGTCCACAACTCCGCTGTTACTGGTCCGATATGGCTGGTTTTCGCACTTGTTCGAGGTTTCAATGACATTAACAATCTGATAAAATTTTGTAAAGATCGGATGAACAATGAAGCCCCTATCGCGTTAACGAGGCAAATTATAGCATTTTTAACTAAATCAAGGGCCATAACTCCACTGTTACTATTCAGATAAGGCTGGTTTTCGAACTTGTCCGAGCTTTTATTGATATTAACAATCTGATAAAGTTTGGTAAAGATCGGATGAACAATGAAGCCCCTAGCGTCTAAACGAGGCAAAATATAGCATTTTTAACTAAATCAAGGGCCATAACTCCTCTGTTACTATTCCGATATAGCTGGTTTTCGAACTTGTCCGAGCTTTCATTGATATTAAAAATTTGATAAAGTTTGGTAAAGATCGGATGAACAATGAAGCCCCTATAGCGTCTTAACGAGGCAAAATATAGCATTTTTAACTATATGAAGGGCCATAACTCCTCTGTTACTAGTCCGATATAGCTGGTTTTCAAACTTGTTCGAGCTTTCATTGATATTAACAATGTGGTAAAGTTAAGTAAAGATAGGATGAAAAACGAAGGCCCTATCATCTTAACGAGGCAAAATATAGCAATATAGCATTTTTAACTAAATCAAGGACCATAACTCTGGTGTAACTAGTCCGATCTGGCTGGTTTTCGAACTTGTCCGAGCTTTCATTGATATTAACAATGTGGTAAAGGTTGAAAAAGATAGGTTGAACAATGAAGGCCCTATCGTCTTAACGAGGCAAAATATAGCAATATAGCATTTTTAACTAAATCAAGGGCCATAACTCCGCTAATGCTTGGCCAATCTGGCTGGTTTTCGGACTCATCCGAGCTTTCATTGATATTAACAACCTCTAAAAGTTTGGTAAAGATTGGATAAAAAATGAACGCCCTATCGTCTTAACGAGACAAAATATAGCATTTTTAACGAAATCAAGGGCCTTAACTCCGCTGTTGCTGGTCAGATCTTGCTGGTTTTCAAACTTGTCCGAGCTTTCATTGATATTAACAATCTATTAAAGTTTGGTAAAGATCGGATGAAAAATGAAGGCCCTATCGTTTTAACGAGACAAAATATAGCATTTTTAACTAAATCAAGGGCCATAACTCCGCTGTTACTGGTCCGATCTTGCTGGTTTTCAAACTTGTCTGAGCTTTTATTGACACTAACAATCTGGTAAAGTTTGGTAAAGATCAGATGAACAATGAAGCCCCTATCGTCTTAACAAGGCAAAATATAACATTTTTAACTAAATCAAGGCCCATAACTCCGCTGTTTCTTGTTTGAAATGGCTGGTTTTCAAACTTGTTCGAGCTTTCAATGACATTAACAAGCTGATAAAGTTTGGTAAAGATCGGATGAACAATGAAGCCTCTATCATCTTAACAAGGCAAAATATAGCATTTTTAACTAAATCAAGGTCCACAACTCCGCTGTGTTACTGGTCCGATATGGCTGGTTTTCGCACTTGTTCGAGGTTTCAATGACATTAACAATCTGATAAAATTTGGTAAAGATCGGATGAACAATGAAGCCCCTATCGCGTTAACGAGGCAAAATATAGCATTTTTAACTAAATCAAGGGCCATAACTCCACTGTTACTACTCAGATAAGGCTGGTTTTCGAACTTGTCCGAGCTTTTATTGATATTAACAATCTGATAAAGTTTGGTAAAGATCGGATGAACAATGAAGCCCCTAGCGTCTAAACGAGGCAAAATATAGCATTTTTAACTAAATCAAGGGCCATAACTCCTCTGTTACTATTCCGATATAGCTGGTTTTCGAACTTGTCCGAGCTTTCATTGATATTAAAAATCTGATAAAGTTTGGTAAAGATCGGATGAACAATGAAGCCCCTATAGCGTCTTAACGAGGCAAAATATAGCATTTTTAACTATATGAAGGGCCATAACTCCTCTGTTACTAGTCCGATATAGCTGGTTTTCAAACTTGTTCGAGCTTTCATTGATATTAACAATGTGGTAAAGTTTAGTAAAGATAGGATGAAAAACGAAGGCCCTATCATCTTAACGAGGCAAAATATAGCAATATAGCATTTTTAACTAAATCAAGGACCATAACTCTGGTGTAACTAGTCCGATCTGGCTGGTTTTCGAACTTGTCCGAGCTTTCATTGATATTAACAATGTGGTAAAGGTTGGTAAAGATAGGTTGAACAATGAAGGCCCCATCGTCTTAACGAGGCAAAATATAGCAATATAGCATTTTTAACTAAATCAAGGGCCATAAATCCGCTAATGCTTGGCCAATCTGGCTGGTTTTCGGACTCATCCGAGCTTTCATTGATATTAACAACCTCTAAAAGTTTGGTAAAGATTGGATGAAAAATGAAGGCCCTATCGTCTTAACGAGACAAAAGTTAACAACGGACGACAGACAACGGACGACGGACGGACGACGGACAACTCGGCATCCCATAAGCCCTGCTGGCCTTCGGCCAGTATAGCTAAAAATGAACGCCCTATCGTCTTAACGAGACAAAATATAGCATTTTTAACTAAATCAAGGGCCAAAACTCCGCTGTTACTGCTCTGATTTGGCTGGTTTTCGAACTTGTCCGAGCTTTTATTGACATTAACAATCTGGTAAAATTTGGTAAAGATCGGATGAGAAATGAAGGCCCTATCGTCTTAACGAAGCAAAATATAGCATATTTAACTAAATCGAGGGCCATAACTCCACTGTTACTGGTCCGATCTGGTTGGTTTTCAAACTTATTTGGGCTTTTATTGACACTAACAATCTGGTAAAGTTTGGTAAAGATCGGATGAAAAATGGAGTCCCTATCGTCTTAACGAAGCCAAATATAGCATTTTTAACTAAATCAAGAGCCATAACTCCGCTGTAACTGATTCGATCTGGCTGGTTTTCGAACTTGTCCGAGCTATCATTGACATTAACCATCTGGTAAAGTTTGGTAAGGATCGGATACAAAATGAACGCCCTATTGTCTTAACGAGACAAAATATAGCATTTTTAACTAAATCAAGGGCCATAACTCCGCTGTTACTGGTCCGATCTTGCTGGTTTTCGAACTTATTCGAGCTTTCATTGATATTAACAATCTGTTAAAGTTTGGTTAAGATAGGATGAAAAATGAAGGCCTTATCGTCTTAACGAGAAAAAGTTAACGGACGACGACGGAGACGGACGACGGACAACGGACAACTCGCCATCCCATAAGGACTCACACCACTTTTATCTCCCTTGGATACTCGTGCCCTACAGATGAAGGAGGTAGATAAAAAAAAAACAAGTTCGCTTTTCTACATTTTACAGGATACATTGATTTATCTTTACCAGGTTCTAAATCTACAGCATTTTAGGAAGAGATCACAGAAAAATGCATGTTGATATAAGATTTCTAGCTAATTCTGCCTCATTTTACACATCATGGGTCTAATCACCACGGGGTTGTATTTTTGTCTAAATTTTCACAGGTGTGACACCTATCAAAATACATGAAATTAAAAAAAGTTCAATCTGGTAAATATTTGTTAAATGTGTTTTAAATTGCAGATATTGGATCAATGAAGAATTTAAGCATAAATACATGTTGTAAAATCTGTTTATCTCTATGCCACAAACAAAAACATTACAATGGGACCCTATAGAAAATTAATTGTGGTGTGAGACGTTAAGCTCTTAAGTAAATAAACCAAATTAAATCTTAGGTTTAATGAAACAGACTGTTTAATGAAACATGCTGTTTCAGCACTTTAACATAGCAATCTGTGGCTATATCGCTTTTCCACTGCCCATGTTTCTTTATCAATCTATCCGGAACACGCCTAGCGACTGCACTTGTTGCGCCACCTGATCTAAGTGAATGTGGTCCGAACTAAGATTTATCTAATCCAATTTTAGATACATTTTGTAGAAATATAACAAAAACGTAATCTGTTAGTCAGCTAGGATTTACTTCCCTTGTTAAATCGTTGGTTTCACCTAATATGAATTGTACAATAAAAGTATGCATTTCACAAAATAGTATTTTAGAAAATTGCATTCCGCAGTTAACAGTCACTGCATACCGCAAATTACAATCAATTGCTTTCCGCATATAAAAATCCGCAGTCAAAAATCATTGCATTCCGCAATCAACGATCATTTCACTGCAACATCCCGCAGTCAAGAATTCATGGCATACCGCAATCAATAATCATCGCAAACCGCAGTTGACAATCACTGCATTCCGCAGTCA